>JAREIK010003615.1:1429881-1895629 GCA_029783825.1 Sapria himalayana | reverse complement strand
TATTTTTAGTTACGTTAAAACTTGAATTTGTTTGGTTCGGACCTTCGATATCTATTGGATGATTGGTCATTTCTCATTTGGTTTGCTTTTGGGTTTTTTGACTTTTTAATTTTTTTAACGAAATTTTTTGTTGAATTTATTCATTTTTTAAATTTTTCATTTAAAAATTTTAAACTCTATAATTTAATTCTAATAAATTATAAACTAATTTTATTTTAAATTATAAAAAATTAACTTTGTAATTAATAAATTTTTAAACAATTTTCATTTTATATTTTAAGATATTATACTTTATCTATTTCTCTATATATAATATATAAATATTTTATTTAAACTAAAAAAATAAACTTTAAAATTTAAAAAAAAATTAAACCAGGCCCGCACCCGTACGGCCTATTTTGGGTTTGGCCCGTACGGCCAGGTTTGGCCCGACCGAGCCTGGCTTTGATAAACCATGCCGAGCCATGCAAGACATGGTATAATAATCATGCGGTGCTCTAAAAAAATGAGACGGCACGACCCATTGGACACCTCTAAATTTGCTTCTCTAAGAGTTGAAAGCGTTTTCAAAGAAGAAAAAAATATTTTTCTTGATCATCATCTTCTACTTTTTTTTCTTCTTCTGCTTCTTCTTCTCTTTTTTCTCCTTCTGCTTCTTCTTCTCCTTTTTCTCCTTCTGCTTTTTCTACTTTTAAATCATTTAATTTTACTTCTTCTTCTCTTCTTCCTTCTTTTACTTCTTCTACTTTTTCTTCCCTTTTTTTCACTTTCTTCTTTGCCTCCTTTTTATTTTGCCTTTCCAACTTCTTCTTTACCTTCTTATTTCTCATTCTTTTTCTCCTTTTCCTCCTTCTTTTCCTTCTTTTTCTTCTCCTTCTCCTCGATCATCTTATTTTTATCATCCTTCTCTTCCTTCTCCTACTCCTTCTTCTTCTCCACCTCCTCCTCCTCCTTATCCATCTCATTATTTTTTTTCGTACATCTTCTTATCCAACTATTTATCATTCTTTTTCTTCATCTTCTTCTCCTTCTTCTCCTTCTTCTCCTACTCCTTCTTCACATTAGTCTTCTGCTTCATCATCTTATTTTTCTTCTTCATTATCATCATCATCTTATTATTATTATTATTCTTATTCTTTTTCTTTTTCTTTTTCTTATGCTTTCTTCTTTTTCATCATCATCATCTTCTCATTCATATTCTTAATCATCTTTTTTTCTTATCTTTCTTCTTTTTCTTCATTTCATTCTTCTCCTTCTTCTTCTTTGTCTTCTTCTTCTCCTCATTTTTCTTCTTGTTCTACTCCTCATTCTTCTTCTTCTCATTCTACTTTTTCTAATTCTTATTATTCTTCTCCATCTCTTTCTTCTTCTCCTTCTTCTTCTCATTATTTTTTTTCTCCTTTACTTCTTTGCCTTCTTTTTCTTCTCATTCTTCTTCTTCTCCTTCTTCTCATTCTCCTTCTTATTTTTCTACTTCTTCATCTTCTCCTTTTTATTCTTCTCCTTCTTATTCTTCTCTTTCTGATTCTTCTCCTTCTTATTCTTTTCCTTCTTATTCTTCTCATTATTCTTCTTCTCCTTCTTGTTCTCAATCTTCTACTTATCTTTTTTCTTCTTGTTCCTCCTCCTCTTCTTCTTCTTCTTGTTCATCATCATCATCATCTTCTTGTTCCTCAATTTCTTATTCTTCTCTTTCTTCATATCATCATTCTTCATCTTCACCTTCTTCTTTGTATCATTTTTTTTATTCTCATTCTTCTCTTTCTTCTCCATCTTCTTCTCCTACTTCCCTTTCTTCTTGTACTTCTCCTTATTCTTTCTCTTCTCAATAATCTTCTTCTGCTTATTCTTCTCCTTCTCCTCCTCATCCTTATTCTTCTCCTCCTCCTCATCCTTCTATATCTTTTCCATCTTCTTCATTTTTTTTTCTTCTTCTTCTTCTTTTTCTTTTGCTTATCCTTCTTCTTTTACAAATTTTTCTTTTATTTCATCTTTTTATATTTTTTATTGTTTGTGTTCTTCTATTTCTTCTTCTTCATCCTCTTATCTTTTTCTACCCCATCTTCTTCTCCTTCTCTTTATTTTTCTTCTCCTCGATAATCTACTACAGTTACTTTTTCTTCTCCTTATTCTTCAACAGTTTCTTCTTTTCCGCCTCCTCCTCCTCCTTATTCTTCTTATATATTTTTTGTTCAATTTTCATTTATTATTATTATTCTTCTTCTTCGATTTTTGTTTTTACGATTCGTATTCTTTTCATTATTATTCTTCTCATTATTATTCTTGTCCTTCTTTTACATTTCAATTTTTTCAACAACTTCTTTGATTTTTTAATAAAATTCCTCTTCTTTTTCTTCTTCTCTATATTATTTTTCTCTTTCTTCTTCTCCATATTCTTCTTCACCATGTTCTTCTTCTCCTTCTCATTCTCCTTCTTCTTCTTCTTCTCCTTCTTCTTCTTCTCCTTCTTGCTCTCCATCTTTTGCTTCTTCTTCTTCTCCTTTTTTTTTCTCTTTTCTTCTTCTTCTTCTTCTACTACTACTTTTTTTTCTATTCTTTATTCTTCAACTTGTTCTTCTTCTCCATTTTCTTCTTCTTCTTTTTCATCTTCATCAAGTTTTTTTTCTTTCTTCTTCTTTTTCATCTTCTTATTTTTCTTCTTTTGCTTACTCATCTTTTTATTCAAATTTTTCTTCTTCTATATAATCTTCTTCTCTATAATATTTTTCTCCTTCTTCTTCATCTCCTTTTCTTCTCCTTCTACTACTTTCCCATCTTCTTTTTCTCCATCTTCCCCCTATACTACTCTTTATTCTTATACTCCTTTTTCAATCTTCTACTTCTTCTTATTCTCCTTCTTATTCTTCACCCTACTATTCTTCTCCTTCTTATTCTTTTCCTTCTTTGTTTTGTCCTTCTACATCATCTTCTTTTCTTTCTACTTCTCCTACTTCATTTTCTTTTTTCATCATCATCTTCTTATTCTACATCATCATCTTCAACTTATTCTTATTCTTTTTATTATACGTCATATTTGTCATCATCATTATCTTCTTCTTCATATTATTTTTATTCTTATGTTTCTTGTTATTTCTCTTCTTCTTCTTCTTTTTCTTTTTCTTCTTCTTCTCTTCCTCCTTTTTCTTCTTGTTGTTATTCTCGTACTTAATTTACCACATCTTTATCTTCTTCTTTCTCTTTCATTTGTTTTCCTTCTCACCCTTCTTCTACTTCTACTTCTATTTTTTTCTTTTTCATCTTCTTATCTATACCGTTCTTATTCTAATTCTTATTTTTCTACTTCTTATTTTTCATTGTTTTTCATTACTTTTTTTCTTCTCCCTCTTCTACTTTTCCTTCTTATTCATCAACTTTTTTTTCTTCTTTTTCTTTTTATTTTTTTTTCTTCACCTCCTATTTATTTTACTACTTCTCCTTCTTATTATCCTTCTTCTTCTTCTTCTCATTTTTTTATTTTCAATCTTTGTCTTGTCCTTCCACTTCATCTTCTTCACATTCTTCATCATCATCTTCTTCAACTTATTCTTCTTTGTATCCATCTTCATCTTCTACACCATCTTCTTCATTTTCTTCTTCTTGATCATATTTTTATTATTCTTATTCTTCTTATGCTTCATCTTAGTCATCATCATTATCAACTTCATCTTATGCTTCATCTTTTTCATGATCATCATCTTCTTCTTCTTTTACAACTTCTTTTTCTTCTACTCCTTCATCTTGTTCTTTTTTTTATTCATCATCATCTTCTTCTTTATCTTAATATTCTCTTTAATGTGCCTCTTTCTCTTCTTATTATTTTCCTAATTTTACTCCTTCTTTATCTCATACTTCTTTTCATCTTCCTCCTTCTTCTCCTTATTCTTTTCCTTCTTATTCTCTTTCTTCTTCTCCTTTTTTTCATATCCTTTTTCTTTTTATTCTTGTTCTTCTCCTTCTTATTATTATCTTTTTACTTTTTTTCATTGTTCATCTTTTTCTTCCTCTCTTTCTTATTCTCTTCCCCCTTCTTCTTCTTCTCATTCTTCTTTTTCTCCTAATTTTTTTCTCCTTCTTATTATTTTCTTCTTCTTCTTTTCCTACTTCTTGTTCTCATTCTTTTTCTCTTCCTTCTTCTTCTCATTTTTCTTATCCTCCTCATTCTTCTTCTTCTTCATCTTTTTCTTCTTTTTTTCTACTACTACTTCTTCTTCTCCTTCTTTTCTTCTACCATTATTTTTTTTCCTTCTTATTTTCCTTCTCCTTCTTCTTCTTCTCCTTCTCCTTCTTCTCCATATTCTCCTTCTCCTTCTTCTCCATATTCTCCTTCTTTTACTTCTACACCTTCTACTTTTTCTTCTACTCCTTCTCTTCCTCCTCCTCCTCCTTCTTCTACTTCTCATTCTATTCCTACTTCTTTTTATTTTTCTTCAGCTTCTTCTACTTCTTCTACTTATCCTTCTTATTCTTATCATTATTGTTTACTCCATCTTCTTCATTTACTCCTCCTCCTCCTCATTATTCTTCTCATTCTTCTTTTTCTTATTAATCATCATTATCATCATATTCTTCTTCTTATACTATATTTTTTTATCTTTGATCTTCTTTTCTTTCTTTTTCTCCTCCTCCATCTTCTTCTTCGGCTTCTTCTTGTTCTTCTTCTTATCCAACTTCATCTACAACTTATTCTTCTTCTCCTTCTTTTACTTCTCCTTCTCCTTCTTCTCCTCTTCCTCCTCCTTCTTCTTCGCTTTCTTTTTCTTTTTTGTTCTTAATCTTCTTCTTCATTACCATAATCATATTTTTCTTCTACTACTTTTTTCTCCTTCATATTCTTTTCTTTCTTTTTCTCCTCCTCCATCTACTTCTTTGGCTTCTTCTTCTTCTTCTTCTTCTTCTTCTTCTTCCTTTCCAAATTCTTCTACAACTTGTTCTTCTTCTCCATATTTTGCTTCTCCTTCTTCTTCTCGAACTCCTTATTCTTTTCCTTCATCTTCTTTTCATTATTTTTCTTCTCATTCTTCTTCTTAGTCTCCTTTTTGTTCTCCTCCATCTTATATTCCTCCATCTTCTATTCCTCCTTCTTCTTCTACTCCTTATATTTTTTTTCTTCTGCATCTTCTACTTTTCTATCTTTATCTACTAAATCTTCTTCTTCTCCTTCTTTTCCTTCTTATCATTCTTCTTCTTCTCCTTCCATTTATTGTCTTTCATATTTTTTTTCTCTTTCTTATTTTTCCCCTTTATCTTCTTTTCATTTTTCTTCTCTTCCTTCTATTTCTTCTTCTTATTTTTCTCTTTCTTTTTCATCTTCTTTTTCTTCTCCTCATTAATCTATTCCTCCTTATTTTTCTCTTTCTTCTCCTCATATTTTTTTCTACTTCTTCTCCTTCTTCGCCATCTTTATCTCCATTTTCTTCTCTATCTTCTTCTCCATTTTCTTCTCTATCTTCTTCTCCATTTTCTTTTCGTCATCATCATCATCTTCTTCTTCTCCTCCTTCTTATTTTTCATCTTTTCCATGTTGTTTCTTCCTCCTTATTTTCTTTATTCTTCTTCTGCTTCATACTAGAATCCTTATTCTTTTTCTCCTTCTTTTTCTTCTATTTTTTCTTCTAATCCATTTCTTCTTCAACATTTCCTTCTGCTTCTTCTTCGTACTCTTCTTCATCTAATTTTTTTTCTTCTCCTTGTTTTTCTTCTACATCATCTTTTCCTTATTTTGCTTCTCCTTATTTCTTCTCTTTCTTCTTATTCTTTATCTTCTTCTTTTAATTTTGTTTATCTTTCTACTTTTCCTTTTTCAATTTTTTCTTCTAGTTCTCCTTCTTTTTCTTCTCATTCTTCTTCTCTTTCATTTGATTCTCCATATTCTCCTTGTTTTGCTTCTCCATTTTCTTCTTGTTTTGCTTATCCTTCTCCTCCTCCTCCTCCTCCACCTCATCCTCCTTCTTCTCCTTCATCTTCTTCATCATCATCTTTTTCTTCTCATTTTTCTACTTCTTATTTTTTTTGTTTATTTTAACCTTCATCTTCATTCTCTTCTCCATCTTTTTATCATTATCATTCTTCTTCTTCTCCTGCTACTACAACTTCTTCTTCTCTATCTTCTCATTCTTCATCTTCTCCATCATATTTTTAGCCTTCTTTTTCTTATCCTTTTCATCTTCATCGTCTTCAATTTCTTCACTTATTTTCATTATTATTATTATTCTTCTTATACTTCTCTATCTTCTTATACTATTTCCTTACCTTCTTCAACTTCTCCTTCTTTTTATTCTTCTTTTTATTCTACATCTTTTTCACCCTCTTCTTCTCCTCTTTATTTTTCTTGTCCTTCTATTTCATCTTCATCTCTTTCTTCTTTTCCATCTACTTATTTTTATTCTTCTTGTTGTTATTTTTCTTATTAATTTATATCTTCTTCTTCTTCTTCTTCTTATTCTTAAATTCTTCTTATGATTTATCTTTGTCATCATCATATTCTTGTTCTTTCTAATCTTCTTCTTCATCTTTTTTTTGTTCTTATTTGTCTTTTTCATTATAATCATCATTATCAACATCTAATTATTCTTATTCTTCTTATCATTTATGTACGACTTTTTCTTCTTCTTCTTTTTATTTTCTTTATTCTAATTCATCTTCTTCTCATTCTTCTTTTTCCCATCATCTTCTTCTCCTTCTTATTCTTCATCTTCATATTCTCCTTCTTCTACTTATACGTAATCTTATCCTTTATCTTGGTCTCCATGTTCTTCTTCTCTTTCTTATTACTCTCCTTTTTCTTCTTTCTTTCATCATCATCATCATCTTCTTTTTCTTGTCCTTCTTCTTCTTATGTTCCATCTTTTTCTCCATCTTTTTCTTCTCCTTCTTTTTTTTCTCCCACTTTTTCTTATTCTTCTTTTCCTTCTACTTTCCCTACATCTTTTACATTTCCTACTCTCCTTCTCATTCTTCTCCTTTTTATTATTCTCATTTTTTCTTCTTCTCCTTCTTTTCATTCTTCTCCTACTTAATCTTCATCTTATCCCTTTTCTTCTTTTACTTTGTCTTTTTATTCTCTTTCTCGTTATTCTTCTACTTCTTCGTTTTATCTACCTTGTTATTCTACTTCTTATGTTGATTGATATTAATATCTCCTTCTTTTTCATTATATTTTTCTTCTTCTTCTCTTTCTTCTTATTGTTTAGATTCTTTACATATTTCATCATCATCTTCTCCTTTTTATTATTCTTCTCCTTCTTTTTTTTCTTCTTTCCCTTCATCTCCTTTTTCTTATCTTTCAACTTCCCCTTCTTATTCTCCTTCTTCATTTTCTTTTTTTCTTCTTCTCCTTCTTATTCTTTATCTAATTCTTTAAAAACATCCTTTTCTCCATTATCTTTTACTCGTATTAGTTCATCATATTTTACTTTTTCTTTGTATCTTCTTTTCCTTCATCGTCTTATCCATCTTCTTCTTATTAATTTTTTTTTCCATCTATTACTTTTGTTTCTTCGTCATTTTCCTCTTCATATTGTTTTTATCCTCGTTCTCCTTCTTGTTCTTCTCCTTCTACTTGTACTCCAATTTCATTTTCTTCTTCTTCTACTTCTTTTTTTTCTCCTTCATCAACTACTCCTACTTCTTCACCTAGACCTTCTTATTCTCCTCCTTCATCTCCTCCTTCTTTTCTCCTCCTTCATCTTCTTCTCTCTCTTCTTCTTCTTTTATTTCTTATTCAACTCCTACATTTTATATTTTTTTTATTCTTCTTTTTATTCTTCTTCTTCTTCTTTTCTTTCTAATTTTAATCCTTCTACTTCTTCTGCTCCTTTTTCTTTTTCTTATTGTTCTCATTCTCTCTCTTCTTCTTCTTCTTCTTTTTCTTATTCATCTATTTTCTCATCTTATTTTTCATTAACTCATTCTTATACTTCCTCTCCATTTTCTTCTTCTTTTCCTTTTTCACCTACTTCATATTCTTCTTTTCTTTTTTTCTTCCTCTACTTGTTCTTCTATGCCTTCTACTTCTCCTTCTTATTCATCTTTAAATTTTCCTTCTTCTTCATCTCTTTCTTCTACTCCTCCATCTTCTCCTTATTCTTTTACACCTTTTTCTTCTACATTTTCTTTAAAACTTCATCTTCTTCTCCTCCTCCTTCTTCTCCTTCTTCTTCTTATCCATTTTATTATTTCTCTTCTTCATCTTCTCCATCTTTTTGTCTATATCTTTTTCTTCTCTATCTTCATCTACTTCTTCTCCTCCTCCTCCAACTTTTACTTCTCCTCCACCTCAATTTTTTATTCTGTCTTCTTCTACTACTACTTCTTATTCTACATCATTTTCTTAATCTTTTTTCTCATCTTCTTTTTCATTAACTCATTCTTATACTTCCTCTCCATTTTCTTCTTCTTTTCCTTTTTCCCCTACTTCATATTCTTCTTTTCTTCTTCTCCTTCTTCTTCTACGCCTTCAACTTCTCCTTCTTATTCATCTTTGTATTTTATTTCTTCTTCATATCTTTCTTCTACTCCTCCTTCTTCTCCTTTTTCTTCTACACCTTTTTCTTCTACATTTTCTTTAAAACTTCATCTTTTTCTCCTCCTTCTTCTTCTTATCCATTTTATTCTTTCTCTTCTTCATCTTCTCCATCTTTTTGTCTATATCTTTTTCTTCTTTGTCTTCATCTACTCCTCCATCTTTTACTTCTTCTCCTCCTCAATTTTCTATTCCGTCTTCTACTACTACTACTTCTTCTTCTTTTCCTGCATCTTCTTTTTCTAAATCTTATTCTTCTCCATAATTTTACTCACCCTCTACTTTGTATCCTTCTTCTTCTGCTTCTTTTTATCTTCTTATTTTTTTCTTCTCCTTCTTATTCTTCTACCTTTTCTTCTTCTTCTTCTTCTATAAATTAATGATCACGTTTTTATTCTTCTCCTTCTTCTTATTATCCTTCATTTTCATTTACTTTTTCTTCATCTTCTTCTTCTTTTTTACATTCTACATCTTCTTTTTCTTCTTCTTCTTCCTCATTTCTTCTTTATAATATTCTAACTATTCTTTATTTTACTTATTCATGCTCTTCTTCTTCTTCTTACTACTACTATTCTTCTTCTTCTTCTTCTTATTACTACTCTTCTTCTTCTACTTCTTCTTATTTTTCTTCTTCTTCTTCATTTTCTTCATTTCTTATTGTTTCTCTTCCTATTCTTCTCCTTTTTCCTCCAATTCTTCTTCTTTTTCCTTTTATTCATTTTTTCCTTTCTTTTCTTTTTCTTCTTCATATTCTTCTTCCCCCCGCTCCTCTACATATTCTTATTCCTCTTCTTCTTCTTGCTCTTATTCTTCTTCATCTTATTCTTATTCTTTTTCCTCCTCTTTGTATTATTCAACTTCATCATCAATTTCTTTTTCTTCTTCCTTTTCTTATTCTTCTTTCTCTTCTTCTTATTCTTCTTCCACTTCTTCTTTCACTTTTTCTCCCTACTCTACTTCTTCTTCATAATCGTTTTATTCTTCTACTTATTATTCATATTGTTGGTTTTCATCTTATAATTCTTCTTCTTCTTTTAATTCTTCTTCCTCTTCTTATTCTTTTTCTTTGCCTTCTTCTTCTACTTCATTATTCTGCTTCATCTTTTCTTCTTCTTCTTCTTCTTCTTCTTCTTCTTCTTAATTTTACTTTTCTAGATCTTTTTCTTGTTCTTTTTACTCTACTTCTTTTCTTCTTCTTCTTTTCTTCTCTTCTTCTTCTTCTTATTCTACCCTTCTTCTTTATCTTCTTCCTCTTCTTCTACTACTTCTTCATTTTCCTAATCATCTTCTACTTCATCTTTTTCTTCCTTTTTTTCTTCTTATTTTTCTTATTCCTTTTTCTAATTCTTCTTCTTCCTCTTTAACTAATTCTTCTACTTCTTATTATTCATCTTCTTATTTTTCTTTTTCTTCTTCTTATTTTTCTTTGTTATTTTATTTTTCTTCTTTTTATTATTATTATTCTTCTTCCTCTTCTTCTAATTCTTTCTACTCTTTTTATTTTCCACTTCTTTATCTTCTTCTTCTTCTTTTTCTTCTTCCTCTTCTTCATCTTCTTTTTCTTGTTCATCATCTTTTTCATGTTCCTCTTCTTCTTCTTCCTCTTCTTCTTTTACTTCTTCTTCTACTTCTTCATCTTTATCTTCATTTTCTTCTTATGCTTCATCCTCTTCTTTTAATGTTATGCTTCATCATTTTATTTTCTTTTTTTATTACGCTTTTTCTTTACCTCTTCTTTTTCTTCTTCAACTACATCTTCTTCTTCTTCTTCTTTCTCTATTTCTTTCTTTCTTTCTTTCTTCTTTTTCTTCCTTTTCTTCTATTTTCTTTTTCTTCCACCACATCTTCTTCTTCTTCCTCTTCTTTTTATTTTTCTTCTTCCTCGTCATCATTATATTCTTTTTATTCTTCTTGTTCTTCTACTTTTTTTTCTTCTTGTTCCAATTCTTCTTCTTCCACTTATTCTTTCTCTTTTTCTTCAACTTCTTCCTCTAATGCTTTTACTTAATCTGCTTCTTCTTTATCATTATCATCCTTTCCTTCTTCATCATCGTCTACTTTCTGTTCTTCTTCTTTTTATTCTTGCTCTTCTTCTTTTACTTCTTATTCTTCTTCTTCTTCTTTCTGTTCTTCTTTATCTTATTATTCTTATTATTATTCTTCTTCTTCTTCTTCTTCTTCTTCTTCTCTTCTTCTTCTTTCTCTGCATTTTCTTTTTCTTCTTATTCTTCCTCTTCTTCTTCTTCTTCCTCTTCTTCTTCTTCGCCTTCCAGTTCTTCTTCTTCTTCTTCTGCCTCCTCTTCTTCCTATTTTTGTTGGAACACTTTCTTATTCTATTTCTTCTTCTTTTATTCTTCTTATTCCTATTCTTCTTAAGCTTCTATATTTTTATGGTTCTTCATTTGTTTTTTATTATTTAAACTCTATTTCTTCTATTACTTCCTAGTATTCTTCTTATTCTTATTCCTATTATTTTTTTTATTACACTTATTTTTATTATTAATTTTCTTCTTCTTTTTCTCATTTTTCTTATTCTTCTTCTTATTCTTCTTCCTCATCCTCCTTCACTTATTCTTCTTCATCTTCCTCTTCTTCTTCTTCTTGTGTATCTTCTTTTTTCTATGCTTCTTTCTTCTTCTTCTTCTTCTTCTTCTTCTGCTTCTTTTCTTAATCTTCTCCATCTTCATTTTTTCATATTCTTCTTCTTCTTTTTTAATCTTCTTACTCTTCTTATTCTACTTTTTTTTCTTCTTCTTCCTCCTCCTCATATTCTTCTTCTTCTTATTCTTCTTCTTCTTCATTTTTTTTATTCTTATTCTTCTTCTTCTACTTCTTCTTGTTCCTTTTTTTTAATCTTCTTCTTCCACTTCTTCTTCTTCCTTTTTTTTCTTATCCTTTTTCTTCTTTCTAACTCTTTTTTCTATTCTTCATCCTTTTCTTCTTATACTTTTTCTTCTTCTGTTTCTTCTTATTCTTCTTCTTCTCCTTATTTTTTTCTCTTCTTCTTTTTCTTATACTTTTTCTACTCCCTCTTCTTCTTGTTCTTCTTCTATTTCTTCTTCCACTTCCTCTTCTTCTTCTACTTCCTATCATCTTCTTCCTTCTCTTCTTCTTCTTATTTTTTTTTTTATCCCTCTTTCCTTCTTCTTATTATTCTTCATCTTATTCTACCTCTTCTCCTTCTACTTATTCTTCTTCTTCCTTATCTCTTCCTATTCTTTTCATTCTATTTTTTTTATTTTCCATATTATTATTCTTCTCATTCTTCTTATTCTCATCCTTCTTCTTTTCTTCCTTCTTATCTTCACCTACTCCTTCTTTTTCATTTTCTGCTTCTTCATATTCTTATTCTTCTTAATCTTCTCCTTCTTGTTCTTCTTTTTATTCTTCATCTTCATCTTCTTCTTCATATTCCTGTTCTTCTTCTACTTCTTTTATTTATCCTTCTTATTCTTAACATTCTTATTTTTCTCCTTCTTCTTCACCAACCCTTTCTTCTCCGTCTTTTTATTCTTCTCCTACTCCTTATTCTCCTACTCCTTATTTTTGTCCTTCTTTTATCCTCTATTTTCTTCTTCTCATTCTTCTTTTTCTCATTCTTCTTCTTATCCATCTTCTTCTTCTCTTTTATTTTTTCCTTCTTTTCGTTATACTTCTCCTTCTTATTCTTCTCCTTCTTCTTTTCCTTTTATTTTTCTTCTTCTCCTTTTTGTTCTTCACATTGTTCTTCTTCTTCTTCTTCTCCATCTTCTTCGACTTGTCTTCATTTTATATTTTTTCTTCATCTATTTTGTCTTTTTCTTCTCCTTCTTCTTATCCTCTTTCTTCTTCTGCTTTGTCTTCTTCTTCTCCTTCTTCTTATTCATCTATGTCTTATTCATCTACTTATTCTTCTTCTACATATGCTTATTTTCCTTCTTGTTTTACTACTTCTCCTTCTTTATCTTCTTTTATGCTTCTTTTCTTTTCATTCTTTTTCTTTTTTTTCATTCTTTTTTTAGTCATTCAAATTCTTCTCCTTCTTCTTCTACTTCTTCTTTTTTTCTCCTTCTTATTTTTATTATTTTACTTCTTCAACTGCTTCTACATCTCCTACTTCTTTTCCTTCTTCTTCATATTCTTCTTTTTCTCATTCTTTTTCTTGTATTTCTTCTCCTCCTCATTTTCTTATTTATATTCATATTTTCCATCAACATCTTCTGAATCTCCAACTTCTACCTCTTTTAGTTCTTCTTCATCTACTATTTCTCTTTTTTTATTCATATCTATCTTCTTCTTATTCTTATTTTTTTCTTCCTCATCATCTCACTCTTATTCTTCTTTTTCTTTTTCCTCTTCTCATTATTTTTTATCTTCTTCCTTCTGCACTTTTTCTTCTTCCTCTACTTTTTCTTCTTGTTCTTCTTTTCCTTCTTTTTCCGCTTCTTAATCATCATCTTCTTCCTCTTCTTCTTCTTCTTCTTCTTCTTCCTTTCTCTTCTTTTCTTCTTCTTCTTCTTCTTCCACTTCTTGTTCTTGTTCTTCTCCTTCTTCTTTCTCATCCTTTCCTCTTATTATTATTATTCTTCTTCTTCTTTTTCTTCTTCCTCTTCCTCGTCTTCCTCTTCTTCTTCTTATTCTTCTACCTCTTTTTCTTTTACTACTATTTCTTCTACTTCTTCCTCTTCTCTTACATCTTCCACTTATTCTTATTATTCATTTCATTATCATTTTCTTCTTTTTCTTCTTCTTTCTTTCAGCTTCTTCTTCTTCCTCCACATCTTATTATTTTTCTTCTTTTTATTCCTCATGGACTTCTTCTTTTTCATCTTCCTCTACTTATTATTATTTTTATTTTTATTTTTATTCTTCTTCATTTTACTTTTCTTCTTCTTCTTATTCTTCTTCTTTTCTTTTCCTCATCTTTTTCCTCTTATTTTTTTATTTCTTTGCATCATCATCATCATCTTCTTCTTCTTTTTCCTCTTCTACTTCTTCCACTTCTTCTTCTTCTTCATCTTTTTCCTCTTCTACTTCTTCCACTTCTTCTTCTTCTTCATCTTTTTCCTCTTCTACTTCTTCCACTTCTTCTTCTTCCTATTCTTCCTCTTCTTCTTATTCTTCTTCTTCCTCTTATTCTTTTTCTTCCCTTTATTCTTCTTATTCATTCTCTATTTTCATTTTTATTTCTCTTATTCTTCTTCTTCCTCATCTTCTAATTCCTCTTCTAGTTCTTTATCTTCTTCTTCTTCTAGTTCTTTTTCTTCTCCTTCTTCTTCTTCTTCTTCTTCGTCTTCTTCTTCTTTTTCTTATTCGTTTTCTTTTTCTTCTTCTTTTTCTTCTTCTTTTTCTTATTCCTATTCTTTATCTTTTTCTTTTTAATTTTTTTATTCCTATTCTTTTTCTTCTTCTCCTTCTTCTTCCACTTCTTCTTCTTTCTCTTTTTCTTCTTCTTTCTCTTTTTCTTCTTCTTTCTCTTCTTCTTATTCTTCTTCATTCTTTTCTTCTTCTTTTTATTCCTCTTCTTCCTCTTCTTCTCCTTCTTCTTTTTCTTCTACTTCTTATTCTTCATCTTCTTCTTTTTCTTCCTTCTCTTCTTCTTCTTCTTCTTCCTTTAATTCCTTTTCTTCATCTTTTTCTCCTTCTTATTCTTCCTCTAATTATTCTTCTTCCTCCTCCTCCTCCTCTTCTTCTTCTTCTTATTCTTCCTCTAATTCTTCTTCTTCCTCTTCTTCTTCATCCTCTTCATCATCTTCTTCTTCCTCTTCTTCTTCCTCTTCTACTTCTTCTTCGTCTTCTACTTCTTCTTCCTTTTCTTCTTATTCTTCTTCTTCCTATTTTTATTCTTCTACTTTCACTTCTTTTTCTTCTTCTTCTTCTTTTTCTTTTTTCTTCTTCTTCTATGTCTTCTTCTTCCACTTCTTCTACGTCTTCTTCTTCCACTTCTTCTACATCTTCTTCTTCCACTTCTTCTTCTTTTTTCTTCCTCTTCTTTTTTCTTCTTATTCTTCATCTTCTTATTCTTCCTCTTTTTCTTTTTCTTCTTTTCTCTTCTTCTTCTTCTCCTTCTTTTTCTTCTTCATTTACATGTATCTTTTTTCGTCAACTTCTTTTTTTTATTTTTATTCCTCTTCTTGCTCTTCTACTACCTCTTCTTCTTGTTTTTTTCTCCTCTTCTTATTTCTCTTATCATCTTACTTCTTTTATTCTTATTCCTCTTCTTTTTCCTATTCTTCTTCTTCTTTCTCTAATCATATTAATTTTCTTCCTCTTCTTTTTCCTATTCTTCTTCTTCTTTCTCTAATCATATTAATTTTCTTCCTCTTTTTCTTCTTATTATTATTATTCTTCCTTTTCTTCTCATTCTTTTTCATCTTTGTCTTGTTCATTTTCTTGTTCTTTTTCCTCCTCTTCGTCTTATTTTTTCTCTTCTTTTTTTTCTTTTTTTCTTCTTCTTCTTCCTCTTCCTCTTCTCCTTCTTCTTTTTCTTCTTCTTATTCATCTTATTCTTTTTCTTCCTCTTATTTATTTTATTCTTTTTCTTCCTCTCATTCTTCTTCCTCTTCTTCTTTTGATTTTTCTTCCTCTTCTTCCTTTTCTTCTTCTTCTTTCTATTCTTTTTCTTTTTCTTCATGTTCTTCCTCTTCTTCCACTTTGTCTTCTTCATCTTATTCTTTGTCTTCTTCTTCATCCTATTCTTCTTATTCATCTTCTACGTCTTTCTATTCCTATTCCTCTTCTTCATTTTTCTCTTCTTCCTCATCATCTTTTTTTTTCTTTCTTTTTTTTATTCTTCTTCTTCCTCTTCTTCTTCTTCTTCCTCTTCTTTGTTTTTTTCTACTTCCTCCTCCTCCTCCTCTTCTTCTTCATCTTCCTCTTCTTGTTATTCTTATTATTCTTCTTTGTACTCTTCTTCAACTTCTTTTTCCTCATATACTTTTTTTCTTCCACCTCTTTTATTCTTCATATTCTTTATATTCTTCTTCCTAATCATCATCATCATCTTCCTTCTCTTCTTCTTCTTCTTCTTTCTCTTCTTATTCTTCCTCCATTTTTTTTCTTCTTCTTCTTCTTTATCATCTTCTACTTCTTCATCATCTTCTTCTTCTTCCACTTCTTCATCCTCTTCTTCTTCCACTTCTTCCTCATCTCCTTCTTCTTCTGCTTCTTCCTCTTCTTCTTCCTCTTCTTCTTCATCTTCTTATTCTTCCTCTTTTTCTTCTTACTATTCTCATTCTTCTTTTCTTCTTCTTTTTCTTCCACTTCTTCTTCGTACTCATCTTTTTTTTTCTTCCTCTTCTTATTCTTCTTTCTCTTCCTCTTATTATTATTATTATTATTACTTTTCTTCGTCCTCTTCTTCTTCTCCTTTTTCTTCTTCTTTTTTTTCTTCCCCATACACTTCTTCTTCTCCTTCTTGCTCTTTTTTTCTTTTTCTTCATCTTTTTCTTCTCCTTCTTCTCTTCTTCTTCTTCCCCTTCTTCTTCTTCTTCTTATTCTTCCTCCTCCTCTTCTTCTACTTTCTCTTCTTCTTTTTCTTCCTCTTCTTCTTCTTCCTCTTCTTTTTATTCTTCTTCCTCTTCTTTTTATTCTTCTTTCTCATCCTATTCTTCTCTATATTTTTCTTTTTCTTCCTCTTCTTCTTATTCTTATTCTTTTTTCCTTTTCTTCTTATTCTTTTTATTCCTCTTCTTCTTCTTTTTCTTCTTTTCTTCCTCCTCCTCCTCCTCCTCTTCTTCTTCTTCTTCTTCCTCTCCTTCTTATTCTTCGTATTCTTCTTCTTCTCCTTCTTATTCTTCTTATTCTTTTTCTTCTTCTTCTGCTTCTTCTTATTCTTTTTCTTCTTCTTTTTCTTCTTCTTGTTCTTCTTCTTGTTCTTCTTCTTTTTCTTCTTCTTGTTCTTTTTCTTTTTCTTCTTCTTCTTCTTCTTCCTCTTCTTCTTCTTCTTCTTTCTCTTCTTCTTCTTCTTCTTCTTCTTCCTCTTCTTCTCCTTCTACTTTTTCCTCTACTTATTATTATTATTCTTCTTCTTCTTCTTCCTCTTCTTCTTCTTTTTCTTCCTCTTCTTCCTTTTTTCTCCTTCTTCTTCCTCTAATTCTTTTTCTTCATCTTCTTCTTCCTCTTCTTCTTCCTCTTCTTCTTCTCCTTCTTCCTCTTCTTCTTCTTCCTCTTCTTATTTTTCTTCCTCCTCCTCCTCTTCTTCTTCCTCTTCTTATTTTTCTTCCTCCTCCTCCTCCTCTTCTTCTTCTTCTTATTCTTCCTCCTATTCTTCTTCTTTTTCTTTTTATTCTTTGTTTTCTTCTTCTTCTTCTTCTTCTTCTTCTTCTTATCCCTCTTCTTCATTTTCTTCTTCCTCTTCTTCTTTATATTCTTCATCTTCTTCTTCTATTTCCTCCTCCTCTTCTTCTTCTACCTCTTCTTCTTCTTCTTCTTCTTCTTCTTCTTTATATTCTTCTTTTTATAATTTATCTTCTTATTCCTCCTCTTCTTATTCTTTTTATTCTTTCTTCTTCTTCTTCTTCTTCTTCTTCTTCTTCTTCTTTTTTATTCTTTATTTTTTTCTTCCTCATGTTTTTATTCTTCTTATTTTTCTTCATCTTCTTCTTATTATTCTTTTTCTTTTTTCTCTTCTTCTTCTTCTTCATCTTTTTCTTCTTCTTTATTCTCTTCCTCTTTCTCTTCCTCTTCTTTTATTCATCCTCTTCATATTCTTCTTATTCCTCTTCTTTTCATCTTTTACTTCATTTTCTTTCTCTTCTTCTTCATCATCTTCTTCTTTTTGAAGAACCCCAATGATAAAAATGTAGTTAAAGCAAGGTCAATGGTACACACTAACATAAAGGAGGTAACACCATATATTGAGAAGCTAGCATAGGCATTAAAAATCACAAATGGAGGAAAATATGGTTTTATAGTATAGATATTGATGTTAGATGTATTACTTATATGGAAGCAACCCATGAATATTTTTTGAATGTGTGATGTAATAAACACCTATATCCATTAGATAATTGAATGTACACATCTATTTATGTACAAGTATAGTCCTAGAACCCAAACTCTATAATAAATGTCAAAATGTTTGCTTGAAGTTTTTCTACTATTTTTAGACCATATGATACTCAAACCTAGTCTTTGAATTTTTATAGATGTTAAATAATTTTTTAGAGTGGGAAGTTTTTTCTTGTGGAATAAAAATAATTAAAGTGTCAGAGTTTATTTTATGTATAAACTACTGAATATTCTTATATATTTTCATGATATATGATGATTAATTGGCCTAAGGATAGAGAAATTATAAATTAATTTAAAAATTTGGAGTTTTGCCGAGTTTTAATAAAAATCATGAAATTGATATATTTTTGTATATGTTTAGATGAGACGATAAAATATGGAATCTTACTTAGTTTTGGTATGTAAACTTGATCAAAAATTTACCTAATTGATCTTGAAAATCTTTATATTTCATAACTCTACTAACTCATCAACACAATCCTTCTAGTATGTGAAATACTTTATTATTGTGATATTATCATGGAGTAAAAAGCTTACTTATCTTATAAATATTTATATGGCTACGACATTAATTCTACACATAGTATTAAAGTATATTGGTACTAAAGGTTACAACCAAGTCCATGTGCTATGACTTGAACTTTAATATGGCTTGATTGTCTAAAATTAGAGTTGTAACTTTTTTACAAAGCACTGACTTATTAACTTTAGACAATTATGGAACAAAAACTACTCATGTCAGAGCTACAATATTTTTTAATGTCATGACTTTTGGGATATTAAATATTACAAAGAATATTATCTGAGTGTCATTTCTCAAGACTAGGATTCTTGTCCTCAAAGGATGATAAATAGTACCTTTTATATATGGGCTGATTGTGAGTGTCATGACATTCTTATAGCACAATGGTGACATGATATATGAGAGAAGTAAAGATTAATGTCATGGTCACTCACGACACCATGAAAGCTTGAGACATTTGATGGACAAATGTTGTGTCACAACCATTTTCAATACTACAGCCACAAGATTCACATGAGAGATCTTAGTGTCATGAATATTTCTTAGCATCATAGTCATATAATGATCAAGAAAGATTAATGTCAATGCTATGACTATTTAATAGCACCATAGCCATATAATAGTATGAGAGAACCTTCACCATGCCATGACATTTCCTAGCACTATGACCAATTATGAAGGACAAAAAGATAGGGGCATGAAGTTATGACCACTTTACAATGTCATGACTTTGTGTTTTAAAAAAATTAGGCCTAAATCATGATCATTGCCCATTGGTACAATTTGTGTACCAAAAAGATTGAGATGTATTATAGAGTGTCAACTATTTTTTAGAATTGTGACCTCAAGCTTAAGACATGAAAGCTAAAGTTGTGATATTTTTCTCAAATTCATGACTTTCTATTTAAAGTAATGCAAAATCACTCAATTATATAAGTTAAAGATGGAGAAAATAAAAAATACTACTCATTCTTCCTCTCTCTCCATGCAATAAACAAAGCCACAATACAACTACTAAATCTGAGGGATGAATTTTGACCTCCATAAGGGTTTCATAAGTAAGCAAGAAATGTTAGATTTAATATAATCCTAGGGTTGAAGGGGCATGGCTCTTGAACCCCCTCTTTATAGTAGACTCGAAAATTTCTATCAAAATAGTATACGGTCTATGATTTGTATAACTTGGTATATGTGATGTGATAATAGTTTTATATTAATAGATGTATTTTTAAATTTAAATTATATTATGGATATTGATAGATGAGTGATTCAATAAAACTTGAATAAGAATTTTGATTATTAGTAGGTTTGTATAAGATTTTCATAGTTAATGATGATAGGTAAACTATGAGGCTCACTCAAGCATATAATAGGAAGAAAGTGATAGTCCTTATGATTGTGATGTGTGAGATAAACCTTTACATTAAAACCTGAAATTTAGGTATGTTAATCATCATGATTATGACTCTTATAAAGCTGAAAGTGTGAATACTTTTAGATCTTAGTCCATTGCATACTTATTAGAAGAATTAATTCTCAATTAGGATGAATATCTTATGGGGTGTTCTCTTAAAGGGTTCATCTTTAGTGTGATTTCTACATCATTACTGAGAAGATTGATGACATGTAATCCTTGAGACATACGTGAGTGCGCGGTGACTCGCAAGATGGTGATAGTCCTTGTGAGTCCCTTCAGTCATATGGTTCCCACTGATGAAACTTAAAGGAAGCATATGTTAATTGTCCTAGTATAATACTTTTGAAGCGAAAATTAAAAACACTTACAAACCTTGATAATCATTAGTATTTATGGCAATGAAGACTGATAAATAAGAGTGTGCATATAAAGAAACTATCAAGGGAAGTTGATGAAGTTTCCTAAAGGGTGTGAGATTATGAATGATCCTCATATAGGGATAAATTATTATTTTAGTGGTGAAGTACAAAGTGTACAACTAAGAGGGATCTAACATTACGAAGGGTTCAATGATGACAATCACATTGTATGTTGATAGGGCAAGGAGTCATTGCACAACACTTTAATATTCATTCTATGTTTAACATAATATATGTCAAATGACTTAATGATATCATATGAATCAAAAAAATAAACCTTGGACCTAAGATTATTTAACAACCTAGGTATCCATTATACTAAAAGTGGGTTCTTGTTGAATAGTTGAATTATGGATATAATTGATATGATATCAATATTTAGACAAAAGTCTATTATACTACTTATATGACCCATATATTTGTAGATCTCAGTTGATAAAAATACTTTTATCAATGAGCTTTTTGGATATCACCTAACCAAATAAATTAGGTAGAGTAACAAAGTCATGATATATTTTTGATGTTGTTGTCATGGATTTTTAGTTTGGTTAATCAATTTGAGTTGATATAATTATTCTTGTATAACAATTTCATTTTAATAATTTAGATAACATTATATTTGATAAATATTCTTGAATTTAATGGAAAAATCACCTTAACTTGTCTACATGTGGATTATAGAATTTGAATTTGTTTGTCTTTTTTATTTTCTTTTATTTTTCTTTTTTATTTTTGCAACCATTGATGACCTAAAGCTCTAGGACAAAGCTAAACCATTTGGACCTATAAATTAAAAGAACTAGAAGAATCCTTACCAAGCTCATAAAGATATCATCAAGGAAAGTGGAAGTAAAAGAGAAACCCAAAGAGATGATGGATAAGTTATTTGACAACCCATCCATTACCATACTTTGGGGAATTATTGAAGGACCATAGTGATGTAAAATTATTCTAGGATTTGCTTGAAACCAATCAAAGCTAGTTATTTTGAGTTAAAGCGGAGTTTAATTGTTATCATTTAGTAGTACCAATATAGAAGAAGGGCATTATAAGATCTTAAAGGACATGTTTTATTTTTGGAGCGATATGATATGGTGAAGATAAATAGAGTTGGCCCGGATACAATAAGGTTATGATTATTTTTATTTTCATAATGTGGTAAATCATAGAGTTGGTTCCAATGTTTTTCATGAGGCTCCATTGAGAGTTGGGATGAATTGGTGAGGGCTTTTCTCACAAAATTCTTCCCACCACAAATTATTTCTCAACTTTGTAGTGAGATAATTCAATTCCAGCCAGAGAAGCATGAAAACTTATATGACTCTTGGGATTATTTCAAGGAGCTGTTGAAGAGATATCCATAATATAGCTTTGAGTTGTAGTTCCAAACTCAAACCTTTTACAATGAGCTAAACTATATTACAAGGTATATGATTGATGCAGCTTCTAGTGGATTTATTATGAAAAATTTTTTGGAGGAAACATATTATTTATTTGAGGAGCTCGTTAAAAATAAACTTTCAAACTCTAATGGATTACTCATTTGGGAGAAGACAAGCTAGTGTATTTGAGTTGGATAAGTTCACTATTATTAAAGTAAAGATGAAAGCCCTATTATAGAAGTTTGATGCGCAAGAAAAAAAGAAAAGAATGGCGAGGGAGACCACTATTTTACATCCATATTAATTGGTGTAATTAGAGCCTATTTATCAAATGGGAAAGGAAAATTAGATACCGAGAAAAAAGTATATTTTTTGACCCAATAATAATGTCCCAATTATCATTCAAATTTGAGAAATCACAAAAATCTTTCCTATAGAAACTAAGAGTGAGCCATAATATATCGGGCAATCCTCAAAAAATATTGAGAATAATATGGTAAAATACATGAATCAATGAGGCTCTAATTTTAATTGTCAACTATCATGAAAGAAAAAAAGATGATTATGGTTGATAGCATGCAGATTATTATAGTAGAGCTTTAGAAAAAGAATAATGACTAATACAAGTGAAGGTGGGCACTTGAAGCTAAAATGAATTTAGAGATGAGGAAATTTGAGCATTACATTGGTCATTTGACAATATCACTAATGGTAAGTTAAATGAATGAATTTCCAAGTGATATGGCAATAAATTCAAGGGATTGTTCCTCAATTTTTTGCCGAAGTGGGAAGAAGCTACAAAGACAAGTATTTTTAAAGTGCAATGATATCCATGATTATTGATATTGTCATGACCATGATATCCACGATTATTGATATTTTTAAAGTACAATATTACTACAAAGATAGGTATTTCTTAGTAGTGGGATTGTTCCTCACTATTTTCATAGTCATAATATTTTCTTAGAGTCATGACCATAATATTTTTTAAGTGCAATGATATCCACGATTTTATTTTTTTTATGTCATGAAAATCAAATATTCCATTGGTAAAATAAGTCGTGATATTTTCCAATTTCATAATTTAATAAACACAAAACCAAAAATCACATAACATCAAGTGATTTTTTGTCATGACTATTTTCTGCCACAACTTTGTGATCTAGAGATAAATGTCTAAGTGATGACATTTTTGCCTCCATAACTTTGCAATATAGAGAATAAAAATCTCAGTCATGACAATTCCTGTTATAGTGGCTTTATGTTCTAAAGAGTAATTGTCTCAGTCATGATATTCTTGCCTTAGTCATGATATTCTTGGCATAATGTCTTGGTGCTCTAGATTGGTAAAAAAAATTATGATCTCATCCCAATGTCACATCTTCCAGCTTAAAGATTCACACAAATCCTTAAAGTATAAAAGAAACATTTAGAGTTTTACATAAAAAGGAGAGAGGGGTAATCAGATTTCATGCCAAGAGGCTTTAAAACCCTAGGTGGCATGACTTTCAAACCCTAATTAGAATCAAATCCAAAGTAAGCACAAGTAAGACTTAGTTGAGACTATGTTTTGAGACATAGATCCTCATTAGGACCTAGGGTTTGTTGTATATACTTTTATAATGATGATGTGTATGTATAATGCTAATTTGTAGTTATATTGGTCATTTGAATTTTGATAGATGTGGATTCTAATTTTAACTTAGATATAGGTTTTTCACTATATTAAAAGTTTATACATGTCAGTCTTGGAAGATGGTGATGGTTAAGTCACAAGACACACTTATAAGGTATGATATGAAGAAAGTTACAACCCTTATTATCTTATATGTGAGATAAACCTATGCATTTAATTCTAAGATTGAGGTAAGTTTAATTATTGTGAGTAAAATTCATATGAAGATGAAAGCATAAACATATTTACTATCAATCCATTATGCATGTTTTAGAAAATATAACCTTCAAGTAATGTGAGGGTTATGTAAAATGTATAATGTAGGAGTTTAACCATAGTGGGTCATGTGTCAGTCATGGTAGATGATGATAAGTAAGTCATGAAACATACATAAGTAGAGATTTTTCATATGATTGTTACATCCCTGCAATATATTTCTTCTTGTATGATTTTTATATGTTAGATTAATAAAAATCATATATTAATTGAGGTGAATATTGTACTAATGAAGCTGAAAGTACAGATTCATTTATTGTCATATTTATTTTGCATCTTTATGACATTAGAGATCAAAGAATAAAATTTCACACTTGAAGTAGTTCTCAAGGGTATTTGGTGTATTATCTAAAAAGAGTAGATGTATGAATAATTCATGAATGAAGTGATGTGATTTAGTAGTAAAATATCAAATGTATAACTATGAGGAAGTCATCTTTGGTAGTGATTATCCTAGGATGAGAACTATAATGTATAGAAATGGGGCTCTAAAGAATTTTCATATCAATCTATCATTCATCCAATAATCAAGCATAATCAAAAACTAAAAAATAATCTTCATACACAAGGAATTCTTACTTTCGGAAAAAAAGAGGAGGTGATGACCCAAGAGATTCATCTTGCCCTGGGCTTGTGAATGGAACTCAAGGGCCGATGAAATCCTAGAATCTAAGTATCTATTTAAAAACCAAAGTCTATCTACTCAACACAAGTAGCTATTGGTTCATTGTTAGTTGGTTAAACTACCAATATAATTTTTATAAGATTGATATCTAGACTTACATTCATATTTACTACTTGTATGACTTGTATGCTTATAAAACTCCAATGAACGAATCCATCACCCAACAAACTTTGTAACTATGTAATAAACACTAAGTTTTAATATTGTAATTAAGTCACAACATGAACATAGATAGGCACTCCTTATTGAGATGCATCTCCCACAATGCATCATGTTCCTTTTTTTTTAGTTTTGTCTTTCTCTTCTTTTCTCCTCACATACTCTTCCTATTTGGTATCTCTTCTCTTCAATTTCACCGCTAATAAACTATGCATAGATTTTAATTCTTCCTTCAAAAAATCTTTCTATCATTGGTCTCCAACTTCATATTTTTAATAGGTTAAGAACCTCTAACAAGCCTCCTTCTTGTCTACTAAAAAAAATTATATCAAAGTGATGATTCTTTATTAACTTTGCCTCCACTTATTTGCATTTCCTTTATATTGGCTTTAGGGAATGGTGGTACTTCTTATCTAATATCATTTAAATTGTCTCCTTCGAGAACTAACTTTTTCTTCTTTTCTCCTTCAAGCCCTCTTTATAGACTCACCAATGTTAGGGGGCATTCATGGGCACCATTCATCTTTGTATTCATTCATTAGGATTTCATTGGCTCAATATAGTATCATAATCAAAGAAGGGCATAATATCTGACCTAATAATTCCTCTTCTTAAAAGTTGAGTATAGATTTCTCTAAGATCTTTACCAATGTTGATCTTATATCCTCTCACTAGGGCAAAGAGAAAGATTACCCTATCTTGCATGTTGGTGGAGAGATTGAGAGTTGACTACAAAATATAGGACAAAAGGTATAACAAAACTTTTGATCTATTATGTGAGTTCTTCTCATACTAAGTATCCATGTGTACTTTTTGATGAACTTTTCCAAGTTCTTCTTCCATCCATTAATGACTTGAAGATGTTCTTGTAGTTTAATTGAATCTTTAGAAATTTTAAGGTCATACTATTAATGATCGCCAGTAATCCAAACATTTTATTTATATATTCTCTATTAAAATGTACTTGAAATCCTTAAAAAAACACTACTTGTCTTGCATTTCTTTTATGTTGGAGTAACACTATCTCACAATTATCATGTTCTTTAATGCCATGTGAGTACAAAATTGGTCTCAATTTCTCCTCTCTATCATCAATTAAAAATGTGGGATAAACTTAGTAAGCCTCCACTCGTCCACAAATAATTTCTTGGTAAGAATAAATGCTATCAATCTCCCCCCTTTTGAAAGAAAAATCAATTTAGGTGTCATGACTTTAGAGGAAGTCTTGGTAGTAGGTTGCTTTGTCACTTGCCTTTGGCTTTGTGAGTTACATCAGTCTCTTTTTTTTCTCACCCTTAGTTTCGGTATCAATGCTTCCTCCTCCTAAGGTTATCACTCTATATAGGATTAGAGTTATGTCACTGCTATTGAAAATTTTTTGATGACTTTGTGTGTGTCTGCAACTTTTCTTTTAAAGGATAGTAATGACCGAGTTTGAGTATTGTGTTTTCTTTTCTAGTGTGTATAAATTATAAGTATTTGAGTGTGTATGTATACATAAATAAAATTATTATATCCAATAGAACAATAAGTAAACTCTTAGATTATCTTCCAAGTTGTGTTATATTTAATGCTCTTAACTAGATAAATATCATATCTTTAATTAATTTGATAATTTTAATAGTTTAAAAAAGATTTTTAGAATAATCTTTCTTGTCTACTTTTCTTTTTAAATTATCTTTCAACATCAACTCATCTATTTATCATAGTCTTTGTTTTGGGATACTTCTCGATGTATGCCATGACTTTCTAAAAAGTCAATGCATCATTACAAGTGATCACATTCAATAAGGTCATTACTTGTTGTGGAGTCGCAATGGTAAGAATTACTCTCTAGGTCTTTTTTGTTATGACTTTGGAATACATGAAGACTCCTCCTTTAATCTTATACTTTATCATGTCATGACATCATCTTTTGACATGAATTCCTTCATAGATTCCTTAAGTAAAGTCACAATATTTTCAAAAGTTGTGACTTATTTTATTACAACAATCATCTTATCATATTCTTTCTAATGTTCTTTGATTGTTGTCTTTGCTTTATCTTACTCTTCCAGTAAATCAATGATTAATAGTAGACTTTCCTTCGCTTAAACTTTTTCTATGATCTCAAAAAAAGTTTCAATAAGTTCTCTATGTTCTTGAATTGAATTTTATCATTTTGGCTTCTTCTTTCGTATCTTTATAGTAGGTTAACTTTGATTCTTTGGAAGTTATGACTTTCAAAAATATCATGACTTCATAGTAGTTTCCTTCCTCAGATGCACTTGCTCCCAATTTTCTCTAGTTCATCATCTTCTCTAATTTATTTGAACCAAATAATCTTCTATGAAGTCCTTCCATCTGAAATCTACCTTTTGTCTATTGACCATGCATATAAGTCTATATATTTTCTAGCAATCTTACTTATCATCCTCTAGAATCTACAAATTTGTATATATGTTGAATTTTACTTTCTCTTTGCTCACATAAAATATGAATAAACCCTTATTAACATCTATTAATTAGTGTCTAGTAGCTAAAAATAGTTGTCCCAAAATCAATTGAGTATAAAGGTTTTTCTTTATATCTTCACAATAAAATTAGTATTGAATCTAAATTTGCTAACCTTGACTAATACATCTTTGATAATCTCTTTTTGGAATTTGATCGGTAAGTTTGTCATCTACAATGATAGAGATGTTGGAGTAATCTTTCCCAGATTCAACCTCTACACTATGGACAATAACATCAAAATGATACTTGATCGCAAATCATAAAGTACCTTCTATAAAGTATGCTTCATAATAATATATGGAATCATAAAACTCCCTAGATCTTTGAGCTTTCTTGGTAGTTTATGTTTAATAATTATGATACACTTCTCGATCATATTCTCCATTCCATACATCTTTAATTTCATCTTACTACTCATGACATTCATCATAAATATCATATAGTGAGGCATCTAGAATAATACTTCAGCAAAATGAATGTTGAGAAACTTTCTAAATTGTTCATCTAACTTTCTCTTAATAAAACACTGCCAAAACAAGAGATACTGAAAAATTTTATTTATTATTTGCATAATTATCCTTTTGAAAATCATCATTATGCTCATTACTTTAGGTAACCTGTATCTTCTCCTTCATTTTTGCTTCTTCATGTGTCATGGTTAGGGTTGTGAGTTGGAAAATAAGTTCTGTGGATGTCATGACTTTGAACAATGTGGTGGCATCAAATGTCATAATGGTGGATATCATGACTTCGGAAAAAATCATAGCATTGTAAATCATAATTTCTTTTCTTATTTCAGCATCTTTTTTAACCTTCTTGTATATTTTATGTCTCTTTAACTTTTGACCACTTCTGAGTGTTATGGGCATGCACTTCTTTTGATGTGCCTCAATATTGCTTGGTAGCCCAATTATGCTTTTCTCTATTATCAAAAGTGCTAGTTGCCTATGTTGATTTTTAAAAATATTTATTGCCACATTTATATATTCTACCCTCACTTTAATCCTTTTCATCTGATCCTCCTATAGATTATTAATTTCTTAGTCTCCATGAGTAGCGTAAAAATATTTATTACCCATGATAGTTTTTCTACTTCCTTCAGGTGGCTATTATTGTAACTTGAGGCACCTTTTATGTGATAGCCCATTAAGTTTTTATTATAACTCTGTGAGGGTGATAAAATTATCAGTATAACATTATCCCAAATTTTTGTTAGATAAAGATATCTTATCCAATGTAGTTATGCAAGTATACAAGTTATACAAGTAATAAAGTTGATATAAGTCCATATATCAATTCCATATGGATTGTGTAAATAATTCAATCAACCAACAATGAACTAACTACTATTCAAGTTAAATAAATATATTTATTCTAAAATAAATACTAAGACTCTAGGACTAGCTCACATCCTTGTGCATAATGATATTTTTCTAGTATTTAGTCAATGTCATATTTGGCTGTTGGATAAAAGATTGATTGGTATGAAAATACCCATGTGTCATCTTGATATATAAGGTGGCCACCATCCTTGGACTATCATTACCAAGGATGATCCTCTTGTTGTTTTCCTATCAATATTGTAATTATAAAACAATACATCATTCCATGTAAAGGTCATTTTCACTTCTACTTCTTTTAGGTGATATGTCAACTTTTCTTGATGATTATTTTAAATATGTACTTTTATTCTCCAACATCTAATTGTCTTAAAGATGCAAAATAATATGGTGCTAAATGTATTTATGCTCTTAGCTTCATTAGCATCATATGAAAGTCATACTAATGATAATTAATATATATCTTTCTAAAAATATCATTAATGAAAGTCATATAAGATGGAAAGACTTGTAGAGCTATCACTACTATACTAGTCTACTTCCCTTGTATATGTCCCATAACCTATCTATTATTGTTCACCACAACTAACATATGACTTCCACAATATGGTAAAACTCCTAGGTTATACAATCTATTTAAAACCCAAAATTATTTGAAGGTTAAATCTTCTAGAAAATATATAATGGATTGGTCTTAAATACATTTGTGCTTTTAGCTTTTTAAGTATCATACTCATAATGATTGAACTTACCTCAACTTTAGGTCTTCACATATTGGTTAATCTCAAGCATTAAGATTATAAGGATTATTATTTTCTTCTTAGCATAACATATGAGTGTATCCCATGACTTACTTATCATCATCCAGCAAGTCCAACTAACATAAATCTAAGTATTCATGAAAATCCTATGTTTTGGTTATGATTTGCATATATGTCCATCAAAGTCCAAACACAAACATAAACACAAATTTAAACTTATAAATTCATTAATTCATCATAACACAATACACTCATCAATCTTAGATCTCAATTTTGCTAGACATTAAGGAGAAAACTATGCGAGATGTGTTAAGAGACATCTCATTGATTTCAAAGTACCCATTGAATGTCCAAGTGAAAATCTAAGTAAACATTTCTAATTCCAATTAAAGGTTACTTTCATTCATCTTGGACGTTTTCTTAATGAGGGTCAAAACTATGTTTCCTAGGGTTCTTGGCATCATGATTCATGTTTTCGCCTAATTTCTATCTATCTCCTATTCCATTTCTTCTAAGTGTCACTTTATATATTTTGAGTATATGTGTAATATTTTAAGTTGGAAGCTGTGGCATAGACTTGAGGTTATGACTTTATCATCACTTTAGATATTCTATAGAGCATTGATGTCATGGCATTAGGGATGACTATGATTAATACCTTTACTCATAATAACACTAAGTCATGATAATAGAATTAGCCATAGCTTTGGCCATGGTTTTCTGAGAAAAGTAACGTGGTGATAGGATTTCCATGAATAACATAATTTATTTCTGTAACAAAAACTTTAAGTACTAGAATTGGTCATGACTAAGATAGAGCATTAAGTCATAGCATTTAAAAAGTTTTTCTTAGAGTAAATGCTCTCTCGAATGAAAAATTAAGGTAAAAAATAATGTCATGACTTAAAATACTTGGAATATTGGTTATGCATTTAATATGTTATGGCTCTAGAATTTTCATGACTATCTATACAAGTGGGGTACATAGCTACCTTGATGAAAAAAAAATATCATGACCATTAAATATTTTAGAGATAGTGAGGGTGTGACTCTAATAAAATATCACAGTCACAATAATTATATTATATTGTGAAATAATTATTTCAATTTGGTGATAGAGTCATGGAATACAAATAATACTATGACTATTTTTTGTAGAGCTATAGCAAAGAAAGGATGCAATAACAATAAAAAAAAGATTATGGTATGTGAACCCAATTCTGACAAGAGAATTGTAATGCCTATCCATTTCTTCTCTCTCCCCAAACCATTACTCCATCGAGCCTTATGTGCCAAAAGGATTAGCCCATCATGGCCTGAGCCATCCTATAGCCCAACCTACAACACTTCCAGGCATGGTTCTGAACTATGTCATGCCATGTTAGGCACGACCGAACCATGTCATTCATTGGGTCATGCTCGAGCAGCCTGGCCTAGTTTTTTTTATTATTTTTTTTATTTTTTTTATTTAGCAATCTGGCCTAGTTGATACCTCTAAGTTTTACACACATTATAGTGACTCTATCCAAATCCAATGCTCTAGCTTGCTTCCTTTCAAAAGTACTTTCATTCAATATTTGATGTTGTTCTTTTTTAATTCTTTAAATAGAAAATGTATCGAATGATTTGCTCATGATATAAAAACTTGAGGCCACATCATTCATGCATCTAATAATATAGTTCAAACTATCATAGAAGGTTTGAGCTTGGAATCATAATTTAAATTCATCTTGTGAAAACAATCTCAATAATTCTTTGAATCGATCACAAGCATCATATAATATTTTTAGCTCCTCTTGCTAAATTAGCTTATATCTCATCTTGATTAGGAAAACTTGAATAGGTTCATCCTAACTTTTAATTGATTCTCTAGATCAATACTAGAATTAGCTCCGAGCCTTCTTTCTCATTGAAATTGGAAAAAGTATTAACCTTATTGCATCTAGACTAACTCCATTTAATTTTTCAATATTGCATATTATGACTTTGTTATGTGACTAATTTTTTGGTTGGGTAGTATCCCAAAAGCTCATTGTCAATAGTAACTTCAATAGATATCCACAAGCACACAGGCCATACAAGTAGCAAAAAGGAATTCCATTTAGATATTGATCCAACATGAATTGTATTGCCAATTTGGTTATTCAATAGTGAGATAATTAAATTCTAATAAAATATATATTTGGATTGTGGAATTAATCTTAAATCTATGAGTTTTAAAATTTATATAATGTATGTTGAAATTGGCTCAAATTATAATCTATTTGGACACATAATAAAAGTTGAGTGTTGTACAATGACTCCTTTTCCTACTGACATACAAGATAGTTATCACTATTATGCTCATCCCAATGGTGGTCTCCTCATAGTTATTCCCTCGGTATATCATGACCAAGACAAAAAATTATATCTGCTCAAAATCATTCACAATCTTATATCTTTTAAGTATTTTTTTTAACTACCATTGATAGGTGTTTTATATACACATTCTTATTCTCATACATCAGGTGCCATAAAGACCAAGAATTGATATGGTTTATACGTATTTGCACTTTCATTTTGTAAGTGTAATATTCACTTAATTAACATATGATTCCTTCAAGTTTCATCAATGACCACCATATGAGAGAAAGCAACTCACAAAGGCTATCACCATCTTATGAATCACAAAATAATCTTGCATGTCCCTATGGGTTCATATCATTTTCCTTTTCGGTGATAATGTAACTCCTACACTAATAGTTAAACTTTGAAAAGAATATTTTATATAATGTTTTTTCCAATCGATAACTAGTTCTTATAAGATATATATAATTGATTAATGTGTTAAAGCATTCATACATACAGCTTTGTAAGTGTCATACTCACAACAATTAATATACCCAAATTTAGGTTTTAATTAATAAGTTTATCTCAATGTATCGAATTTAGAAGGACTATCATTTCCATCCCACCATATATGTGAGTGATCCTCATGGTTTACCTACTACTATCCATCATGGTAATCTCACATAAATTTCCAATAATTGAAACTTTAGTTCAAATTATATTTAATCACTCATTCATCAATATCCATAATACAACATAAATCAAAACATATCTAATAATATAAAACTATTATCACATCAAAATAAAACAAGTTACACAAATCATAAACTACACATTATTTTGAAAGAAATTCTCAAATCTATCCTAGAGAGGGTTAGTTTGCGAGCTATGCCCCCCAACTCTAGAAATTAGTATTAAGCTTCGCATCCTTGGTTTAAATGTGAATCTCCTAGAGAATGTGAAATTTGGTCATAGGATTTGGTAGTTGTGCTATGAATTTGCTTATTTTGTGGAGGAAGAAGATATTGAAAGATCTCTTGGAAATTGTCTTTCTTTCTCTTTTATACTTTGATGATTCTATATTACTTTAAATTGAAAGTTTTAGTTTTTAGAAACAGGTTGCAACAATAGCATTTATCTCTTAAGCTTGACATCATGACTCTTGAAAATAGTCATGACTTTGGAATGTTACTTAATCTTTATGTAATAAAAAGTCATGGCACAAGGTAATGACCATGACTTGGGTCTAATGTCTCTATAACACCAACTCATGGTACTATGAAGTGACCATGACTTTATGCATTTTTCTGGCTTGTTCTTCATAAAATTTCACAGTACTAGGAAAGGCCTTGACATTGTGAATGGCCACTCATTTCATAATATAGCCATGACACAAGTAATGGTCATGGTATTGGCACTAATCTCTTTTGATCATTATATGATTGTGGTGCTGGAAATAGCCATGATATTAAAAATCTCTCTCATGTGTATCATATGGCTGTGACTCTAGAAATTTCATTGAAATAAAAATTGGCCTTTCATGTGTCTAAAGTGTTTGTAGCTATGTGAGTGGCCATGATGCTAGTCTTTATTTCTTTCATATATTATATCAATGTCATATTAGTAAGATGTCGTGGCACTAAAAATTACCCCTAACATAAAAGTTATGGTTTTGCCTTCCTTTGAGGATAAGAGTCATGACTATATAGAATGGTCATAGTCAAGAAATGTCTTCTATAATATTTTGTATCCAAAATATTTTGGTGCTGAATATTTACCGTGGCTTTGATCTAGGTAATTTTAGCTTTATAACTTTATGTAACTCATAAGTCATATCTTTATAAAAAGGTTACGACTTAAACTTATGACTAATGAGCCATATTAAATATAAGGTTGTGATGTTAGGATATGGATATGACTTTTAATATAGTGGAGTACTTGGTTGCTACAGCATAAAATTAATATTATAATCATTTAAATTTGATAATATAAGTATTGTTGTGACTCCATGATAATATCACATTCACAAAGAGTATGTGGTAGAGTAGAAGAATTGTACTAATGAATTAGTAGGATTATAACATATAAAGATTGTTATGAGTAATTAGGTATATTTTTGGCTAAGAATGAATGTCAAAACTATGCGAGTTCCATACTCTATTACAAAAATCTACTAATTTCATGACTATTCATTAAAATCCACTAATATTTCATATTCATGAAATAAATCCATAATTATCCCATTTGAATGCAAAAACATTATCACAAAATACCAAATTATACAAGAAACTTTAGTAGTTTGAATACCAAACAAACTATCCCACTAAAATGAGTGCTTGTCCTAAAATAATAGCTTCACACTCCATAACAAAGAATTTTTTAACATCTTTAAGAAAAATATATTCTTTTTTTCCACAACAAGGTTTTTGTATCATAGGATCTCAAAATAGTGGAGCAACTTCAAGTAGACATATTGATAGTCATGGTGGGGTTTAAGTTCCACAACTATACTCATGGATCATTATATGTGTACATTCATTTATCTCATCCATATAGGTTTTTATTATATCACACATACAGAAAAGAACTCTTTGGGTTGCCTCCCAAGCAACACTACATTTAATATCCATAGCTAGACCATCATAATCATTTTTTTCTCCATTAGAGATGTATGTTATCAAAGTTAGCTTCTCAGTATACTATTTCAACTCCTTATTTGTTTCTTTCATCAGCCTTGCTTCAACTATAATTGTTTCTTAGTCCTTTTCTTCATTGGATGATGTGACTTTAGTGGGTATTGTGGCTTCTTTTTCTAAACTAGCTTGTTCATTTTCTTATTGGATCTCCAAAAATGCAGCACTAAGTACAACCACAACTTTGTCTTTAAGCTTTTCATGTAAACTATTGATGGAATAATTGATTTTGTATAACCAAAGTCACAACATTATGCATAGTCATGACTTTGTCATCTAGCATTCTCAGGTCATCTTTATTCTATAACACCAAATTCATGATATTGTGTGCACCCATAGCTTTGTCTTCAAGGTTTCATTGATTATTTTTATTCTATACCCTCAAAGTCATGATGTTTATGCATAGGTTTGGCCTTATCTTTGATTGGATCTTCTATGATTTTTGTCTCAATCTTGTCGTTCTTTATTGTTCCCTTAGCTTTTTTCCAAGTTGTCAGCATAAGATTCCTCTAAAGTCATGAATTTGAAGAATTCCATGATCTCATAGTAGTCATCTTCCTATTTTCCCTCTTTTTTGCAACTCCAAAATTATTCTTATTTATCATATTTCTTATTTTCATTACTTTCATAACTCTAAAGTTATTCTTCTACTTCATCTATTTCATCTTCATTCGACCAACAATCTTCTACAAAATCTTTCCCATAGAAATTCACTTTTTGTTACATTGTGGATTGAAAGAAAATGACTATTCTTCAATACCTCATTTTATCATTATCTAAAACTCACAAGCTATTATGAAGATTAAAATTTACTAACTTCTCTTCGACACGAAAAGTGAACTTTTTCTTGATGTTGACATGGGCTTGTCTTGTGGAAAAAAATAGTTATCACAAAATTAATGGTGCATAATTATCCTCCTCCACAATAATTATCCCATTTAGGCTCTTCATAGTCCAATCATCCATTTAGAGTAATAGAAATGTTAGAGTGATTTTAACTAACATTTAATCTTGGCACAATCAACAAAGGCATCAAATTGATACTTGATCCTAATCGCATAATGTTTTTTAAAATATATAGTCTCAATAGTATAAGTATTGTATATGTAATTTGTTTTTTTTAATAATATATTTGTATAATTAAATATTTTTTATGTTTTAATATTTTCATGTAAGTGCAGGAAAAGAAATATTAAGAGGTCGGGGATGCAGCAGTAGCACAATAATGGAGGTCCCGCTGACCCGTCCCATGATCTGACCCGCTTCGGTTAAATGAACCGAAAGAATTTTTAATATAAAATGTTTTGTAATTTTATTTTCGGGTTGCTGTTTTTGGTCCCGTGGAATTATTCATCATCTCTCTCTCTTCTCTCTGCACGATTTATTGTGACTGTTCTGTGTGCTGCATACTATAAGACGATTTATGTTGGTTTAATCTGTAACGCATAAGTATTTTCTAGTGGATGTAGCTAGTCATACTGAGCGACTAGCGAACCATGTTATTTTTAGTGTTTATTTCTTGTTTTTGATTATATCGTGGATGGTTGCTAGATTTGGATATATATATTGCTTGTTTTCTGTGTTTCTGTTGTTTTTGTATCTTAATCTCACTACCGTGGAAGCGCAATTGCCCAACAATAAGGTATAGTAAAACTTCTAGGGTTTTTTCAATTTCTTCAATAGTTTTCTTTTAATAATTTTATTATACTTCTTGGTCATATTCATAATCTCATACATCTCGAATTTTCTCTTATTACTCATTATATATTTAATAAGCATCACATAGTTCAATATTTAGGCTAGAGCTTTAGTAAATAGTATGTACACTTCTAACTTCCAAAATATATTGAGAAACTTATCAACGTGTTCATCTAATTTCTATTTTCTAAACTATTGTAGAAATTGAAGATTCATTGTGAACGTACCCTTAGTTTTATTTTGATTCATTTATTTATCTCAATAGCTTTGGGTATCCTCCATTCACTCTCATATTACTTCATTTTCCTCATTCACACCTTTCAATGAGATTTTTGCTTGCAATTACTTTAGGGTCATAGCTTTGTTAGGTGTCATAAAATTATATCCTTCATCCTTCAAGCTTTTTTCAGGAGGGGTCGTGACTTCTAGGAAAATTTTAGTCAAAGCCATAACTTTTAGAAATATCACGACACTATAAGCCTCAAAAGTTATAGAATCCTTTTGTTCAATATAGTATCTTTTTAGCACTTTCCAACTTCTAAGTAATATAGAGGAGAAATTATTTAGATTTGCTTTTGTATCTTTGTAGCTCTTTCTCACTTCAACCATCCCCATCCAATTGTCTTTGATATTATTTCTTTTTTTTAATTCTGCTAACATAGAATTCATATATTCTTCCAAGATTGTCTTATTTTCTCTTCATGATACTTGATAATTCAGATTTAAGCTTCCTTGATTATTGTAGTTCACTATGTTATTTTCAATATTTCTTGAATATTACCAAATATTATATAGTCCACTCTCATAGCCTCCATATGAATAAAAATTATGATTTTACATGTTCAGATGGTAATGTATTGGGACATTGTTATTAGGTTGAAACACATACCATTTTCTTTGTATTTGGTTGGCTTCTTCCATTTGATAAATGGAATCCAAGTCTACCGATTCATGTGGATGTACTATGATGATCTCTCTTGATTTCCTCTTGGGTATCAAGCTTCCTTAAAAGAGCTTCCATCTCCTATTCAATTATGGTGAACCAATCCAACTCCAATACTATAACTTGTCTTCTCCCAAATGAGCAATTTGTTAGAGTTAGATAATTATTTTTTATTAGCTCCTCAAACAAATAATATATCTTCACTAATAATTTATTCATAATCGATCCTCTAGTAACCACATCAACTATGCACCTCATCATATAGATTAAGCTATTATAAAAAATTTGGGTTTAGAACCACAACTCAAATCTATGTTGATGACATCTCCTTAATAACTCCTAAAATTGGTTTCAAGCATTATATATTGTCTTGTGCGCATCTTTCTAGAACTAGCATATCTTGCTTCATAATTAAGAAGTAATTTGAGGTGGAAATGAACTAGTGAGAAAGGCCCTCAATAGTTCATCCCAACATTCAATGGAGCCATGATGTAAATATTAGAACCAATTTCATGACTTATCATTAATAAAAATATAAATAGCCATAATGTTATTATATTGGGGCTAACTATATTCATTTTTACTATGTCACATTGCTTCAATAATATCATGACATATCCATTAGAATTTTTTGATGACCTTCAACTGTACTAGTATTATGTAACCATTACTATAAGACTCAACTTCAACTCAAATTAGTTTGCTTTTACTAGCTACAATTGAATATTCAAATAAATATCAATCATCATGGACCTCCAAAAGTCTCCCAATGAATGGTGCTAGATGGGCTATTAGACAACTTGCCCACCAATACCTTGGGGCTCTTTATTACTACCAGATCCCTCTATAAGCTTTTTATCAACTCTTTCTATAGTGATTACTCTACTAATTCTTCAATGTATAAGTTTAGAGGGCTTAGCTTAGTCATAGAGCTTTGGCTCTTTTAATGGTGCTTTAAAAACACTAAAAAGGATATAAGAAAAATACAAAAATATAACTATCCATTTTCCAAATAAGTTAAAAAGACTTATCATTTAGATTCAAAAAAATTTATTAAACATAATGGTATCTAATCTACTAAAAAGGAATTATCCTTTTATATAAATAATTATGTCAACTCATATTGACTAACCTAACTATAATATCCCCAAATAATAGTTCCAAAAATTGATTGTGTCTTTGTTATGTTATTTAGTTTTATTGGTTAGATAGTGTTTCAAAAACTCATTTATGAGAGTATCTCATTAATAGAGATCTATAAGTACATGAGTCGTAAAAGGAGTAAAGATTCTTTCATCAAAATATCAATCCCATAGAAATTGTATCGGTAGTTTTATTATTCAATAATGAGACAACACAATTCTAAGAAAATGAATATTTGGATTGTAGAATCAATCTTAGATATATGAGTTTGTTAATTTAATTTGTGTTATGTATGTAAAAAATCAGCTTGAACTATATTATATTTGGATATAGAATGAATGTTGGGGCTTGGGGTATTGATCAAAGACTCCTTACTCTAATGGAATTTAAGGTGGTTATCACCATAAAGTTTATCCCAATGGTGGTTCCATAATAGTTATTCCTTTTGTACTTTACTACTGAGACAATGAATTATTTCTACTCGATAGTCATTCACAATCTCATATATTTTAGGCAACTAGTCAAATACCTTTGATGGTTTCTTTATATGCAAACTCTTATTCTCTAACCTTAGGTATTATAAAGTTCAAGAATTGATATGGTTTGTAAGTATTTGTACTTTTGGCTTTGTAAGTATCATTTTCACACAATTAATGTATGTTTCCCCTATGTTTTACCGATGAGAATCATTTGAGAAAAAGTAATTTATAAGGGCTATCATCACCTTATAAGATACAATATACTCTAGTATGTCCCAATTATTATCTATCACCATTCTCCTAGGTGATGATATTACTCACACACTAAAGGTGAAACTCTTAGAATAATATTCTATATAATATCCATCCTAATTGACAACTAGTTCTTCTAAGAAATTTAGAATGGATTGTGATGTAAAATCTTTCACACTTTTGGCTTTGTAAGCACCATACTCGTAATGATTAACATACTTAAATTTTTGGTTTTAACATATAATTTTATCTTGTGCATCATGGTTAGAAGACCTATCACTATTTTCTTATAATATGCTTGAGTGAACCTCATGATTTACCTATCACCATTTACTATGATACTCTCACACAAACGTACTAATAGTTAAAAGTCTAGTTCAAGTTCTATTTAATAACTCATCTATCCATATCTATAACAAAACATAATTCAAAATATATTCATTAATGTAAAACTATTTTCACATCACATAAACTAAGATATACAGACCCTATGCCACATGTTATTTTTGATAGAAATTATTGACTCTATCCTTGAGAAGTAGGGTTTGAGTGGCATGTCCTCCAACTTTAAAGATTAGCCTTGAATCTTACAACCCTTGCTTGCTTGTGGAGCTCTTAAAGAGTACAAAATTTACCTTTAGGGTTTGATAGTTGTGTCATAATTACATCATTATGAACCTATATCAGAAGATCATATGTTCATTAGAGATGATCACACCTTAGAAGTCATTGATATCGCTACTATCATAATTAAAATGTATGATGATAGGGTACACATCAACTAATTAGTACAACATGTATAGGGCCAAAAGAAAAATCTATTATTTTTTGGACAATTAGATAATTATGAGTACAAAACTCAAGTTGAAAATGAGATCATAAAAATAGTTTTAAAATACTTATAGTAATGAAAGTATAAAAGATTACTACAAATTAATTATGCTTAGAGAAAAAATATAACAAGAAGGAGATATATATACATATATATATATATATATATATACACACACACACACACACACATATATATATATATATCATAAACTTAGCCATATATTAGTTTCAAAATTCATGTTAAACAAGCATCTCTTCCAAGGCTCTAAATGATTTTTCTACCCTTTTGTAAGCATTGTGTCGCTAATAAGTAATGTAGATTGAAGTTTAGCAGTTATAATACTATAATAAAATTTATCATAAAACTAAATCATTATGATGTTTGAAAAGCACTAATTCTACTTGCGGGAGCTGCAAGATACTTCATATTATTTTTTGATGATTACTCCAAAATATGTTTGGTGTATCCAATCAAGAAAAATATGAAGGTTTTTTTTATTTTTTAAATTATTTAAAGTACAAATATAACTTGAATGTGAAAATAAGATCAAATATCTAAGGACTAATAATGAGGGAGAATATACTAGTTAAAATTTGATATATTTTGTCAACAAGAAGGTATCAATAAGTAGTACATAATGACATATACTCCTCAACAAATTGGAGTAGTAGAGTGGATATATAGACCCTTGTTAGAATGAATTAAAGTCATATTAAGAAATACAAGGATAACCAAGTCAATTTGGGTAGACGTAGAAGTAGTCAAGAGTACATGTTTTATGATCAATCGGTTACCATCAACTATAATTGACTTAAAGATGCTAATGAAAATGTGAGTTGTTAATCCAACTAATTATTCTCACCTACATTCACTTGGAAGTCCAATGTGCATTATTTATAATACACAAAGAAACATAAAAATTGGATTTGAAATCTAGATAATATGTATTATTGGGATACGTTGATAGGGTAGATGGATATCATTTATGGGATACAAGAACCCACGTGCTTGTCATCAATAGAAATATCATTTTTGAAGAAGAAATGCTACAAGGATAAAAATGAAATAATATAAAGACAATGAGTTTCATTGGAAACAAATTGCCATAAAATGAATTTTCAAGTACAATGAACAAATAATAGATAAGTCTGAGATATTTGAGGTATGAATATCTAATCAATAGAGGAGAGATCCAACTTGACACTCTAAGTATGTTATAGAGTAAAATATTACATATTATCTATTAATAAAGGATGGATAGTCATCACCTTTCTATGAGGTTATAAAAAGCCAAGAAGATTCTCTTTGGATGACAACAATACTAGAAAAAATTGGAGTGCTCTAAAGAACCAAAGCATGAGATGTTGTTCTACTTCCATAATAAAAAAAATCATTACAAATAGATGAGTGTAAGAACAAGCATAACAGAAATGATTAAGTGGAGTAGTATTGTACACTACTAATAGTCAAAAGATGTGCATAGAAAGAAAGCATCAATTGGTAACATAATAAAAATATTTTTTTCATGTTATTTGAGTGACAAAAGTTTGAGTAGTCCTAATAATGTGTTTTACATATAATTTATAATTAGAGTAGTTAGACATAAAAATTATATTTCTTCATAGAGAACTCGAATAAGAAATATATATGTTGCAACCAAAAATTTTTGAAGAAAAAGAAAAAGAAATTAATTTATAGATTAAACAAATCTTTTTATGAGCTCAATAGGCACCAAGATACTAATATAAGATATTTGATTCTTTCATCATGAGTCGTAGATATGATATACTTAATTAAAATTCATATGCATATTTCAAGTAATTTGGGAGTGATGATTTTATTATCTTGCTATTATATATGGATGATATGTTGGTAGCATGATCCAACAAAGATCATGTCTAAGAATTGAAGAAATATTTCACAAGAAAATTTGATATGAAAAAATTGAGACTGGAAAATTAGATCATGGAGATATAAATTTATTGACATAAAAATAATAAGAAGATTATCTTTCATGAAAGAATTATATCAAATAGTCTTGTGATACTTCAATATAAATGATTGTAAGCCAATTTATACTCATCTTCTTATTTATTTTAAGTTATCAACAATTATGAGAGCTAACAATGAAATAGAAAAGATCAAAATATCTTAAGTATCATATGTATTAGCTATTGAAAGTTTAATGTTTGCTATGGTTTATACAAGCCCAGATATTGTATAAGTATTTGGAGTTATTAGTCAATACACGTTGAATCCTAGGATAGAACATTCATGTGCTATAAAAAGGATTTTGAAATATGTCAAGAATACCTCAAATACAAATAATATTTTATGAATGTTCATATCTTATTGTAAGAAGCTATGTGATTTAGATTGTACAGTGGATATTAATAATAACAAGTTCATAACTTGATATGTTTTACTCTCACTATATGAGCTATAAGTTGGATTTCAAAGTAACAGTCTATCATATCTACCTATATGATAGAGATAGAATATGTTGCAGCTACACAAGCTATTAAAAAATAAATCTAACTACAAATACTATTAGAAGAGTTTGGATAAAAATAAAAGAAGATTACTTTATTTCTGATAGTCAGACCTCTACACTTAGCAAAAAACCCATCATTTCACGAGAAGATAAAACATAATAGAATATAATATCTCTATGTAAAACAAAAGGTATAAAAAGAAAGTGTGGATACATAGAAAATTTGTATGAATAACAACATAATTGATGTACTCACAAAGTCATTAAAGAGAGACAAGTTCATATGAAATCAATTTTTTATTAGTCTAGTAGACATATAAGTGTCATGCAAAAGGTGAACTTCAAGTGAGAGAATTTCTCCTTATTTGTTATCATCTCAATTCCAATTATCTTTAGCTTATATTTTATTTAATTATCTAGTTTATTTTATATTATTTTTGTAGAATTTTCTAGTTCAATTTATTGCTGTGAGTTTTATAATAATTTGTTATATGATAGGCTAGCTTTTGTTTTGTTCTGCATGGAGAATCTTTTAGGTGACCATTTGACATGGAAAAAAAAGCTTTGTAAGAGCTAAACCAAAGGTAACGGACATCAATCAAATAGCACAAGATGGAAAAAAAGCTTTGTAAGAGCTAAACTAAAGGTAATGGACATTAATCAAATAGCACAACTCTAATAAAGAAACATAACTATAACAATTTTTTCTTAAACTCTTAGAATTTTGTGTTGCTTATTTGGTAGCTAATTAATGGATAAAAATTATGTATCATGTTATATTTTTCAAGCCCATGTGAACTCCATTGTTTGAAATGTGTTCAGTGTGTGAAATACTGAATATTATAATATGTTTGGTGGTTTTTGATGATGTGCAAATATAGAAACTTGCAATAAATTGAATGATTTGATAAAATAGGAGTTTTGATAGATTATATTGAATAGTAGTGATATCACTTTATTTTTGGAGGTAATTAGAAACTTGGTGATAGTTAGTTCTATTAAGTAGTTTTAGTATTCATTCTTAGTAAGCTTTGTATAATTAGTCATTATAATCTTTGTATGTATTGACTCAATTATCTCATTATCATAATCAATTCATATCTAACACATTCTTTTTAGTTGTGATATTATTTTAGAGTTTCAACTATACTTATCTCATAATATTAAATATTTGTGACATTAATTTTATGTCACATTAAGCAAGTACCCTTTATATGGCTCAATAATATCAAGTTAGAGCTTTGATCTTTTTATAAAGATATGACTTTTGAGCTATGAAAAATTATAAAGTTACAATTACTCATTTAAGAATGACTTTTGAGCCCACCTCGAACAATTTATAAAAAATTACAAAACCAACTTGATGGGGTGTGGTTAGGACAACAAATTTTACCCCATGGCAGGGTCGGGATGGAGTTCGAGATTATGGTCCTCACCTCATCCTCAACCCATTTAGGATCCAATCATAGGGTCAGGGTGGGCTCAGAAAATATGATTTCTAAGTCTCATGCCCCATTTGGATCTTAAAGTCATGGAGCCAAATAGGTGATGCAATAGGGTGGGCAATGCACTGCCCTCCCCTATGACATAAACCCCCACTCCAATGGGGGGGGGGAGTGGTGAAAGGGCAGGGGTTGGAGAATCCTTGGCAAGTTGGGGCATGGGAAGGGTCACCATGGCCCCACCCTACCTCATTGTCATGTCTATACTCATTCCAAAGCCATGATAATTATTCATGACTTTTGGGATACTAAAAATTATAAAAGAAATTATTCGATTATAACCATTTACAAGGCTATGACTCTTATCCTCAAAAGAAAGCATAGTCATGACTTGTACATATAAGCTAAGTGTCAATGGTATGGCATCCTAACAATACCATGACAATATGTTATACAAGAAAATAAAAAGTCAATATCATAGCCACTCACAGCACTACGGATACTTAAGAGATATGAATGATAATTTTTGTGCAACAACTAGTTTCCAATATTATGGCCACAACCGCTCCACATTTTTTTATGATGAGGGTGTCTGGACAGCTTAAGTACACCTCGACTAATCCCTCAAGAGACCATAATTCCCTACTAACTATGGACACCAATTAATACGCAAGAAAATATCTCGGGTAGGTGGCCCAAGGGAATTGAACAGAGGACCTCAGCCTTGGAAAGCTGAGACCCACCCATCAGAGCTATGCTCTTGGGTTACAAGCACTCTTCACATGAATGACCTTCTTTGTATCATTGTTATTTCTTAATGCTACGACCATATAAATATCAAGAAAAACTATTTTCTAATATCAGAGCCTCCACATAATGTCATGGATATATAACAATATGAGAAGCTATCTCCACTTCATGTCCACTTTTTAGTATTATAGTCCTTTATGGATTACAAACAAATAAAAACATAAAGTCATGACCATTTCACAATAGATGTGTCAAACGGGCTGGCCCGGCATGGCACACTATAGTGCTATGCCTGGGCTCGCCATGGCATGCTACAGTGTCGTGCCCGGGATCTCCACGTCACGCTACAGTGTCATGCCCGTGCTCGCCACGGCACGCTACAGTGTTGTCCTGTGCTCGGCACGGTTCTCTACAGTGTCGTGCTCGTGCTCGGCACACTATAGTGTCATTCCCGTGCTCGATATGGCACGCTACAGTGTCATGTCGGCCCATCATGTCGTGCCAGGCACGTGGGCATAGTAAGCATGACCACGCACAGAACGTGGTCAATACGAGCGATGCCCAACATGTAAGGCTCGTCGAGCCCCATACGGGCGAAGACGGGTGGTGGCACGGCATCACGCCACTGAAACTTTAATTTTCAAAAAAAAAATTAGGGTTTTATCCAACCTGCCGCGGGCAGAACCCCATGGTTTTTGGGCCACGTGCCCGTGCCAGGCCAGGCCTCCACAGTAACCATGTCAGGCTTGGCACGACATGGATACTGTTTCGTGCCAAGCCATGCATGACATGGTTAATGTTCCGTGTTGTTCCTGACCCGGCCTAGAAGCCTGATTGGGCTGCCTAAAATTGAACAAGAAGAAAATAAAATAGCATATTAAAAAGATCATGTGGACATCAGAGATCTTCAATGGAGTAAAAGAGATTTTGATAGTATAGGTATAGATGTTAAAACATAATACTACTCGGGAGAAACCTAAATTTTTTTTATATGTATGATATAATAATTTGTATTGATGATGAATTTTTTGGAGAGGAAAGTTATTGCTTGATCATGAGAAATTATTTTAGTATGTGAGTTTTTTTAGTATTTAAATTATCAAATATTCTTGTATATTTTGGTGGCTGATAATAATGTATTTATATGGAAATGGAGCTAATATCTATTGATTTCATAATTTTTGGTGTTTTGGAGAGTTAAGAAGAATAGTCATAGAATCATTGAGTTTTGGAGGTCTTTAGCAGATGGGGTAGATAGGTGAGTTGCACTTAGTTTTGGCATCCTTTCTTGGCTAAAATTATACCTAATTGATCGGGATAATTCTTATATGTCATGACTCTACCAACTCATTGGCATAATTTTTCCATTATATGATAAATTCTCAATGGTATAGAGTTATAACTATACTTAGCTCAGAAAATTTAAATGGTTTTAACGTTAATTCTCTTTTATAGCAATCAAGAATCCTACTAGTACTCAATGTCATTATTATTTTCATAGCCCAATAACTTTATCTTTATATGACTTAATAATCTCAAGTCAAAGTCATGACCTTTTTAAAAGGCTACAAATTTTGAGCGATAGAAATTTATAGAGACATAACTACTCATGCTAAAGTTGTGATAAGTATTCAAAACCACAACTTTGGGATACTAAATTTTATAAAGGATATTATTTGAATATGGTAATTTCTAAGGCCACGACTTTTAACCGCTAAGTCAAGTATAACTATAACTTGTATTTGCAAGTTAAGTTCCAATGCTATGGCATCTAAGTAGTGTCGCAATATTATATTATACAAAAGAAAAAAAGGTCAATGTCATGGCCACATATAGTGTCGCAAATACTTAAGAGATATGAATAGTTACTTTTTCACCATAACCAATTCTCATTGTTGCAACCCTCTATGGATTACAAATAGATATAGACATGAAGCCACAACTATTTCACAATAACAAAACTTTGTGTTATAAAAAGATTAAATATAAGTTTTTGTCATTGGTAGTAGCATGATTTTTGTATCATAGAAAGATCGAGATACATAATAAAGTCATAAGAATTTTCTAGAATCATGACTTGAAACTAAAGAGATGAAGGTAGAAGTTGTGACTGTCTTTTAAAAGCTAAAACTTCTTACTTAGACTAATACTAGTCTACATGAGTTTAAAGTAAAAGATAAAGAATTTATACTGATCCATGTGGGTTAGTACGAGCAAATGGCACATGATTGATATTAATCCCTAGAGTTTGGGGTGCAACTTTCAAACTCTTCTCATTTAGGGATGGATTCGAGAATTTGTACTATACTATTATGAGTTTAGGGGTTGTGTAATTTAAATTAAATAATATAATTAGTTTTAATTATGAATATATGAATTATTTGATTTAATATATATATATATATGGATTCTGATGGATGGTGACTTAATAGAACTTGAATTAAGATTTCAAATATTTGTGGGTTTGCGCAAGATTATTTTGATAGATAGTGATGCAATAAACTATGAGGCTCACTCTCATGTATATGATAGGAAGAATGTGACATTCCTTTTGATTTTGATGCACTTATATGTTGAACCCCAAAATTTATACATATCTTAAAGGAATTAGTTCTTGATTGGGATGAATATTTTAAATAACATTATTCCAAAGGGTTCACTTTAGTGTGAGAGTCATATTGTCATCGAGGATGATGATGACAAAAAACCATATGTTTATTATGTGAGTATAGTGCTAATGAAATAAAAAAGTAAAAATACTTACAAACTATATTAATTATTAGTCATTATGATAATATAGACCATATAATAAAAGTGTGCATATTAAGCAACCATTAAGGAAAATTGACAAAGTTATCTTAAAGGTATGAGAGTGTAAATAACTCTTTTTGTAGGAAATAAATTATTATCTCGGCAGTGACGTACCGAGATGATAGCTATGAGAAGACTATCATTAAAAAGGGATAAATGGTAACAATCACATTATATGCAATTAGGGCAAGGTGTCATTATATAACACCCCAACCTTTGTTCGTCGTCCAACATAATATAAATCGATCAACTTAATAACATCATATATGTTAAATGAATAAACCATAGACTTGGGATTGTCTAAACAATCTAAGTATCAATTTTATTAAGATGGGTTATCTCATTGTTGAATAACTAAATTGTCATCAATATTTAGATGAAAGTCCATTATACTTCTTATATAATTCATGCACTTGTGAATCTTAGTTGATGAGATACTCTTATTAATGAGTTTTTAGGCATCTTCTAATAAATAAAAAAAGGTGACATAATAAAGCCATAATATTTTGTGGCAGAATAATGATGAATAGAGTTAGCATGATGTCATCATATTATGCCTATTACCATTTTTATTAACGGACAACGTATAGAGTTAGTTCTAGTTCTTATCTCAATGCTCTATTAAAAGATAGGATGAAATTGTGAGGGTCTTTCACATAGTTTTCCCCATATCAAATATCTCATAATTATAGAGCAAGATAAGTCAATTTCAACAATATTTGCAAGAAATATTATGTGATACTTAAGATCATTTTAAGGATTTATTAAGAATGTTCATTCAACATGGGTTTTAGTTATGGTTCCAAGCTCAAACTTTTTACATCAGGCTGAATTATATAACAAGGTGTACTACTGATACAACATTGAGTGAGTTGATTATGAATTAGTCACTAGAGGAGATACACTATTTATTGGAAGTGCTAGAAAAGAATAACTACCAAACTCCAACCAATTGCTCCTATGGAAGAAGATAAGCAGAAGTATTGGAGTTAAACCGATATACTACAATAAAATCAAAGATGGAGAATTTTCTAAAAATATTGAAACCCAAGAAGAGAGAATAGAGGATCGAAGAGAAGTCAACATTTTGTAATAATACGAAATGACACATTTAGACGTGTTTATCAAATGGACGAGGCCAATGAATTACAAAGCGAGTATATGTTGCAACCCAATAATAATGTCCCCATGCATTACCATATGAACATAAGAAATCATGAATTTATTTTAGTAAGGAAGCTATGGAAATTTATAGTATAATTTTGGGGCAAAATCCAAAAAACTTTGGGAATAATTTAATGAACTATAATATTCATGGAAGATCATGCTCGAATTATCAACAGTCAAAGAAATAAAAAAAGTCAAATCCAAAGGATAAGTTGAGTACGATACTGATAGAAATGAAGAGAAGAAATTACCAATATAATCATATGATGGGGCTTACAATGAGATTGGATCAAACAAATTTTGCAATAAGAAATATAGACAATCAAATTAGAAAATTGGCATTATTGATGAAAGGAAATGAGTTGGTGAATCATCAAGTGATATTGAGACAGACTCAAAGAAGTGCTTATTAAATTACTTTGAAGTGGAAAAGAGCTAGAAGGATAACAATTGGAACAAGTTGAATCTGAAGAATCTAGAACTGAAAATGTCATGACTTACACAAAATTCATGGCTCCAACTATGATTTTCTCAAAAGTCATAATTCCCACTACAAATTTAACCAGTGAAAAATACTAGTGCCATGACATCTTCCAAAGCTATGGAAGATGCTCAGCTCTCACCCCCGATTGTAAATGAAGGATGCAAAAAAATAAAAAAGCAAATGAATATTACCAAAAGATATGGAAAGAATAATAGGAAACTAGAATGAAACTAAAATAAGTTTTTGATAATTCTTCTATTTTATATTTTTCAAAAATTTTCTCAATATTTTTCAAAAACTAGAAGTGAATATATAATTTTTTGATATATTATCTTAGGAGATGAATTACATGAAATTTATGAAAGATATCATGAGTTATAAAAGAAATTTGGGATGTATGAGATAATGAATATGACTGAGAAATATAGTGCAATTATTCAATAAACACTCCTGAGAAAATTGAAGGATTGTGAAGTTTACTATACCTTGCACAGTAGGGGATCACACATTTTGGAAGACACTATGACTTGGGATCAAGTGTTAACTTGATGCCATTTTCATTTGTATGAAGTTTAAATTTCATAAAAATCATTCAAACATCTCTCTCACTTCAAATAGTTGATCGGATAATCAAGTGCCTAGATGGTATTATCAAAGATATTTTGATTAGGTTGATATCTTTATTTTTTCAGTAGATTTTATTGTATTGGATATGAAGAAAGATGATTACGCATAATAGATCTTGTGATAACTATTTTTGGCCACTTAGTAAGTACTTATTGATGTCAAGAAGGGAGAGCAAGTAAACTGTTATCTTTGCAAAGGCTTACAAAGTTTAGATGATGATGAGATAGGTTATTGAAGAATAGATAATCTCTGTCAGACAACAATGCAACAAAAAGTCAACTTACTTTAGATGGAAAGATTTTGTAGAAGACTATTGGCCTGATGAAGATGAGAAATATGATGCAGAAGAAGAACTTCGGAGTTGTGAAAGGGATAAACTAGAAGATGAGAAAGATGACTACTATGAGATCGAGACATTTTTCAAAGTTATGACTTAGGAAGAATCTAATGAAGAAAACTTCAAGGAAGCTAGGAAAAAAACAAAATGCTTAAACTTTCTATATTTTTATATAGAGAAATTGATGTGGAGAGTTTAGAGGCTAAATGTTTGGTGAAAAAAGTATTATAATCTCAATCGGTGGCTAAGAAAATAAATAAGGAATACATGACTAAGATAGAAATTCTGGAAGATCTAAAGGAAGACTAGGTTGAAATGGTGGTAGGGTCAAAAGTTGTGACTTTAAATTGTATTATGACTTTAGTGATAGAGAAAGAAAAAACTCAAAAGAATCTCAATAACAATGATATGATTGCTCTTAGTACCATGACTTTGATATTACAAAAAGAAAAGGTTCAAAAGAAGCTCAATGACAAGGCCACAATTATGCCCAATGCTATGATTTTATGGTTACATAAAGAAAATGACTAGGCTAGAACAAAAGAAAAAACTGTGATATTCCTAAAAGTCATGACATCTAAAGAGAAAAGGTCCAAAGAAGGGATTCCAAATAGTATGATGATGAAAGAAGATACAGGGGGAAAGAAAATAATTTTGTATGCTTAAAATAGTATTAATTGTAGAGATCATTGATGGAGGTGAGAAATTATTCATGGTCTAGCTATAGATATTAAACATAGTTCTTCTTGTGAGACAATACATAAATTTTTTTTGTTTGGTGTGATGTAACACATATAATATACCAATCATATAAATCATTGTACATACTTAACTTACCCATATATATAGTAATTGAAGTCAAACCCTACCATGACTTTTAATATGTCTACAATGAAAAGTTGCTCCACTATCTTGAGATAATACAATACTTGAACCTAATTGTAGAATAAAATATATTATTTGTGATGATGTAGAATATATTTTTTTAAGGAGGAAGTCATTGTTTGGGAACAAATTATAGTTTTATTATGTAAGTTTGTTCAATATGTAAAATACCAAATATTTGAGTGTATTTGGATGATTTTTGATGATGTGTAAGTACAAAAATGTGCAATAAATAGATCAATTTCATGAAATAGAAGTTTTGATGAATTATGATAAATAGTTATGAAATCATTGTATTATTTGTTGGTAATTGGTGACTTTGTTGTTGGGTAATTGCACTTCCACGATAGTGAGATTCAGAAACAATAGAAACACAGAAAACAAGCAATATATATCCCAATCCAACAAGCATCCACGACAAAATCAAAAAAATGATAAATCAATACCGAGAATAACGTGGTTCTCTAGTCGCTCAGTACGACTAGCTACATCCACCAGAAAACACTTGTGCGTGACAGATTAAAACCAAAATAGAAATGTCTTACAGTATGCAACACACAGAGCAGTCGTGAAAAATCGCACAGAGAGAAGAGAGAGACGATGAACAATTCCATGGGTCAAAAATAGCCACCCGAAAAATAAAATTACAAATCATTTTATATTAAAAAAAAACATCTCGGTTCATTTAACCGCAGTGGGTCGGATCATGGAACGGGTCAGGCTCTGCTCTAAAAATTTTGGCCCGCTGACCGGACAGCGGGACCTCCATTATTATGCTACTGCTGCATCCCCGGCCTTTTTAATATTTCCTTTCCCACACTTACATGAAAATATTAAAATAGAACAACATTTTGTTATACAAACAGATTATTAAATAAAAATAAATTACATATACAGCATTTGTGATAATTAATCCTATAAAGTAGTTTTGGTATTCATTCTTGGCTAGAACTCTATATAATTAGTCATGATAATTTTTATATGTCAATACTCTATTACAACAATAGTATATTCATTTCAATATGTAACATAAACATTTTTACTGTAATATTATCTTGGAGTCACAATAAAACTTATCTCATAATATTTAAATAACTATGAAATTAATTGTATGTTGTAGTAACCAAGTACCCAATCGTTACTAAAAGTCAATACCATTTATCAGTTTCATAATTTTATTTTTATCAAAACTTGATATTCCTAAGTCCATGGCTATGACCATTTCAAAACATTGTAAATCTTGACTATAAAGAGTTATAAAGGGTAATACTCGAGTCATGAACATTTTTAGAGCCACAACTTTTTTCCCTCAAGAAAAGAGAAAGCCGTGGCCATGCCCCGATGTTGTAACATTAATATATAGGCTAATTGCACAAGCCACTACTATAACCAAGCATCATGAATTTGTGATATAAAAGATAATAAAAATTATGTAGCCAATTCCAATAACTGTGACTTTTGGAATATATATAGTTTATGAAGCATTCCAAAACTACAGTCACTATCTAATACTATGACTTTAAGCTACAAAGATCTGATACCAAAGTCATGGCATCATTCCAAAGTCGTGGCATCATTCCAAAGTCATGACTTTCAACTTGGAAAATGATTAAAATTCATGAAGTATAAAAGAAAAACAAGAAAAATGGAAACATCAAAAATCATCCTTTTCTCCAAGTGTCACAACAACCTAAAGGGAAATTTTTATACTTCTTAGGGGATCCATGAGCAAACAAGGGATGCAAGGCAAATGATAAATCCTAGAGTTATGAGGCATGACTTTCAAACATCCCTCTCTAGGGTGTAGTTTGGAAATTCAATGAAAATATCTTGGGATTTAAGATTTTGAATCCTAGATTTTCATGAAGAATGTCATTGGGAACCTGGGGCTTATGAGATTTCTTTTCTTATATCTCATATGAACATCTCCCCAATGTCAAGATAAATTGAGATCTATGATTTGTTTATTTTAATTTATGTGATTTATGGATATTTCAATGGTTAATTGTGTTGTTTGATTTATGTTATGAAATGGATATTGATAGAATTAATAATTATATAGAACTAGAATTAGGATTTTTCTATTGGTGAGTTTATGTGTATTGTCATGATAGATAATGATAGGTAAATCATGAGGATCACTCCTCCATATGGTAGAAAGAAAAGTAATAGCCTTTACTATCTTATGCACATATGGTAGGAAGTGACAAACTTATACATCAAGCCTGAAATTAAGGTATATTAATCATTATAAGTATGCTATTTATGAATATTAAAATATGAATACTTTTACATGCAAATCCATTATACATGCTTTAGAAGAAATGACTCTCAATTGATGTAGGTATTTTATAGAATATTATTCTAAGGAGTTGACCTTTAGTATAAGAATTACAATCATTATGAAAAATGATGCTAGGTAATTTTATAGGCCATGCATGAGTAGTTGTGACTCATGAGGTGGTGATAAACCTTTAAGTACCTTTCACTTATATGGTTCCCACCAATATAATTTGAAAGAATAAATATATTAATTATGTAAGTATTATGCTTACAAAGTTGAAAGTCTAATTACTTTTTAGACTGCATTAGTTCAAAATCATTAAGATACACGAGGTCGGAGAATAAAAATGTATATATGAAGCAACTATCAAGGGTTGTTGATGAATTTCTTTATAGGTATTGACTTGTGAGCACCCTTGAGTAGAGATGATTTGATATATTGGTAGTGGAGTATAGAGAAGATAATTATGAGGAGACCATCATCAGGACAGACTTATTGATTCTAATCACTTTATATGCTATTAAAAAAATAAGCATTTTGATAATAATTTAATATTTATTATGTATCCAAACTCAATATAAAGCGAACTATTTAAATATGTATCATACAAATTAAAATAAACAAATTCTAGAATATAAGAATCATACTAAAATCCCAAATTATCTTTTTGACTAGAGTATTGTTATATGATTATTTGTTGATTGAGCTACTGATATAGTTCATGTGGAATTGATACCTAGATAAATGTTCTTTTTTCTACGTGTATGACTCATATACTTGTGGATCTTTATTAACGAGAGATTCTCATCAATAAGCTTTTGGAATATTATCTAATCAATAAAATTAGGCAATGTAACTAAGTTGTGATAAGATGCAATGATACTTAGACATTTTCTCTTTATTAGAATTGCTCAATAATTAAAAATTAAAAAAAAATATCCAATTATGTCATAAAAGCAAGATGATATTTTATTTTCTATCTTACTTATTGTTAGACAATTCCACTTCCATGATTATGATTTTTAAGATTCAGAAGAAAAGAACAATAAAAAATAACAACAAATAATATACATATCCACAATCACAATCCAACAAAACCACGACAGAATCAACAGCACAGCAGAAAAGAAACCACAACGGAATACACAAAATAACGTGGTTTACTAGTTATTCAACACGACTAGCTACATCCACCAGAAAAATGCATATGCATTTACAGATTATAACCAAACAGAATGTTCATATAGTATGTGCGCGGAAGTAGTCATGATGAAAATTACGCAGAGATGAGAAAAACTAGAGATGAATAGTTCCACACCAAAATTACAGCAGCCTAAAAAACAAAAATAAAAACAATTTATATAATATAGTTTCTCAGTTTAATTAACCAGAGTGGGTTGGATCACTCAGATGGATCAGGTTTTGCTCCAAAAATTCTTCGACCCACTAATTGGATAGTAGGACCTCCATTATTATGCTATTACTGTATTTCTATTCTCTTAATATTTTCTTTCCTGAACTTACATAAAAAATATTACAAAAAAACATATTTTGGTTATAAAAATAGTTTATCAAAACAAATTATATACAATAATATCCACCTTAATTTGTTTTGCATATAGATAGAGAGACACTCTCTAAAAATAGTTAGTCCAAATAAGACTACATATGATTTGATATGTTTAGTAAGTCAAGATTGTGTCTTAACTTATTCAAAGTAACAGGTTTGGTAAACATGTCAACTGAATTATCAAAAATTCCAATCTTTTTTACTTGTAACCTCTTCTCATAGAGAAGGAAATAATATCGCACATCAATATGTTTTGTCCTCTCATGGTGAACTTGGTCTTTTGTTAAACAAATAGCACTAAGATTGTCATAGAAAACTGTTGCAACCTCTTCATAAAGACCAAGGACCTTGGAAAAACCTTTCAGCTATATCCATTCCTTTTTAGCTTCAGTCAAAGCCATATACTCAACTTTAGTAGAAGTTAAGTAACAAAAGATTATAGTGTTGCTTTCCTGCTAACTATAGAACCGCATACAATGAATACATAACCAGTCATATGTCATCTACTATCACCAAATCCTGCATAGTTAGAATTAGAATATCCTACCAGCATGAGTTCAAATTGATTACCAAATATCAGACCAACATTAGAAGTCCCCTTGAGGTACCTAAGTATCCTCTTAATAGCTTTCTAGTGCTCTTGACATGGGTTTATCATAAACCTACTCGTTGCACTTACTACATGAGCAATATCAGGTTGGGTACACACCATAAGATACATGAGGCTCCTGATAACACTAGAATAAGGAAGCTTAGATATTTGTTCCTTATTAGATTCAGATTGGGGATAATATTCTAATGTTAGATGGAGGTTGGAAACAAATGGGGGACAGAGACTTACAAGAAGTCATTCCAAATCTAGATAGAATTTTCTGAATATATTGTTTCTATGAAAGAAATAATTTTCTTTTAATTCTAACTCTAAATATTTTTATGCCCAAAATTTGCTTTGTTCCTCCAAGATCTTTCATATAAAATTCAGAACTAAAGAGATTTTTCAGTTCATGAATATCAGATTTATTTCTGGCATCAATAAGCATATCATCTACATACAATAGCAAGTAGATATTTGACTCATCCTTGTGCCTTTTGAAATAAACACAGTAGTCATTGTCACACCTATTGTATCCATGACTAGTCGTGAAATAATCAAATCTCTTGTACCACTGACGGGGAGATTGCTTAAGTCCATAAAGGGACTTCAAAAGCTTGCACACATGGGTTTCCTTACCTGATACCTCAAAACCTTTAGGCTGACTCATGTAAATTATTTCATCCAGATCTCCATGAAGAAATATAGTTTTAATATCTAGATGTTCAAGTTCAAGGTCCTAATGTGCCACTAATACTAGAAGCACCCTGATTGAGGTTTGTCTAACTACAGAAGAGAATATCTCTTTATAATCGACACCCTATTTATGACTGAACCCTCTTGCAACTAGACATGCCTTATACTTTTCACCACCAGCTATAGAGGCATCATAATTCTTTTTGAAAATCCATTTGCAAGAAATTATTTTTCTTTCTTTAGGTATAGGTACAATAAGCCAAGTACTATTCTTATGAAGAGATTCAATCTCTTCATTCATGAAAACTAACAATGACTCAAATACAGGACATCAAACAACATTCCTAAAGAATGACTGTTTAGGAATATCAATCTCTTCAAGAACTTGTAGGGCAACCCCTACAAATTCATCAAAGCCAAATCTCAGAGGAGGACCTAAATTCACCCTCCTTGTTCTATCCCTTGCAATGTAGTAGGGAATAGACTCTTCATGTACAGGTTCATGATCAGGTTCAGTAATAGACTTAACATTATTTTCATGATTAGCTATCATTTGTCTAGAGACAACAGGCATCCTTCCTGAAGCTACAGATTCAGATTTTAGCTCTACCTTAAGTTTAATTTGAGGAATAACATGTAACTAGATAGGACAAGTTACTTGTCTTAAGATGACACTTTCATCAAAGGTGACACTCCTAGAGAGAATCACTCTCCTTTCAGATGGTGACCATATATGGAATCCCTTGACTCTATTATCATATCCTACAAATATTTCTTTTCTAGCTCATAGTTCAAGCATACCATCATTTACATGATAGTAGGTAACACACCCAAATACTTTCAAATTGGAATAATCTACAGGTTTACCAGTCCATACCTCAAATGGAATTTTTAAATTATTTTTACTATGTGGTGATCTGTTTATCAGATAGCATGCTGTATTAACAGCTTCAGCCCAAAACTCCTTGCCTAAAGCATGATTGAGAGAGCATACATCTAGTTCTCTCTAGAAGAGTTTGGTTTTTTCTTTCAGCAATGTCATTCTGCTGAGGAGTATCCCTGACAGTTTTGTGTCTGGCTATACCTTTGTCCTTATAGAATTCCTGAAATTTAGATGAACAAAATTCTAGATCATTATATGTTCATAATAGTTTAACCTTGTTTTGTGTTTGGTTTTCAACTAAGCTAACCCGCTATTTAAACTTTATAAAAGTTTTAGATTTATGTTTCATCATGATTACCAAGGACATCCTGGAGTAATCATCAACTAAACATAAATAACATTGAGCACCCCCAAGAGATGTGACTCTAGAAGGGCCCCAATAGTCAGCATGGATATAATCCAAAATACTATTTGTATAGTGTATAGCCTTACCGAACTTACTTCTATATTTCTAACCAAAGATACAATGATCATTGAAATTTAATTTACTAACACTATGACCAACAAGAATATTAAGATCAGAGAGAATTTTCATAGCTTTCTCTCTCATATGTGCAAGCCACATGTGTCACGGTTTGGTAAGGTCAACTTCATCTTCAGATGCTAGCTCTCCGAATGTGACAACAATAGCCCCTATCACTGTGGAACCTATTAGTGTGTATAGCATTCCACTTTTCTACCCCTTCAGTATGACATCATCTCTTAGGTGAATATTCAGTGTTCCCTCACCACCACTGAATGTGCATCCTTAATTATCCAGAATACCAAGAGAAATGAGATTCATTATTATTTCAGGAACATACTTTACATTTGAGAGTGAGACTATTCAGACATCATATGTTCTCAGTCTCACTATGTCAATTCCAACCACCTTACATGATTGGTTGTTCCCCACCACATCATGGTCAGTTTCCTTCATGTCGAATTTGCTGAACCACTCCAAGTGAGTGCTTATATGGAAGGAGGCCATAGTATCCAAGATCCAAGAATATAATCTTGTGATCATTGTGGAGGTTACCAGCACAAGATCTTCTTCATCATCCGGGTCTTCAAAGGCCACGGCCATGGCAGCAGCATGTGGGGGAATAGGCTGACCCTGTTATTTCAGCCTTGCTTTCTTCTTCAAGCATTCAATTTTCCAATGCCCTTTCTATTTGTAGTAGTGAAAAGTGTCACCCTCTTTTGACCTCTTCTGGAGCTTGTTTCCCTTCTTCTTGAAATGAAACAGGTTTCGGCTTACTATTTGTCACCACCAATCCAACAGAGTGTTGCTCTGTTCTTTCAGAAGTAGCCTTCTGTCTCATCTTTCTGGAGTGTAGGGTATATCGAATATCCTCCAGAGTGATCTCCTTCTTCACTATGAGAGATTTGACAAAATTTTCATAGGAAGTAGGAAGAAAGACTAAGATCAGAAGTGCAACATCATCATCTTCCACCTTAGCATCCACATGTTTAAGGTCCACGAGGATGTTGTTTAAATCATCTAGATACTTCTTCAAAGAAGTTCCCTTTTGTATCCTTAATGTGAACAGCCTTCTCTTCAACAGAAGCATGTTCATTAGTGATTTAGTCATATATAGTGACTCAAGCTTAAGCCATAGTCCTACAGCAGATTCTTCATCTGTTACCTTAGCTATGGCTTCATCAGACAAGCTTAACAGAATGATGGATTGTTCTTTCTCTTCATGTCTCTAAGCCTCTGCCTCTGTATTTCCAAGAGTAGCGGCAGTGTTTGGACTAAAACCTTGAACAAGTTGACTCGAGATATCAAAATTCTTCAAATGCGTCTGCATTTTAATCTGTCACATACTAAACTCATTTCTGTCGTTAAACTTCTCGATCATGGCATTTAGGATTCCAGCCATTTCAACAGAATATTGTTTTACAGAAAAAAAATCACAAAATCCAATAGTGCAATTGCTCAGAAAATTTCCAAAAAACTTGCAAAGATACCAAATGTTAAGCAATTCTGCTTCCACGATTGTGCTTTTAGAGATTTAGAAGATACGAATAACAAAAAATGAAAGCAAACGATATATGTATCCATAATTACAATCCAACAGAACCACGACATAATCAACATCACAGCAGAAAATAAACCACAATAGAACATACAAAATAACGTTGTTTACTAGTCATTCAACACGACTAGTTACATCCAATGGAAAAATACATGCGTTTATAGATTATAACCAAATAGAATGTTCTTACAGTATGTGCGTCGAAGCAATCGTGATGAAAATCCCGTAGAGAGGAGATAAACCAGAGATGAACAATTTCACACCAAAATTATAGCAGCTGAAAAAATAGAAATAAAAACAATTTATATTAATACAGTTTCTCGGTTTAATTAACTGGAGTAGGTCGGATCTCTTGGATGGACCTAGTTCTGCTCCAAAAAGTCTTTGGCCCGCTGACCAGACAACATGACCTCCGTTATTGTGGTATTGCTGCATTCTCAGCCTCATAATATTTTCTTTCTTATACTTACATGAAAAATATTAAAATAGAAATATATTTTGGTTATACAAATAATTTATCAAAACAAATTATATAAAACACTTATCTTAACTATTTTATTAATTCATCTTGTTCTATTTTGATCTTGATATTATTATTCATCATTCATGGCAAGATCAAATAGCTCATGAAGAAGGCTGAAAAGTAATTAACAAAATTAAAGCTTTCAAATATCTTTTATGAAGAACTCAAATATCTGAAGGTCAGGCTCGAAAAGAAGCAATAATGTTGAAAATAATTATTCTATTTTAGCCATTGGCAAGTGACCATTTAAATGTCTAGCATTTGGTGGATGAAAACCTAAAGTGGTGAACATCAACTAGATATACAATCATTTTTTACCATGCTTCTATTGAGAAGGCCTCATGTCTTTTCCTTGCTAACTAGGGTAGTTATGTAAATTGTATGGTGATTGGTATTTTTGATGCCTAAATGAACTCCAAGTTAGAAATACAATCACACTTTAGCCTTGCCTTGCTAATGATTTTAGTTCAATTTTAAAAAGGATCGGCTAAAAAATAAAAAATCAATAATTTCTCAATCACCCAAAGTATGTAATCATGATATCAAATTGAGATAAAATTCTTTTTTTTTTGCACATAATTGACTTATTTATTTGTTTAGTTCATCATATTTCTATTTCATTGTTAATGTCATCATTGATTTTTTATGATGAGGCCAAGCTGCTTGTCAATATGACCAAAGCCTTGAAGTGTCTTCTATTTGATGAGAGGCTCACCTCTAATAATTATGAGTGGGAAAATAATGAATTTTGTGTTCTTAGTGATCAAGCAACAAAATAAAACTAGTTATCACTTGCTAGTCAACTACAAGTGATAGCTGAAAGATCAATAATACATGAATCGAATGGCCCATTTGATAAAATTGCATAAATTAAGTGCTGAAAAATTAAGGCTGAATTTTATAAGTGTTGAATTTGTATTAAAAAACTGTTTGATAAATTATTGTTAATTGAATGCTGAATATAAATATATTTTTGATAACTGTAAATGTTGAATGCTAAAAATGATATATTTTACATATTTACATTTATTTTCATTGTAGTACATATTATCTAATATAAATAGAATTTTTTAATAAAAGTTTGTTTCGCAACATTTATTAATTATTAAAAAATGAAAATTTAAAAATATATTCATTAATAAATTATAAATTTAAAAAAGAAATAAAAATATTTAAAAAATAACTAATACAATTTAAACTCTTTAAAACTATCCAAATTTTTAATATAAAAATAAAAATAAATGAATAACTAGTTGATTTGTTATTTTCTCTCTTGATAAAATCATGGAAGATGATTATGGTTAGGATTTGTGGTAGCAGAGAAATGAGAAGAATATAGATTCACAAATTAAATTGTAGAGTGAATGAGAAAACAAAAAAAAAAGAAATGAAAATAAAAGGACAAAATTATAATTAAAAAAAAATTGTTGAAAATGTTTAGCCTTCAATATTAAGTAGGTCTCTATCTATTTAAAATTTTCAATGAATTTTAAATTTTCACTTAAAATTTCAAACCATTGAAAATTTTAATTTTCAATGGTTTGACGATTTTAAGTGAGTTATCAAACAGTCCCTAAATTAATTCTATTGAATCAATCTTTATTTACTAGGAATATGATAGTATGAATGGCAAGGGAGTAGGTCACCTAACTATGGAAAATATGAGTTTGATCTCCACAAATGACTAATACACACCATATGGTATCCCCCTTGGCTAGGGGGCTATTCATAATGTTGGTATGTGAGTCTCATTTACTCTAATCTTGAGTCCCAAGGCCCATATTATGAGTTGGGATTAGTTTACATACACACACACACACACACACACACACACACACACACAATATATATATTTATCATGTATAAATATATACATAATGTGCCCAGCACGACATAATTTTTAACATGAGTCATGTCATGTCAGTACAGCTCTAAAAACAAGTTGCCCAACACAACCCATTGACACACCTTTTTCTCATGTTATGTTGGGTCGTGCGTGGTCATGCCATGCTGTATTAGGCCTAGTGAAGCTAGCCTAGTTATACAAGGCTAATATTAGTTCAGTCTATGCTAGCCTGACTTTAATTCAAGCTAGCCTGGGTTCAGTCCAGGCTAGTCTGGGTTCAGTCCAGGCTAACCTAGGTTCAGTCCAGGCTAGCCTGGGTTCAGTCCAAACTAGCCTGGGTTCAGTCCAAGCTAGACTGGTTCATTCTAAGACAATATGGTTCATTCTAAGCTATCCTAGGTCAAATCAAGGCTAGCATGTGTTCGGACAAGGCTAGCATGTTTAGCCAACTAGGCTAAAACAAGCACTCATATGTCATCATGTCTAGTTGTTATATGCCACACCTTATGTGCCAGAAACTCTGGCACATCCTGAACCATTCCATGGGCTGAACAAGGGATGGTCTAGGCATGACTCTGAACTGGGTAATGCTAAACCATCCATGGTTGAATTGTGTTTGACCTAGTTGACATCTTTCTTTTTAATGTTTTGGAATTTATTATACATTCTTGTTCTTAGTATGTCATACACCATAAATACAAAAAAAAAAAATCAAATAACAGTAAATAAGTATAATAATTTATGCATGTTCAAAATATTCAATATATATTACTATCTCAATTAGAATCAAACTAAATCAAAATACAAACAAGATGAAATCAATCTGCCCAACTCATGCAGATTCAATATTATTGTTATATTGGATAAGCACAATTTTAAATATAAAAAACTTTTTTTTAATGTTATTTAAAATATTTTTAAAATTTCCCATTTTAAGTTTTATGTGTAATGTACTATATCTATGTGTGTGAATATATACACTGCATATATGTACTATGCATATGTATTCAATATATAAGATATATTGTATATATGCATATACAATATATATGTCATATATGCATATGCAAGATGCATATAAAATTCAGTTAACGATCCCTCCATAATTGTTGTGAAGCCTAGCTCAATGATTCCGTCCTAGATTGGGCTCCATGAGGTCAAGGCCGAGCAAAAAAATCAAGTATTGTGTTGTGTTGTACCTAATTTTGAAATTTTCTAATATATCTACTGATATATCTTCGGTATATCCATAAATTTCTAGTATCAATTTATCCGTCAAAATTAATATTCATTTCTTTGATTGTTACTCATATATAATTATGCACCAATATATCTTTGATAAATTCGATATATCTATAAAATTCAAGTAATGTGTCGAAATTGATATTTTAATCTTTAATTATACCAAAACTATTAAGCTTACATGCGCACGCACACACAATGTTCAATACCAACAAATATATTAAATATAAGCATATAAAATATAAGTATATATACTTAAAAATAAAAATAAATTTCACCATATAAACATATATGTACAAAATTTCATTGGATAATTTTAATTTAAAAATGAAATAAAAAATATATTAAATATCCGTCATCGAACCAATTGTGGTTTAAATTGAGCAAAAACTCTGTGCATCATGCAGATTAGATCTAGATGTCCCCACTCAAACTATCAAGCTTAGACAAACACACAAACATGGACACAATATGTATCATCAATAATTATAATAATTATGAGCATACAAAATAATGATATATAACTTAAAAATGTAAAATTAAAAATAAATTTTAGTATATATACATATGGATAAATTTTTCAATATTTTTGTATTCTAATTCTAATTGAAATTAATTTAAATTTAAATTTTAAATGAGCAATAAAATATGTTTTACATGGGAGAATTTTAATTTGAAAAATGAAATAAAAAATATTATATTTATGAATAATTTTATCTCAACTCCAATCACATTAATTTGACACTATAAGAGAAAATGATATAGATGATTTATCAATGTATGTTGATTTTTTTTACATTTCTTAACTTGTCTAAACCTAGCTTAATTTTTGATTTGTTAACATATAAAAGTATTCTTTTCATTATAAACACAATGCAATTATCATAAATGTTTTAATTTCCCAAAATAACTAAAAATATATTCTCACAATCATAAATGTTTTAAAAAAGTTTTAAGATAAAAAATTATTTAAAAAAACTAGAAAACAATTAATTTGCTACAAATTAAACGCAACATCAAGTTGTCATAATTTTTTGTTATTTTCCTATTAAAATCAACTCGTACTTTCTCTTTGCTTATGTAAAGCCTCAGTGACCAGGTAATACTCATGTCCCAATAACATTTTATTGAAAATATTATTGTGGTTTTAATTAGCAATCTCAGGTTTTTAACAAAATAGTTATAATTTTATTTCAATTTTTTTTAATTTCATGTCCCAATAACATTTTTTTTTTTAATTTCAATTTTATTGAAAATGAAAAGTATTAAAGTTCAACTTCAGAAAATAGTTATAATTTTAGTATTCTAAAAACTGTATTCAATTATTTTTTTTTTTTAACAAAAGACACGATATTATTGTAAAAACCTCTACTAGAAAAAAAAAATTATTTTTTAAAGTTTTCAATAAGAGCAGGTTTCAGTTTGCAACGATTATTTTTAGAAAAATAATTTCATTTAAATAATATCCCAAACGGTTGTTAATCTTAAGATCACTTTGGTAATCTTAACTTGAAAATAAAAAACCAATTGTTTGCAATTTAATTTCGTCTAAAAAAAATCTTTCGTTTGAGAAATTTATAATTTCCCAAATGGTTCTGACTGAATAATAAAAAAACTAATTTAAATTTGATCAGTATTATGAATTAACTTTTAATAAGAATTTCTAAATTTATACTGTTGCAAAAGGAAGGTTTACATAGTAAATAAGGAGAAAATGGCTCCTCTCCATCAAGTCTCGGCCTATCGGGAGAAGAGGAAGACAGACAATCATGCCTTTATTTGTTCCTCTGTTAAAAGTAGAATCCATTCAGAGTTGTTATTTCGAAATTCGAACTTCTCTTTCCTTACGCAAGGCCAGAGAGTGGTATGGTTTCCTTACACTGCATCCTTCCTCCTGCATAAGGAGAGAGAATGATAGCTTACGGAAGGAGAAAGTGAGGTAAAGTCGGAGTTTAAAATATCCGTTGTTGCTGAGAGCTGGCGACAGGACAGGGAAGCAGATACAGTAAAATTCTAAAAAGGGGCAGAAGCGTCAAATATTCGATGTTGCAGAGAGCTGCAGACAATGCTTATTCATGGTGGTGGGCGAGCCATATTAGAACGAAGCAATCAAGATGGCTTGAACTGAGCCTCCAAGGTAACCTCGTTGGGTTATGTTGCAATTTGTATACTTGCAAATTGTTATATGATGATTTATTATAATTTGAGAACATTTAAAAAAAATGCATACATCATACCCAAGACACACGAGCACGCGTGTGTATTATATTGTAACCTACACTTACATGTGAATGTGCGTATGTATATACTTGCTCAAAAGATGCTGAGTAATTAGATGAAATTTTACTGTGTTCAAGTTGTTAACTAACATGAGAGATGAGACATAGAAGAAGAGGCAATACCATTGAACAAAAAGATTCAATTGTACTCAACAAAATGCTGAATCAACAGGTTTATGTAATATTAACTTTTACTAAAATTGTGGCATAAGAATTGAAATTGCTGAATTGCAGATATGAAGGAAAAGGTGCAGCACATGCTCAAGCTCATCGAAGAAGATGGAGACTCCTTTGCAAAAAGAGCAGAAATGTACTACAGAAAGAGGCCTGAATTGATAAACTTTGTTGAAGAATCATATCGAGCTTACAGGGCATTAGCAGAACGATACGATCACATATCAACCGAGCTACAAAATGCCAACAATACCATTGCATATGCATTTCCAGAACAAGTTCCTCTCCCATTGGAGGAGGTGGTGGCGGTGGAAGAGCCCATGCTTCATGAGAACTCTCAGCATGTTTCAAAATCAAACATCCCAAAAGTTCTGCCACTTCCAAAAGATCTAAAGGGAATCTCCAAACTAACAGCGAACAAACTGCCAAGTACAAAGACAACAAAACCAGCTGACATCCATGCTAAGTCTGCCAAGCCAGTAGGGTTAACCAAGCTAGAAGGTCAACGAGAAATTGATAGGTTACAGAAGAAAATTCTGGCTCTTCAAACAGAAAAAGAGTTCTTCAAAAGTTCATGTGAAAGTGGGCTGGAAAAGTACTGGGAAATCGAACAGGAAATCAGGGAAATTCAGGAGAAAGTTTGCAGTTTGCAAGATGAATTTGGTGTTGGCATAGTGTTTGAAGATGGTGAGGCTCAGGTTTTGATGGCAGCGGCAGCCTTGAAGACATGCCATCACAAATTGAAACAGTTGCAGGAGAAGCACATGAGTTCTGAAAAAGCAGCAGTGGAACAGCACGCAACAATTAGTGATGCCAGAGAGAAGCTAAACTTGTTAAAGAAAAAAGCAGTAAAAGAGGGAGAAAATCCATGCAAGCTACGACATGATGAATTTCTGGAAGAAGAAATGAAAAATGCAGAGCAAGAAGTGAGCAACACTAGAAAAGAAAGTGAGAAACTAGTAGACAATTTCATTGTGGGATCAGTTGCATCTCTAACAGTGGCAGAAGTGGTAGAACAGATAGATGACCTTGTTAATAAGGTGATTGGATTAGAATCCAGTGTTTTATCACAGATGGTGCTCATCCAGGGATTACAAACAGAGACACTTGAACTCCAATCACAAATCCTGATTTTAGAAGAAGATGAAGCAACACTAATAAGTGAAGAGTTAATTGAGAAACTCAGGGAGATGGAAGAGAAATTGCCTATGCTTCAATATCTAAATTCCTCCATAGATGGACAGGATAACAACCTCGAAGAACATATTTCTAAAAGTTGCTGCAATCATGATCACCTCTCCGACAGGTTGCTCACCAAGCAGCCAAATGGGAAAAATGAAGTCAACTCATCAACATCTTGTAGGAAAGAAGAAAAACCAAATATTTATGCCACATCAAATGATATGGAGCCAATTCATGAGGAGAAAAGCAGCATGGGTAATGAATATAACATGGGAAATGTTGTTGGCCAAAACCAACCAAGAGAACATCTGGGTAACTCTATAAAAAGAACAGAGAATATCAGCGAGCAATTTCCACCAAAGATGAATTTTGATGAAGATAATGATAATGCATGTGACAAACTAGGATGGGAAATGAAACTTGAAGAACAGGACTGGAAGGAATTGTTCTTGAATGGTATGGAAGATAGAGAAAGGATTCGATTGTCAGAGTACACTAGAGTTCTTCAAAATTACAAGGAAGTCAAGAAGCAGCTTTCTGAAATAGAGAAAAAAGGTGGAGATAACCTGTTTGATGCAACAGCACAACTATGCGAACTGAAGAGTTGTACTGCAAAGAAATATGAACAAATCATGTTTCTAAAACAAAAACTGAGTCTTCTCCAAACAAGCCTGACCCTGAGTGAGAAATCACAGCCTCAAGCAGCCGCAGCAGCAGCAAAAACAGAAGATGTAAAGGTCATCCTTGTTGACCAAGCTAGACCCACTTCTGAAATTGAAGATAGAATCAGGAAAACCATTGATCAAGTTCTGGAAGAGAACTTAGATTTCTGGTTAAGATTCAGTGCTGCATTCCATCAGATGCAGAAATTTGTAAGTCAAGTCCATGATTTACATTCTGATTCAGCCAAGCACAAGCTCGAAGAACAGCAAAACCAACAAGGTGAAACTGAATATGAGAAAAGATTAAGATCAGGTTTTGAGCCACGACACAAACACCTCGAAGATGTTCATGGCCAACTGTGCGTTTGGATGGAAGAAGGAATGTCACTGCAAGACGAATTGAAGAGGAGATTATCCTCATTGTGTGACGTAGAGGAAGAAGTAGTTGTTGCTTTGAAGGAAAGTGCTACAGGTGATGACTTCCAATTTACAAGTTATCAAGCAGCTAGATTTCAAGGTGAAATTTTGAACATGAAGCAGGAGAATAACAAGGTTGCCGATGAACTGCAGGCAGGAATAGAACGTATAACAACACTCCAACTAGATGTTGACAAAACATTGGCAGAGTTGAAAGAAGAAACCAAGATTTATTCATTGACGAACAATTGCAATGTTCAACTAGACCATGTGGAGTGCAGATCAAGAGTACCTCTTAGATCCTTTATCTTTGGCATAAAGTCTAGAAAACCAAAGCATTCTGTGTTTTCCTGCATGCACCCTGCAGTTCACAAGAAATACAGAGCATTTAAATGAGCATGATTTCTGATCCATTTCTGAATTTTGTTTCTGCTGTTTTGAGCTTTCCTTTTTCATTCAAGTTTAATCTATTATCTTCACAATTCCCATCAATTCATACCTAATTTGCTTGCACTCACAACAAAAATAACATAATCACCAATACTAATTGTTTGAGTCTATATCAATTTGGATAGAAACGTGTTTCAATAGTATCAGAGTTTAGAATTAACATCAATTTTGGTATCGATGCCTGCAATCAATATGATTTTTTCTGCATGCAGACCACAATAATGAAGAATTACACATCCAACCAAAAAAAAAAAAACAGTAACGATGTGGCCGTTCTCCCATGTCTCAAAACCCAGACTAAATTTTAACTTCTGATACTATCTTAGCTCCCCTTCCCTTGGCAATAAACAAGCCTATGTGGTGCATCATGTCCTGCCATGTAAAAAAAATACTACAACAAATTTCTCACTGCACAAAAAACTTCCACCCAATTATATAAACAATTTAAGGAGACCTGAACTGAAGAGAATGATTAGTAAAAACTCTAAATAAACATAACAAGGAATCCACCATCAAGTTCAAGGAAGCAATTTCAAATGCAACAATTTTATATGTAGAGCGCAACAACTAAACATTATCAGGGGACCAACAGTATGATAATCTAATTAGCAAATGAGCAATACCACCCATTTTTGGGGAGACAGACATGAGTTCAATCCACAGGGACTCTGGATATGCTTTCTCCACGTCTTTGTCAAGTACTATTCTCATATTGCTGGGATGAAAGCCTTACCTGCTTTGAACTTGGGGCACCAAGGCCCATATGTATCTCATATTGCCAAGCACTATTCTCATTAAGCAACTAGGATAAATAGGGATCCTCAAAGGAATCAAACTGTAGAAACCATTCAATTCAGCTCATTCTAAGAATGAAGGACTCCTAATAATATTCTTGAATTTAGTATCTCGACAATGTACTTTGACCAATGGGGTTGAAAACCAAGTTTCTTTTTCAACTCAGAAGTTATCATAGAATTTATCCATTAAAATAGTGAACATTACTGAACAAAAATATCTTAGACCTCTCTATCCTCTGCTGGATTTAATAAACCATTACATATCATGTCTAAATATTTTTAATCCAATTTTTTGAATAATAGATTAATAACAAATAATCATGTTACCTAAGTTAGATAATGAGTATTACAGTATTACATTATAAACTAGGAGCACTCATTGTATAATAAGACTAATAATAAAAGCAAAACACAGTATCACTCAAACTGATGCATATATATTTCTCCCACCATGCTTTGAAAAAAATTGATAAACTATGAACTCTTAAAGACTCTTGTAAATATGTATGCAAACTAATCTCTAGCAAATATATAAATTATAGTGATAAATTTTTAAATTCTCCTAGATGAAATGCCTATCTGACTATCACAAAACAAAGTAATCAATCTAAATCTTAAAAATCCAATCTCTTCAAATAAGTGTGATTTACAAGACCTCACATTAAGTAAATTTCATGATTTTATACTTTATTTCATTTTTATTTACCAACAGTTATTTGAATCTTAATTTGTTAGAAGAAAAAATTCTCCCAAAAAAATTAATATCATATTGCCTATCTATATGATATGTAATAACTGAAGTCCAACTAAAATTTGAATAACTCATCAATTAAATGTGCTTTTCATCTCAAAAAAATATTGAATCTAAATATTTATTCACATATCTATATGAAAAAATATATGATTACATAAATACTAAAACAACAAATCTCATAAAAACTTCAAAGTTAAATATATTTGAACAAAGATAATTGCGAGATAACTAATCATCTAAAAAATCTATGTTACAAGTATTTGTTAAAGATCATGCATATATATTAGCGAGATGAAAAGTATTTTCATTCAAAAATGATATGTCTCAAGTTCGAGATTCATCAAATACAAAATCTACAAATCTCAGAGGTATGATTATAAAGATATTAACTTTTCTCAGATCTCATACTAAAGTAAAAGTCTTTACCACTTGATATAATCATCTAAGTATAAGAAAAATAATATTAAAATATATGTCAAAAAAAATCTAAAAAACAACAAATAATGCTAACAAGTGAGAGATTATAGTGAAAATTAATCCTAATGATTAGATAGTTCACTTAAAGATAAAATTTATTACAAATGAGTTTACTCAGATTTTAAAATTGACTATTAGGATACTCACTTTAGTATTCAATAAAGTATAAGTTTGAATACTCATATCTTTATAATTTCTCATTGAAAGATGATAAATCAAATAAATATAAAGAAATTTTTTTTTCATTATATCTTTGAAAAAATATATATAAAATAATAACCTAATTTTCAAACACAAATAAATTTTAGATTTAATATGTAGGTTGTGCAAGACCTTATACAACCTAAAGTAATCATCAATAATCTGGTTCATGAGATTTTATGACATATATACTTATTTTGATTTACACGTGTATTATAAATTATTCCTTATTTTATCAAATGGTTTAGAAAATAAATTTATCTTGTTAATTTTATATATATATATATATATATATATATATATATATATTTGGTATCCTTATTACAGAGGATAATGATTTATGAGTTAAGAATTACTTAACTCAATAAATATTTTTAAGTATAATTTCAAATTAAAAATCTTGAGAGACTCAAATATTTAATTATGATTGAAATGATTTATGACAATAAATATATCATATTATCATATATGATATTTTTCTTGGATATTCTCTCAAAGATTGATATTTTGGATTTTACTTTAGAAGATATTCCTATTAAGCTTGATACTAGTCTTTTATCTAATGTGTGTTTCTCATCTGACTCAACTATAAACAAAATAATTATAAAAAAATTAATTATCTGACTATAATAATACTATATAAACTCATATAATCAATATAATTAATTATTTTCTTGATTATTTATAGTAATCATAAATTGATCTATCTCTTCACAAATTTATTTATGTAAAAAAATCTTTATGATCTTATCAAGATCATAGACATGATTTTATTTGTGATTTACACAAATAAAAGAATCACTATAAATTTGTATTTTTTTTTAGAGACAACTCTGCATCTTAGAAAATAAAAATACATACATTAGTCTTGAGATTCAATACAACAATAAAGTACATGACAATGATCACATTTGCATGTCAGATTATTTGAATAGAATATCTACTTAAGAAGATCAAATTTCTAGTCTCTTGTTCCCATTTATTATAATTAGTTGGCAAGACATATAGCCTTTGATCTATTATTTAATAAGCAAACAAAACAAATAAAAATAAATTATTTCGTGGTAAAAAAAATCTAAAAAATAATTATTATCACAACTTATATTCCTACAATAAATCACTTAGCCAGCATATTTACAAAGACCTTAAAAAATATCACAATTAACTTTTCTTTTCTTCAAATTTGAAGTTCTAAATAATTACTCAAACTTTGAGTATGTTGCAATATTCATTATTTTTATTGTTTTACGTTTATGATGGAAATACTGAAATTATGAATTGACCTGACTATTTCTAAATGTTTAAGTAAAGGATTACATCCTACTCATTTACAATGCATTATCCCATGTCATGGATAACCTGGAGCTTGCAATATTCAAATTAAGATGTCACCATCTAATGGCTAGATACAACTTTGGCTATTACACAATAATGATATGGGAAAAAATAAAAATTTGTGAATAGAAGTAAAAAGTAGTCCAAATTTCCTCAAAATAACTTCCAATTGAATTTATAGAGAAAAAAATACACAAAGTTTTAGTTTATTGAGTACCAACACAACAGTAATTAGTGTCAATGTCCGGACCAATGACAATCAATACAATATTATTTTTTTATTTATTACTAACAAAAAGTACAAATTAATATACACACAATAACAAAAAATAAAAAATGATATAAAAAAATTTTATATATTGAGCCACTTTTAACATATAAGTTTGAATAACATAAAAAAAATAAGAAATCTCATGAGGAAGAAACAAAGAACTTGTAATACTCATCATTCATTTTGTTATTAACTTTTTTATTCATGAGTCTCTTTTTGAAATACTATTTTGATTCAAACAAAAAATAAACTATCTTTCAAGCTATGAAAGACAAACTACATAATTTTGAACCCAGCAAAACTTGAGAAATTATTCATCTTTCAACAAAATCTATGAATAGGTGTGGGTCAGGTTATTCATCATAAATACGAATCCTAATTTATTTGTTTTATATTTTTACTTCTTCATGGGAACACCTAAAATGCCGATGCAACATGCATTCACATGCATGTGTGTGTGTGTGAGTGTGCGTGTGTGTGTGTGTGCGTGTGTATTGGAGCAAGTGATGCAGTATCTGTAGATGTACAACATGTGTTGATGCTGTTGTAGTGGAAGTGGTGCAGTATATGTAGTGTATGTGCAAAGAGTGCAGTGTATGTGCAAAGAGTGCAGTGTATGTGCAAGGAGTGCAGCATGTGTCAATATGCCAACTCACTATGTGGAGTAAAGTATATATGTGGGAAGTGTAGTATAATGAGTTTAGAAAAAAATGCAGTGTGTAAATGCAATATACTACTAGTACAAAGTATATTTTTACTTTGTTGATTGAGAAAATAAAACTTCAGATTATTACTATGTGGAGGCTTGCGCACAATTTATACTCAATGAGCTACTGGAGTTAAAATGTAATTCTTCAATCATGAAAAACTTAATCACCTAACAAAGGAGACTCCTAGTGATTAGACAAAAAAAATTGATTTTTGACTAATCCATGTCTATTTATTGCCAAGAAAAACTTATCCTTTATTTTCATATTTCACATGAGATGTGAGATGTTACAAAAACTCATAGTATTACAATATTCATTCTAGATTACACAGATATATAATAAGATTACTTAGTTGATTGAGTTGAAACTAAACAAGTTTAAAGAGTCAAAGAATATCACCATTCATTTCACTCACTTCATATAGTTTGCTACATAGTTCTTAGAGGTATTCCAAGTGGAGGCAGATGTGATTGTGTGTTAGGTATGCTCTGATACCAAGTATTAAATTCCAAGTGACAAGAGTCTCTACAGAAATCACACTTGACTCTGATACTAAATATTAGAACCTTAAAAAAATGAATCACATCATCATACAATAATATTCCGATACAAAGAAAAAATCTGAGGTTCCCAATATAATCTTCATCTGATACCAAACTAGGAATCAATCATCAATGTAGGAATTTTAAGAAATTGGTTTGGAATTTTGAGAAAGCGATGAATCAATCTTTCATAGAAGCATACTCTCACAAGAAAGAGAGAGAGAGGGGAAAAAAACATGTGAAATAAAAAATAAACTTTCAATATTATGCATGATTTGTGGCATAGAATCCACATCATTTTGATTTCTTACATATCTTATTCTAATTTACAAGCTTTTATATAATAAAGTAAAAAATCTCTTATATTTAAGCCATAAATTCCAACTACACATAACAATGTAGTGACACCATTCATGTTGCAATCTAGGAGAATATGTCGTGACTTGAATTTTTAGGTTACCAATCACAACAACATATAATAAATAGTGACTACAATGATATCTCAATACCACAAAACAAAGTTGCAACAACATAACATATATTATAACTTAAATTGAATCACAATAACATAATTTCATGTCACAACTTTACATATTAGAACTTGAGATGAATCACAACTTCATAATAAATATCACAACTCTAAAACAGTCTTCAATCTCAACCACGCAAAACAAATTGCGACTTCATTCAGATCATGACTTCGAACTCCAACAAGTATTTTAACTTTTGTATAGTCACAACTCCAAATATCAAGTTTGTAACTCCACTGTACAAGTATCCACATTAAAAAAAATGAGTCAATTCTAGAAGTGTCAAACGAGACATGTCGGGCCGTCCCGACCGTGCTTTAGTGTCGGGCCAGTCACAGTTACTGTATCGTTCCGTGTCTGGCCCGGCACGGTTCTGTGGAGGGCAGCCCAACACGGGCCCGCGGCACAAATCAGCCTAGTTCGGCCCGGTCGTGCCGAACCCCAAATTTAAAAAAGTTAGGGTTTGGCGTGCGCCTCGCGACGCCGCACAGCCGAACCCCTAATTTAAAAAAAATTAGGGTTCCGACTCGTGTTGTCACGCCGCCGCATAGCTGAACCCCTAATTTAAAAAAAAATAGGATTTCGACGTGCGCCGTCACAATCGCTGAAACCCTAATTTAAAAAAATGAGATAACTCGGCTCATGCCGAGGTACCGTTCCAATGGGCAACAGTACCGTGTCAGGCCAGGCACGGCACGAGGCCCGTTTGGCCTCGACACGGCACGGCAATGTTAGTGTTGTGGACCGGCACGACACGGACACGAAAAATTCCCGTGTCGTGCCTCGTGCCGACTGGGCCGGCCCAACCCGGTTGACACCTCTAGTCAATTCTAGAGGTGTTAAACATGTCGGGCTAGCCCGGCACGGCACAGTAATGACCCGTTCCCTTTCCCGTGTTGTGTCGTGTTGAGGCCAACTAGGCCACATGCCGAGCTAGGGACGGCCCGATACCGAGGCTTGTGGGCATGGTTTCTCTGCAAGAGCCGAGAAACACCCCGACCCACCCAGCATGATGCCCTCGACCTAAACCGACAACCTGAGGCCTGGCGGATCTGAATGTTCCTTCAGGGTCGAACCCGACCTGCAGTCTTTTTTGACCCAAGTTTGAGGCTCAATTTTTGTCTCCACTACCTCCATTCCAGAAGCTGAAGGCCCGAAGCTTTTGGAAATGGACCATTCTGATCAGTTCGATGATCGAAGCAACCCGAATGATAAAAAAAAATTGAATCTATGTCGCTGGATTTCGCCTCCAATGGCTATGGGGCAGAATCCAACAACCCTAAGAATTTTGTCCGTTTTTTAATGATTAAATTTTTAAAAAAATCAATAAATTTTACTTTTTTAAAAAAATCTATAAACCCCCCTTCCTCATTCTAAGATTTATATTTTTTAAAAACATAAAACTTCATATTCTCATTCTTGGCTATTGCTCAGTTGTTCCTCTCTCTCTCTCTCTTGCTAATTTTCTTTCTCAAGATTCAGCCTTCGAGACTCGCAACTCAGATTTGGCCTTTGGATTTGTGGTGCGCGTGTATGCAGATATAAAAAAACTAAAGTTTAAGCACTTCAATTTATAGTTATTTCATATTTTTTTAATTAGTTAACTAGTCTCTCTTTCTCTCTCTACTCTCTAGTCTAAAAAAATAAAAAAATAACAAATAATAATTCAAATAAGAAAAATAAAATTAATTTTAATTAAAAAATAAAAATAATACGAAAAGGTCCAAGATTGCCGAAACTTTGGTTTCTCCGATCGCCTCGACCCAAACATTTAAAAAATAAAAAAACTAGAAGAACTTTAGTAGTTTAGATTTACTTTAATATAATTTAATAAAAATAATATTTCTCACCTGAACTCATATGCATTTCAATATCCGCTTCATGTCGTCCTGCTATGGCAAAGAGAAAAAGGGAAGAAAGTAGGTGATGGTGAAAAATGAGAATCTGAGAGCGAAGCCGAAGATCCAGCAAAGGTCGTCCAAAAAAGTTGGTTAATGGTTATGCGGAACATTTGTATTTATACAGGAAAAATATTTTTTTTTTATTTCCTAATCTATTACACTCCCCCTCAAGTTGGAGCATAGATATCAATCATGCCCAACTTGTTACATAAATAGCTAACCCAGTCCCCACTTAAAGCCTTTGTGAAAATATCACCCAACTATTATCCCGCCTTCACATATCCTGTAAAAATCAAACCAAGTTGTATTTTCTCATGAACAAAGTGACAGTCAAGCTCAATATGTTTAGTTCGCTCATGAAATATGGGATTCGATGAAATATGAAGGGCAGTCTAGTTATCACACCAAAGTTTTGCTGAAACCACAGTCTTAATGCCGACCTCCATCAAGAGTTGATGGAGCCACATGATTTCACACACAGACTATGTCATTGCTCTATATTCTGACTCTACACTTGAACGAGGAATAACTACTTGCTTCTTACTCTTCCATGAAACTAGATTTCCACAAACAAAAACACAATGACTATATGTGAATCTCCTATCGTTTTTTGACTCTGCACAATCAGCATCTGTGAAGTATTCAACCCTATTATGCTCATGATTACTATATAGAATACCTCATCTCAGAGCTCCTTTTAAGTAATATAGAATATGTTCTATAGCTTCCCAATTATCAGGGGAAGACATATATTGACTTACAACATTGACTGAGTGTGCAATATCAGGACGAGTTACTGTAAGGTTGTTCAGTTTCCCAACTAGTCTTCTATATCTCTCAGGATCCTTAAACAATTCACCTTCTCTAGCAAGTTGTACGCTTGGAGCCATAGGAGAACTACATGCTTTTGCTCCCAATTTTCCAGTCTCAGACAATAAATCAAGCATATATTTCCTTTGAGATAAGAAGATTTCATGTTTACTCCGCATAACTTCGATACCCAAGAAATATTTAAGCATCCCTAAGTCCTTTGTATGAAATTGATCATGAAGAAAAGACTTAGGGGATAAGATTCCTGTAGTCACTTCCAGTGATGACAATATCATCCACATACACTACCAACAACATGATACCTGAACTGGAGTTCTGATAGAAAGCGGAATGATCAGATTTACTCTTCTACAAGCCAAATTTCTCTATTACTTGGCTGAATTTACCGAACCAAGAATGATGCCTTTGTTTCAAGCAATATAATGACTTCCAAATGCAACAAACCTTCCCAATCTCCCCCAGAGCAACAAACCCTAGAGGTTGCTCCATGTATACCTCCTCTTGAAGATCGCCATGAAGAATGATATTTTTAATATCAAGCTGATGCAGATCCCAATTATAAGTGGCAGCTAGGGAAATAAATAGTCGAACAGATGTCATCTTAGCAATAGGGAAAAAGGTATCAGAATAGTCCACATCATAGGTCTTAACATACCATTTGGCCACAAGTCGTGCTTTCAATCGAACAATTGAACCATTTAGATTAACTTTGACTGCAAAGACCTAACGATATCCAAAGGCTTTCTTTCCAGTAGGTAAATGGACCAAGTTCCAAGTACCATTCTCATCCAGAGCATTCATCTCTTCTATCATAGCACTACACCAATCAGGGTGAGACAATGCTTCCTGAAATGTGTTAGGCAACGAAATAGAGTCCAAAAAATAATAAAAGAATGGGACTGAGAAGACAACTGATTATAGATGCAAATGAGAAAATTAGATGAACATACTGACGTCTACCTTTACGAAGAGCAATAGGAAGATCATCATCAGCAACTGGATCTGATGTCGAAGCAGCCGGTGGAGGATCAGAGACTGGTGGGTTCTAGCGTCGAGTGTAGACCTGAGTGATAGGAGGCTTTACTAGAGTAAGAACAGGAGGGGCTGGCTTTACTAGAGCAGGAACAGGAGGGGCCACGAGGGAGGCTATAGTATATACTAGCAAGTCACCTGCCTCCCCTTGACTAGTGTGGGTCGGGGTTGAAGAGAATGGGACATTCTCAAAAAACATGACATCCACAGAAACCAAATACTTACGAAGACTAGGGAAATAACACCGATACCCCTTCTGAACGAATATCTCAAACAAAACAGGTACATCCAAATATCTGAGGCTCAATAGGGAATAGAGGTTTATTGGGAAAAATGATGTGAAGCGGTGTATCCCAATTCAAGACTGATGAAGACATCCAGTTAATCAAAAAATAAGCTGTGAAAATAGTATCATCCCAAAAATATTTGGGCACATGCATCCGAAATAATAGAGCTCTGGCAGTTTCAAGGAGATGTCTATTTTTTCTCTCAGCAACTTCATTCTGAGTAGGAGTGTCAACACAAGAAGTCTGATGAAAGATACCATGTTGAAGCATGAATAACTTAAATTATCTGGAAACATATTCTTTTGCATTATCACTTTTCAGATTTTGAATATAAACATGAAATTGAGTATGAATCTCAGCACAAAATGCACGAAAATGAGAAAATAACTCAGAGCAATTTTTCATTAAATTTAACCAAATAGTTCGTAAATAATCATCAACAAAAGTGGCAAAGTATCGAAACTCGTTGGGGACACAATTGGGCACGGGCCCCACACATCTGAATGGACTAACTCAAAAGGAGCACTAGCTCGTTTATTGACTCTAGAACTATAACTAATGCGATGGTGTTTTACAAATTGACAAGACTCATAATCTAAAGATAACAAACTTGAAAACTGAGGACACAATTTCTTTAATAATGGCAGTGACAGATGACCTAACCGACAATGTATCTCAAATGGTGTAGTGACTCAAGAACAAGCAATAGGTCTTGAGAGTGTAGGATCAATGATATATAAACCCCCAGACTAACAGTCTCTACCAATAATCTGTTTCATCATAAGATCCTGAAAGAGACAAAAATCAGGAAAGAATGAGATATAACAATTAAGTGTTCGAGTTAACTTACTAATAGACATCAAATTAAAAGATAAATTTGGTAAACTCAAGAATGATGTCAAAGGAATAGATGGAGTAGACACAATTGTGCCTAACCTAATAACATATGAATGTGATCCATCTACCAAAGTGACTGTGGAAGGTGAAAATTGTGACTGAAAGGTAGAGAAAAGACTAGAGTTACCTGTCATGTGATCTGTGGCTCCATAGTCAATGACCCACTTAGAAGATGAAGAAGACACAAGACAATTATTCGGGTTACCTGACTTAGCAGTAATCGGAGTAGATGGAGATCTCAATGAGTTCTGATACAATTGGAACCTGGCTAATTCTACGGCTGAGAACTGAACGGACCGATAAAATATCTCAGTGGTAGAAGCTATATGAGCAGACTGAAATTTCTGATTTCGATTATGTCGTTTCTTACTATCACGTATCACATGGCCAGGCTTATGGCAGTAATAACAAACACCTCCAGAACCAAGCCCTCTAGTATTATCGCCTGGATCATTGTTTATATTTCGTTGTCTTTCTAACTCAATGGTTTGTCCAATAAGAGCATTGCTTGTCTGGGCAGATACAAGGATAGGTGAAGAAGAAGATGCTACCTCAATGCAAAGAATCCAGCTAAAGGTCTCCAGGAGATATGACATTTTAGGACTGGACAAAATCTAGGCCTTAGCTGAATCATACTCAGATGGAAGAGCAGCAAGAAATCTCATAACTGTCATCTGTTCTTGTTGATTTTGCTGAACTTTGACATCTGAACTAAAGGACATAAGCATATTAAGCTATTCATGTATCTTTTTGTAGGCCATGAAAAATTCTGTGAGTGACTGATCCTGTTTCTCTGATCGATAGAATATTTTACACACATTAAATATAAGAGAAACATTCCCCTTTCCAGAAAACACAAACTCCAAATAATCCATTAGCTCCTTAACAAATTCACAATGATTAACGAGGCCCAGTACCTTGCTGTCGATAGAATTATGGATTTGGATGAACAGACGAGCATCCTCCTCCATCCATTGCTCATTCGAATCATCGGCTGGTGGATCCTGAGTGAGGTGACTACCCATACATATGCTCCTGACGTATATTCGAATTGTTTTGCTTCATTCCAAATAGTTGGGACCAGTCAATTTGTCTTCCGTGATTTTGGACATCATTGGAACCACTTCGAGCTTCAGTATCAATTTTTTCTCCTCTGAATCACTCATTATGGTACCACAAGAAAAATATGAATAACAAAGAACACTCCCAAAATTCAGATCTTGGAAAAAATCACACAGAAACCCAAATCCATGAACCAAACAGGGAAACCAAATACACCAGAGGCCCTGTCGGCAACGGACGACCTTGTTGTAGCGTCTGTCTGAGGATGACAATCATTTACAGATCTGTTCATCAGATGATTTAAAGCACAAGGTAACCGCAACCAAAAAAGTGCTTCTGCAGTGTCACCAAAAATTACAGCTATAAAAGAAAATTGTGCAGCATAGCCTTTATTAACAATAGTTGTATATAAACTTGCCCTTTCATCGTCTAGAATACAGCCTTTTTTTTTACCGACCTTGGACGACCTTGGAGCGGTTTTAGGCTTTTAGCTTCTGATAATGAAAATGATACTCTAACAACAGATCCTGATGAGCTGATCGATTCTGAAGGAAACGAGTGCATAAGCGGAGACAAGGAAGACATGTCCAGAAACCTCCGATACCATAAACAAAAATAGTATTTCTCACATGAACTCATATGTATTTCGATACCGCATCATGTCGTCCTGCTATGGCAAAGAGAAAGAGGAAAGAAGGAAGACGATGGTGAAAAACGAGAATCCAAGAGTGAAGCCGAAGATCCCGCAAAGGTCGTCAGAAAAAGTTGGTTAATGGTTCTGCGGAACATTTGTATTTATATAGGAGAGAGTTTTTTTACTTCCTAATCTATTACAATAATAAAATAAAAATTTTATATGGTTGCCAAAGAAGTATCAACACAAATTAAATATTGTACGAAAATTTTAAATTATAAGAGTTCATGTGGGACTATACATCTTAATAGATATGTCAAACTATACACCAAAAAATATGATGCAATAGATCTTAGGCAAATCCTACTTAGCGGTGGGTTTTTTGAGGCTAGATTAAGTTCAATCTCAAAATTTATCCCTTTCATATACCACAACAAGTTGGAGAGGGAATACATGATCAAACTGATCACCATGATGAATCTTCCGATTAGATTTTTAAATAATCCAAGGATAGTCAGTATCATGCAGACATTTATTTAGCATACATATCATAGGATTTTTAGGTCTATATCTAGGAATGATGTACTAAAATATTATAAGTTAGAAAAATATATAATAATTAATAAATTTAAGAAATATAATAGAGTGATATCCGTGACGTCTGATATTTGGACTAGTCACAATAATGTATCTTATATATGTCTCACTGCCTACTATGTAGATTCAAAATAAACTTTAAATAAAAAAAAATTATAATTCTCTGAGATTCTTCTTTCTCATGATTGCCCAGCCATTTTTGAGTGAATGGTAAAAATCTTTGAAGAATATAAAATTCAAAATAAAATTTTTAGTATCACATTTGATAATGAATCTAATAATGGAATAAGGATTAACATGTTTGTTAAGAATATTAGAGATAAACTATTTGAAAAGATTTTTCATGTTAGATACATGTATCACGTGATTAACCTGACTGTACAAGCGGGAATGAAGATGTGTGGTCTCACTTTGAAAAATATACATAACTCACTAAAATATATTTGCAAGCATCATAGACAACAAGAGTTCAGTAATCTCTGTTTGATAGTTGATAATTGCCAAATTGTGATACTTATTATGATTCTAATATTTAATTTTGATTTACTTATCTATATTATATTTTTGTTTATTTAATTTATGGTTGTAATATTACTTTGAGATTTGATATTGTGATTGTGACTTGTGCCTTTGTAATTGATATATTTTATGCTTGAAAGTTAAAACTTAAATATTTTTTTTTGAATTTTTATTTTGCATTTTATTTTTAATTTTTATTCATATTTAAGTTTTAATATTTTATTAATTCATATTTCATATACTTACAATCTTACACTGATAGTCTTATACACATTAACACATTTAAATTATAAAATATTAAAAATAATTAATATTAACTAAGTGCTAAAAATAATTAATAATAAAAAAAACTTTTAAAGTGTTAAAAACATTAAACATATAAAGAATAAATATAAACTAAAAAAATTATTAAAAATTTAAAATTGGCTCGTACGGGCTCGACCCAGCATGATTTCTCAACCTACCAAGCTGACGTATCATGCTGAGCCTGGCCAGAAGATATTGTGTCGGGCCAAGCACGACACAATGGCCCGGTTGGGCCACCGAAAATAGGATCATCCCGTTTGACACCTCTAATTAATTCTAATATTCTCTTACATGGAGAATATTTTTTTTTCCTTTCAGTCTCAAATTTGCACAACTAAAAGCTTTCATCATCAACTACTACCTTTTAATTGCCTTCAAATTCATAGCTATCTTCATAAGACTCCCAGATATTATATTGCTCATCTTCCTTTTCTTTCTCCCACTGTATTAGATTCCCAAAAAATTTTGCCTGCATCACAATGATTAATTCAATTTCTATAAGCTAAAGAGCAAGATATATATTTATCACATATTTTTAAGATGGATTTTTAATTAGTGTATATCTTTTCAATGCATTAATTGTCTCGACTACAACCCTAGTAAAGTCTTCAAAACTCATATGTTCACTTCTTCATCAGAAAGTTTTTTGCCATTAGTGGAATGGAATCCTTATTCTATTTGAATGTCATAACAGAGATAAATCATAATACATCATTTTCATGCCACGACTCTATTGCTTCAGAACTATCAACTTTATCAGGACTTTCATTTGACTATAAATTATCATTCTCATTTCTGGTTTCCAAAACTTGTATCCTTTAACACATTCCTTGTAACCAAGTAACTTATATTTCACTAACTTAAAGTCCAGTTTATTCCTTCTTTCCTTTGGCATATTCACATACACATCACTCAAATATTTGAAGATGAACTATGCTCGACTACCTTTCATGCAACACATTATAGAAAATTTTATCCTTCACCACTGATGTGATAGTGTAATTCTTCAGGTAGAATATTGTGACTATTACTCCTAAAAAACCTCAAATCCTGGAGGTCCATTTTTGTATATTATTATTATTATTTATAAATTTTATTTATTATACTTTTGTTAAACCAATGTTCATGAATAATACATTTTCTGGCTAATGTAATAGTCTGGTCATGGTATAGTTTCTACAGAAGCCTATTTTAGGTATTTTTTATATTCCCAACTTTCCAGATCACTATACCTTTCCATTTTCAGTAACTTTACTAGTACAAAAATTACCAGAATTTTAAAAAATCTTACCAAATTGTATTAACATATAAGTTCATATATAATTTATTTTATATTAGATGTCCAAAAAAATAGTACACAAAATTAAAATTTATAAATAATAATAATAATAATAATAATATACAAAAAGGAAGCCCATGAGCCGGATGGCACAGCTTCTGCCCAAAATTCCGACTTCAAGTAGGCTCAATTTCTCATGCACCTCACATTTTATATCAGTATTCAGTTTAGTCTTTCTGCTACTCAATTTTATTGTATTAGCATCCTAATCGTGTTATGTCAGGCAATGTAATGCTTGAGACAGAATTCATCAAGTGGAAAATACTATGTATTATTTTCCATCCATAAATTTTTCTAGTATTTTAATTTTCTTCTAGATAAAGAAAACTCACATTGATCTTCCAAATAATACCTCTAATATTCCCTCGAATAGATCATTATGTATCAAGTCCAATACTACTGTTGATTTTATAGTTTTGCTTTGAATTTCATCTGCTTTTACTTTCCATACAGCATAAGCAATTCTCGTAAAAGTCAAATTCTCCCAAATAATTTGATACTTCTTTCACCATTCTTATTAATGATATAATCTTCAGATTATTCTCATTGATGTGGCCAAATTATTGATGTCATAACATGATCTCAGATTGTCTCAATGCGTTCCCATGTCACGATTCCATGTGTTCATGTTACAACTCCAATAGGACTTCTCCAACTTTGAACTTCCTCCTCTAATTCCTCTGCCTAGTTCAATGTGCAACATTGTGGTTCCATGTTTCAATTCCATTTTCTCATGTCTCAACTCCACAACCTAGCATGACATCATGTTTTCATGTCTTCTGGTAGACTTTTCCAGGTTGTGATTTTAGATTCCAAACCCTATCATAATATTGTTTCCAGGTTGTGATTTTAGACTTCTAGTTGACTTCTTCTCCATGGATAAGCTCTGTTACATGTATTGCATGTTCTTCGTGTCTTTCTTCTTTAAATTCAAGAATCTATTGCGAAGAGTCATGATGACAGTTACTCATAGTTTGTGCAAGTTGTCACATCTTGTTCCTCGAGCAACATTCACAATAGATTCGCTTATGAATCTTATGGATTACTCAAAGATTGTACTCCATAAGATTCACTTATGAATCTTATTATATAAACATTTCTACCCCAATCAACATTCAAAATATCACTAACATTAAAAATATTTTCATTGCCGTTTCCATCAAACTATAAAACATAATCACAAATTCCACAAATATACCTAGACATTTTTTTTACTACTTTCTTCTATACATTTCCTAGATTGAATATAAATCTAGTGAGAACTTCCACTGTATGTGAAATATCAAGTCTTGTACGCAGCATAACATACATTAAACTACCAACTAGACTAGCATATAAGACAAGACTCATTTCTTTCCTTATAAATTTAACTTAGTTCAACAAGCATAGGTAACTTGCTTGCAGTCACACGTGTTACATTGTCGAAGCATTCCTTCAATGTACTTCTACAGCCCAAGAAACAGTAGCATGTTCTTTTTATCCCTTGCAATTTGCATATCAAAAATACTTCTAGCTTCCATGAGATACAGCATATTAAACTTCCTTGCAAATCATCCCTTCACCGTAAAATCACCTTTTTGTTGTTTCCTTGTAAATTTAACTCAATTCAACAAGCATAGGTATACTAACCGACTTGCAATCTCATGTGGACTAGCATATAGAAAGACTCATTTCTTTTCTTGTAAATTTAATTCAAATCAACTAGCATAGGTGTACTGACCAGCTTGCAGTCACACGTGTTAAATTGTCAAATCACTCCTTCAATGTACTGCTGCCCAAGAAATAGTAGCATGTTCTGTCCCTTGCAATTTTCATATCAAAATACTTCTAGCTTCCGTGAGTTACAGCATGTTAAATTTCTTTACAAGTCATTCCTTCACAGTATAAATCATCATCTTGTTGTTTCTAACCAAGAGCTTATCATTCATATAAAGAGTCAGAATTACAAATCAGTACCTAACCTTTTTATGTATATGCAATGATATTCCTAACTTCTTCTAAACCACAGCAAAAGGATGTAATCATTAAATTTCTGACACTACATCCTTGAAGATTACTTCAAACTGTACAATATTTTTATAGCTTGCATACCAAGACTTTCTTGCTTTTTATCTCGAATTCTTTCGATTACTACATGAAAATCTTTCCTTCGGATCATCATAAAGAAAAATTATCTTCACATTCAGTTGTTACCCTTCCAATTGATATCAAGCTATTAGAATTAGAATTACCCAAATAAATATCATTTTGGTCACCGGAGAGAAGACTTAATTATAGTCTACCCCTTCGATATGAAAATAATTATTGGTCATCAACCATACCTTATACTTCATAAGATTACCACTAACATTATTTTCTGCTTTAATACTCACTTGCACCCTATTGCTCTTAGGGTCTTAGGTAATAGGGTGCAGACAATTTAATTAAAATTAAATAATAATATGTATTTTAATTGTTTGTGCATAACAGATAATTTAGAAGTTACACCTCGAATAGTCATGCTTAGAAATCATTGCATATCACAACAATTAATATATTAGCAATACTCTACTCTAAAAAATTAAAATTATATATTATTTAAATAAATTATAAAAAATAAATCATAATATTAATTTGAGAACACTAAGAGAAGATGTGATGAAAATAATTGACAGATTAACTATGAAAACTAGATATATAAATTTAAATTAATAGAAAAATTTTTTGATTAAAAAATATATATTTTTTTTAATTTTTTTAATATTATTTAAGACAAATTTAACAACCTTCCGATTTCTACATACGAGTCATTGAAAGCAATCTGATTTTTAAAAATGAACTATATATTGTATATTTTTAATATTCATTGACATGACACCGACAACATTATCCTGTTGTTATCAATGTCGATCCTCGGGTGGGGGGTGGCCGGTGGCCAAAAAACAGCCTGCTGATAGTGCAGGCTGATTTTTTTAAACAGCTATTTTTTTTAAATCAATCATGTCCATGTCATGCCTGGTACGACACAACATGAGTCGTGCCTTGGACCGGCATGACCATAATTATGAACGATGCGTTGCCAAACCTAGCATGGCTAAATTAGGTAGTGCCTCATGTAATGCATTGCACAAGGATGATTCTGGATTATGTATTGATGACCTAACTTTATATTGCAACTTTGAGGAAATTCATAACAACCAGCTTGCACCTCAGATTGTAACTTGTAAGCAATCTAAAATTTTTACTAGTTTGTTGCTTGGAAATGCAACCATAAAATATCTCTCACCAATGTACCCAAATCTCCAGTGTCACAATATTGTTGCATCTTGCATCACAGCGTTCTTCTCGCATATTATTGTCCCTAAGGCTCTGATTCTTTGAGTTGTGACACTATCTGAGTCGTAATGCTATATGATCATTTTGTGACCTTAAGTACTATTTTACTTTTGTTCTCTAGAGTTCACATGCATATTACTGAATTTCTCTCTTAGTGGTGTCCTTATCTAAAACAAAGGATACAATCAGAATTAGAAACAGTAATAGTCATCAACTTGTACATCGATCCAGTCTTCAATCACGAGCAATGATTCTTGTCTACAAATCATTTTACAGGACCTATCATCACAGATAAAAATTAAGTTTGCAGTTATTATCACCCCAATTGAGGTGAGTTTTTATAGAGGTGTCAAATGAATTGTTTGACTTTATAAGCACCTTGTACCGGCTTTCATTTTTATGTTTAAATTTTTAAGTAATATTTAAATTTTTATAAATTAAAATATTAAAATTAAAATGCAATTCATTGTAAGTTAAAATAAAAAAATATCAAAACTCAATAAAAAAATACATTTATTTTAACTTTTGATTTCATGATATAAGAAATAACAACAAATTGAAAAAAAAAATAAATAGCAAAACATCAGTAATATGGATGCTAACCATCTAATATCCACGATTAATGTATGTTTATGCTATGGCTTAGATCATCATGTCTGATTATGAAGCTGACACTTATAGTTACTTCAATATCCTCAATATCATCGCATAAGTCATCATCAATCAACAACTCGTTCATTCTATCTTAAATACTCATTCATAAATTTTTTTAATTTTTTCAATTCTTAAATATTCATCCTAAATCCTCATTTTAATCATGAAAGTAACAAAAGTTCAGTAAATCACGTGTCTACTTTGATGATACGAAATATATAAATTCATATGATTTTTATTAACTCGATATATTTAAATTCTTATTATGATCATGTAATAAAATAAAATATTAATTAATATCTAAATATCAAGAAAACTCGCTTATATTTGATAGATAACATTATCGATTGCACCTAGCTAATTAAATGGCATAATCATCATATTTGAATATAATGTTTATGTTCATACTTATAGGTTCTCTAATACAACTATACCTAGTATCATAATATAATAGTATATTATCTGAATTATTAATAATAAATTTATTATTCTTACTATAAATATAATCAGATATCACGTGTTGGTACTAATACATGATTTCAACATTAAATTAATATAATTTCAATAGTATCTGATATTTATCTAGAATTTTTTTTATGCTCACTGACAAATATTGAGTCTAAAACACTTGTTGTCTGAATGTCTGCTAAGTATATTAATATATATTGGTAAATTTTTTATGTTTTTTAATGCAAAAGAAATAATTTTCATTCTTACTTGGACTATTAGATTTATCATGTGACATATAATTAACATAAAAAATATCAGCCAAAGGTCAATCTCTAATGATTCTAATAAACATGTTATTTATAATACTATTATTTAAAACATTATAAAATATTATATTATAAATTTTATTTTAAATACCATATTACCTAAAAATTTTAATCATACACTCATACATAATAAAGTCATCAAGAAAACGAAAGATTTTAAAAAATTCTAAATTTTTTTTAGAATTGACATTGCAACTTGTAAGTGATGAGACATACAAATAAATTATTATCACGTCTAGTTCATGTTAGATGTCACGGATACCACTCCATTATTTTTTTCTAATCTTATTAATTACTAATTATTTTTTTAATTTAAAATGTGTCATTATATCATCCCGGTTGGTAGATATAGGAATTCTAATAATAACTAAATTAGAAATAAATTTGCATTATATTAATTAGTTTAGAATTTTCCAAAAACCTAATTAAAAGATTCATGCTAGTAATCAATTTTATTATGTATTCCCTCTCAAACTTATTGTCATAATGAAGTTAATAAAATTATAATTAATCCAACTTCAAATATTCTACTATTAAATTAGGTTTATTTAGGATTTAATCTATTATATTTTTGATATATTAATCGACAAATCTCTTACGATGACCAATGTCACATATACTCCTACATATACATAGATTTTTATAAAATATACATTATTTCAATTTTTTTTTGATATCTTCAACATTTTTATTTTTGATTATGTTAAAGTACATTCAAATTACTAAAAATTATATATTTTTAGATTTTTTAGGCAAATAAGTAGAAACTATGAGACTAAAAGAGAAACTAATTTCAACCTCATAACTATCGGTTGGATTATCATTATCATATCTAAGTATAATTCATTTTCATTATATTTCTTGTGTCATTTTTTTATGTATGAGAATGAGACTAGGAGAAGGAGAGAAGTAATTTATTAATTTTTTACTTTTTTTTATTTATTTATTAATCTAAAAATAATATAAAATTAATTAATTTAAATTTTAAACATAATGTAATAATAATATATACCTTAATTTTATATGTGCGATAGACAATTTAGGTGTCAACCACGGCACGACACAATTAAGTCATGCTAGGCCTAGCATGGCACGGTCCAACATTATGTCTGGTCCTGGACCATGCTAGCCCGAGGCACAACTCATGCCATGTTGGGCTAGTGTAAAGGTGACAAGAGGGAATGGTGGATTGAGCACGGCCCGAGGCATGGCGAGATTGAGCTATGCATGGCCCATCACGGCATGGTGCAGAACCGTGTCTGGACCCAGGCCATGCCTATTCCAGGCACAGCTCATGCCATGCAGGGCTAGTGGGTATTAGGCATCGTGTCTGGCCAAGCACGACCAGCTGTCTAGGCAGTCAACACGGTCCATTAGCACAATAGACTACTGTGCATTGGAACTCGAACCAGGTTTTTGGGCACGTCCAATCGGACCAAGCAAGACCCGACCAATATTTTTTTAAAATAATATTTTATTCAAAAAAATCTGCTCCACCTTGTACACGTTGACAAATTTTTTTATTAAACCATCATATGTTTAGCTAAAGGCGTCCACATCATACATTTTTTTACATATGCAAAGTTGAATAAAATTAAATAAAATTTAAAATTTTTCTTTAAAAACAAATAATCATATATATATAGCATAATTATCAACAAATATAATAAAATATTTTAAATCATCAAGCATAATAACTAAATATCTAAATGAGTTAGATATAATTAATTTCTACTAACATACTTCGGACATGTTTTAATAAGAATCTCAAGTATGTTTTTCTATTTCACAGACCTCATAATCAATGAAAATTACTTTTTTAATGTTTGCAACTAGAATTTTTAATTTATTCAATAATAAATATTTAAACTGAGTGTATAATTAATAGATCAATAAATAAATGATAGTCAAGTATCTAGAAGAGCTCATGAAAGTTAAGAAAAAAAGTACAATTCGCATTGCTCAATCCCCTAATAAGTCATCCACATTGTCCTTTAATTCTATAATTAGAAAAAAAAACAAAATAATTGATCAAAAAAATTATGATGAAACTCATGTATATAAAAAAAGTTATGCAAAAAAAATACAATATTGACCATGTCACACCCATGACTAATACAATAATATCAGTAAACACAATAATATCAAAGACTATATACTCTACAAAAAAAAAGATACAATTACATGTGACATGAATATTGATTCTTAAATCTATGACCTATGAGTCCTATGTAAGGTAGTGAAAAAAAAAATCATAGAAATTGGGGCGTCTCAACTACAACTAGCAGCGATTGAAGATAAAAATTGAAAATACTCCTTATAAGTATAAATAAGTAGCCATCAATGTTTTCAAATGCATTTTTGAGGAGCACCTTGAGGCACCCCTTGAAGCGAGGCAGTCTGAAAATGCCACACAGTGTCTTAAAGGAAATGAATAGCAAAGAAGGCATATATTTCTTCTTAGCCGAGGTGCATAAAAGGCATAAAAGTATACGCCTTCTCCACCTTCTCAGCCGAAACATACGCCTAATAAATCGCTATCATTTAGTTATTAAAATTAAAACTAAAACTATAAAATATAAATTAAAAATACTCGAACACTCAACCTAATCATTTGCTTTTTATACAAAAGGAATAGAGAAAAAAATCAAACTTGTGTAATAATTTTATCACAAGAAAATCAATTTTATGCTAGCGTTGCATTATTGATTGTTAGTAGGAATCGAAGCTCCACATCTCCCTCTCGATTCTGGTTGCTCTCTCATATTCCCTCCAAGTAATGCTCTATCGAATTGTCTTTCTCTCATTTTCCATCGCCTAAGCTTCTTTGTTTCTCTTATCTTTCTTCCCTATTTTTTACTAGTATGGCAAGTCACTAACTATGTGAGTTGTTGACCTTTATTTTATCTCTACTTATTTTTTTTATTAAGTTTGTGATTAATATTTGATAAGGATAAAGATGAATAAAAATGAGACTTTATTTTATCCACTTGTTTGCCTATAATTTTTGAGACTCATCAATAGCAATGTTGTTATCTTTTGATTTTGCACTGTTGAATTATTATATCGAAAAATATGTGTAAAAGTTAATTCGTATTGATCATATCACCTAAAGTATACTACTTTATAAACTAATTAATATTTCATCATCCAGAGTATTATCATCTATTTATGAAATCAAAATTTGTTATTTTCTAATATTTTTATGAAGTCAGTCCATAATTTTTTGAGTCTGAGTAGGTATCTTCTGTTTATGAAATCGGTCAAATATGTTATTTTTATGAAATTATCCTTTATTTGATTAAATAATATATAATTTATATGTGATAAACCAAAAAATATATAAATTATCAATTATGTCTTTTTAATTGGATAAATTTAAAACATCCCTAAATTTATATAAATATTAAAATAATATATAATTTATATGTGATAAAAAAATTTAAATAATTATCTTGGATGATAAAATTTTGTTTGATATATATATTCAATTTTGACAAAAAAAAAATTAATTTGTGAAAAAATATCAACAATTCATGCTATAATTTAATAGAACAAAACATATTATATAATTTATATAATAATTTAAAATTATATATTCAATTATATCTTTTTAATTTGATAAATCTAAAATATTCTTACTTTATACTCAATTATATCTTTATAATGTTTATACAAATTATGTTTTGATTATTATTATTATTATTTTTTAGAATGAGTTCCATTGATTCAATAACTTATAATATCTACATATAATTAATAATTTATACTTGATACAAGCGGAGACAAAATTAAAGAGTATGAGTTCAATTTTACATCAATTAATGATGATGAAGATTTATATGAAATCAGAATAAATGAAAATAAACATTTTCCTACTTTTAATATATTAGATGTAGATAATGATGTCCTTGGAGAGGATAACTTAAACTAAAATATTTTATTCTAATTCTTATTTCATGACTTCGTTATAATTTTTTGTTAAAGTTTGAAACTATTAGTATAATTGAATATATTTTCTATTTTATGACTTTGTATATGATTTTTTGTAAAAGTAGTGAACTAGTATATTTTTTAAATAATTCTAATGAATTATTTTCATGTTTTGATTTATGTTATTTTATTTTATATATTTTAAAATATTAATTAATTATATATTATGATGCTCAAAAAACTTACGTCTTAACGCATCGAGACTTATGTCTTGCCTCGCAATCAAAAAAACATCTCATCTTATGCTTTCATCTTTTATAACTTTGATAGCACTAATAAATATACTAGTGGAAGATCTAATCTTAATAAATCTGATAGCTTTTTGTCCAACCTTTGAACCCTAAAACATCTTTTGTAAATCAAAGTACAACATCCAACATATCTCCTGAACATATCCCAACATCACATAAAAAAAACAAGTCACTACTTTCTTCTTTCTTCTTGAAACACACCCCTTCAATCCTCTCATTGACAGTATATGAGGAAATTACTATAATAGTTTGAATAGTCATCCTAATTCTACTTGCTCTAGGTATAATTGTAGGTGTTTGAATCATTATCCAGTAAATCTCCAAGAAAATATAAAATATCCCCATATTAAAGATATGTGTCAATTAAAAATATATCACTTCTCAAATAAAAACAAGTATAAAATATTATGAATTCAATTACTCAATCTCTTTGACATAGAGAAATCTTCCAACACAAGTATCACTATATTAATTCTCTTAAAAAATCATGTCTAAGCTACATGATAACTCACCTCATCTTAATTAGTTAATCTACATGATAACAAATAAATAATACTATTATATAAATAGATTTAACAATGTTGATGTGCCCTTCTTGTAAGTATGACAAGAATCAAATATGATGATAATAATTAAACCAATTAATTAGCATAAATAAATCAGTAATTATGTTCAAATTACATATTGAGTCACCAACCAATCATTTGACCTGACTTCAAGTGACTCATCAATAAGTATCTTGGGTATTCCTATCCCAAGAATCAAATTATCAAAGTTGGCCACAAGGAATGGCACCACCTTCAATTTTCATCGGATTATTCTTGGTGATCTCATACTAATTACCATATTTGTTCTTTAACAAAAAATATAAGCATAGTTATGTGTACACCTCCATGATAGCCAAGCACCAACAAAAAAAAAAGTAACAAACAAAAAAATATCAGCACCCACAGCATCACCTAGCAAAACCAAGCATAAAAACACAGCCAACCAAACACAACCACGCCCAAGCACTACACCAACATACACAACCACTGCACCATCATGTCACAGCAACACCACCACCACCAGTGCACAGAACAACACCATCACATGGGCCACTATGATTACCACCACATACCCACTATAATACCACACCACTACAAAATCAACAACACAATCACTACACATTACTACATAAGCAATTACAGTGGAAAAACATAAATGTTGCACCATAGAATGTCAGTTCCACCATTAAAGGAGTCAAACTAGAGGTGTCAAAAGGGCCAGACGGCCCGGTAAAGGCACGTGTCCATGCCCGTGTTGGGCCTGCTCACGGAACGGCTCGTGTTGTGCAGTGTCGTGTCATGCCTAGACCAACCAGCCCACATGCTGGGCCAGGCACAGCCCTGTACCATGGCCTGTGGGCATGAATTCTCAGAACGAACCGAGCAGTGCCCCGAGTCCAGATCCAGACCCACCTCGAAGCCCGACGCCATATGGATCTGAATTTCCGTCGGGCCCGTAACCCAACCCAGGATCATTTTTCCACAACCCTCAGACCCGAGCCTGATAATTCCAAAAGCCAAAGCTTTTGGAATTTTGGACCATCCAAGCCGGTTCAACAGTCGAACCAACCCAAAGGTCCAAAAAAAATCAAATCGAAGCCATTGGATTTCATCACCATTGACTATATGGCAGAATCTAACGGCCCTAAAAAGTTTGCTCATTTTTTAATTATAAAAAATTAAAAAATTTTTAAAAATAAATATGTTTTCTTAATCAATAAAAAGATTTTCATCATACACTTAATAAATATTATAATTATAAAAAAATTAATAATTAATAAATTTAGGCAGTATAGTTGAGTAGTGTCTGTATCGTCAGATATCTGGACTAATCATGATGATGTATCTTATGCATGTATCAGCGCCCACTATGTAAATTTTAAATGGATATTAAATAAAAAAATATTATGATTACTAAAATTCTTTATCCTAATGATGATCCATCCATTTTTGAGTGTATGAAAAAAATCATTAGAAAATATAAAATTCAAAATAAAATATTCAATATCACATTCAATAATACATTTAATAATGAAATAGCAATTAACATATTTATTAGAATTATTAGATATAAACCATTAAGAGAAATTTTTTACATTAAATGCATATGTCATGTCATTAATTTGATAGTACAAGTGGGGATTAAAATGTGTGTCACCACTTTAGAAAATATACATAACTCATTAAAATATATTTGTATGCTTTACAGATAACTGGAGTTCGGTAGTCTATATTTGTCTATGATACTAAAGAACAAGAAATTTCAATTAGATGTAAGACACTATTGGAATTACACATATCTTATATTGGAGTAATGTGTTGGATACGAACACGTGATATCTGACTATGTCAATAGTAAAAGTGACGAAGTTATTATTGATGATACTGACTAGGCTACAGAAATTTCAATTATGAAATTCCTGAAAATTTTTTATGACACGACAAATATGTGTTCATTAGTTTATACTAGTACGACTTACATTTCACACAAGTACATATCCAACATTAGTAGCATGTTCAATAAGTTTCGTGATGGTCTGACACTTAACAATATGATTCTAAAGATAAAAATTAAGTACTTAAAATACTGGTTCATCATTTAATCTCTTTATTGTCAGACTACCTGCATAGATTCTAGAGTTAAAGTGAAAGGGATAGAAAATATTTTAACATACATATCTTCGTGCATAAACCAAGAAGACTCACCTGAAATGTTCATTTCAGGAGAAATTGACTAAGCTCGTTATATTCTACGTATAGTGGTAGTAGTAACAAGGCTCCGAGTATGGATATGGATACCATATTCGAAAACAATAACTTTTTCATTGAGGTAGCAATGGGGAAATGTGGTGGACCATTGAATAGGAGCGAGCTGTCTCGGTACTTAGATATCGATTACTAATTAATCCTATTACATTTTGATAATAAAAATCTTGATATATTATAATAATGAAAATCATATAAATTCGCATATCTCATGTTATCTAAGATAGCACAGGATCTACTGACTCCTTCAGTATTGAGCATAGCATCGGAGTCTATTTTTTTGTTATAGTGAATATGATTTTGGATAGGAAATCAAAATTACAGCCAAATATTATTGAGATATTAGCATACATAAAGGATTGGGAGAATTAGAGTTTGGGCATCCTAGATCATACTAGAAATTCAGCAAAAGTTGAGGAGTTAATTACTGATAATGATCTATGTGATATTAAATATTAAAAATGATATGACAATTAATAACTAATGAATTGAGACACTGATGTCTGATATTGAATTTACTCATTTATATTATATTTGTCTTTGTTTATTTTTTATTTATGATATTACTTTGAGTTTGAGGATTAATGCATGAATAGTAATTTTTTGTGAATTTATATTTTGCATTGATTTTATTTATATTTAAGTTTTATTAATTCATACATATTTAGTTTTAAAATTTTAGTTGTTTATTATAATAAATAAACTTAATATTTTATTAAATTTAATAAAACAAAATTTAAAAAATTAATTTATTTAAATTTAACAATAACTATTACTTTTAACTAAAAACTATTTTAAGTATATAATTAAATAATTAATTTTTAAATATTATAATATATTTAATATTCTGAATTAAAAATTTAAAATAATTAAAAATTTAAAACTTGGCCCGAACAGGCCAGATCTAGCCTATCCAGGCCTAACCCGGCACGATTTCATTGCAGTCAGGCCGACAGGCCATGCCGGCCTACAGGTGTCAAACGAGCCGGCCCAACACGGCCCAACCCAATTTTAGGCCGCCCAACCGGGCTACCATGTCATGCATGGCACGGCACAATTACTATTCCGTGCCAGCCCAGCACAGACCCACGGCCCAAAAACCACATTGTTTGGCCCGGTTCAGGTTGAACAAAACCTTAATTTTAAAAAAAAAAAAGGATTTCAACAGCACACAACCACACTGCCGCACGTCTTCACCCTTTTGGGGCTTGACGAGCCTCACCTATCGGGCATCAGCTCGTATTGACCACGTTCGGTGCGTGGTCACGTGTTGTGCCCACGTGCCGACATGGCACAATAGGTCGGGGCACAGTACTGTAGAGTATCGTGCCGGCACGGCATGGCACTATAGCGTGACGTGCCAGGCACGGCACGACTGAACTGTGTCGTGCCCGTGTCAAGCCGTGTCGGCCCAGCCCATTTGACACCTCTATGCATGCAGGGCCCAGCCCGGCCCAGCCCAACCCATTTGACACGTCTAGATCAAACACCAATGTACACTGTCACTGGCACTCGCACACCAGTGCACAACTTTCATTTGACGCCCTTGCCGCCTGGTGCCATGTTCATTGTTAAGCCAATTAGGGTTTCATAAGGAATCAAGCAGAGAGATGAGAGAAAAAAATATATATATAGAAAAAGATAGAAAAATAGAATATATTTTTAATTACTTTATTTATCTAATAATATAGTATATGTGTATTTAAGTTGGGACAGTTCACATATCAAGTATTCTAAAATAAACAAAAATACAAATGATGAATAAATATAATATATCACAACAAAATCTCAATATTTTGCATGTTTAATAGTGTAAAACTCTATACAAATATTTATTGAGTATTTCTAATGATAAAAGCCAATACACTGACATAATATAATCATAATCGCAAGAAAATAATTGTTTTACATTTAAAACTATAAGAAAATCACTTTCATGTAAATTATTTTGATAAATGGAAAAAAATTAGAAACATAGTTACATAAGCTAATCCTCATAATTTGAGTTGTGTGGCCCAACTAGCCCAGCCAACTAGAGTCCAATGTAATTGTGTTGGATCATACTCAACCCTGACTATATTTGTGTAGAATAGAGTCTGGTCATCATGACAAAAAACCTATGTTAGGACAATCTAGTTTAGGTGTTTTTATGGTTGTTTTGCATTTTAACAATTATTAGGGCAAATGCTTGGAGTGAGGCGCAATAATGTGGCACAATTAATCGCTAGGTGCAATGGCTATGGTCGGGCAACCAAACCATCAACATATATATTCAACCTAAATTAGAATATTGGCCAAGACTATAAGATGTTACCACAATAAAATATATTAAACTAAGTCCTCTATGATTAATCCAATAAGTATGATATTTATAGAGTATTATTTAGATTATTCAATTTATGTGTACATTTCTACATGGTATCAAACCTAAGAGTATGAAAAAATTAAGACCTTGGATGTGTAATTAGAATAATAAACTCTAAGATTAGGAGGCACATTCACCATTGGCCAGCCTCCACTACCATACTCCTATGGTGGTTGCAAGGTGATGGTCATGTAGTGTCGCATGATGATGCATAGGTGTGATTGTTAGGAGCTACTAATTTTACATTGTTTTTCATAAGCCTTAGAGAAAGAAACAACGTTGATTATAATCCTATAATCTTCACTTTTAGAGGAGATGTGAATTGAGCCCCCAAGAATAAGACTTCGGAGGGTTATGATTTTTTATGCAATTGAATAAAATTAAAGTTTTGCAAACCTTAATTATAATTTAAGATAGATTTGTATTTTTAGGATTTCATACCTAGGAAATCCTAATTTCAAATGAGATCTTGATTTTTTGTATTGTAATATGATATCGACATACATACAATGGAAATTTCCTTTATAGTCCATATATTGTTGATAAAAAAAAGTCTGAAAAAATAATTATTGAATATTATTTTAGATGGAATACCAAGAGTTTTACGTAATTTTGAAAAAGATATGTTAACTATCGAATCCATCCATAAGTTCTCACAAATTTTATCCACAATGACACTTATACTTGTTAGATAGGAATATGCAATTTTTTTCTCTAAATAATAACTGATCATTATCTTCTTTTAAATATCACTAATTATTTCACGTGTACTCTCACTAAATATTTCACATGTACTCTCACCTCAGACTTCTAGATTTCGATATAATAACTAATATTCATATTACTGATAATCATATCATATTCAATATATTAGTGTATTGTTATAAAAATATTATTATAACAAATTACCAACATTTGAAATTCATTTGATATAATAGTATCTACTTTGTATCTTTATTACTTCTTCCTATTTTGCATAATCTAATAATGTTTATTTGTAGGATTAGAAGACTTTGAGAAAAATGTTATTTGTGATTGAAAATGATAAACTATATATTCTCTCTTCGATAGAAAGATTTCTTTCTAATTATTTAAATTTGTTGTACTCTTCATGTGTATTCTCAATTTTATCACCCACCATAGGCCAAATTGAGAATAATTTATCCTACTCTATAGAGAATATTTCAATGCTAGATTGTCAGATATGTCAATTAAGAGAAATTATCAAAGTTTCATATCTTACATGTTAGTCTGATTTGAATAAAAACTCATTCAATTTAATACACATACATATAAAGATCTAAGAGAGAAACAAATAGAGAGTACTTTATGTATGTAATTACTCTTATTTATTATTACTCAAGATATACACGAATATATCTATTTAATGACAAATTATAATTTTTTTTCATTTCTAAAAAATTTTATCAAATTATAAAAAATTAATTTAATAAAAATTTTAAAAAATTAAAAAATAACAATAAAATTTAAATATATATCAAACAAATTTAATATCTGTTGTGTGCATCATAAAACTATATAATACACTTTTTATGTTGACACAATGTGATATAATGGGATCGCTAAAGGAAAGAATAAAAATTTGATCGAAAATATTTGAATACATCTACTGATAAAGAGTTCGGAAATATTTTTGGAGGGAAAGTCTTAATCACAATATACTTCATCAATTAGATATTTTTATATATCATTTTTCATCGTGTATCCTTTTAGATTCTATATGCTTGAGAAAGATTATTTAGCTTGTCTCACTATATTATTAGGTACACTTATTTTACTTTCGATATGATAAGTAGATAATTAGCAGCTTAACATATACATATCTTGACTACTATAATGCCCAAAAAAATAATATTTATATTTTTCATCAAAGATTTATTATATTTTAATAATTGTAGATATTATTTTTTAAGAGAATACTTATTTTTTAGCAATCCTATGAAAAATGTGGGTCCTGATGATACATATAGATCTATTACTTTACTTCATTCACATGTAGTCTCGAATAAGCTACCAATTATTAGAGAAAGTCACATATCTACTACAAATGAATATATTAATATTTAATAAAGATGCGTTTAAATCATTACTAATCTCATAAAAACTTCAAAGTTAAACATAATTGATTGTGATCACGACTAAGATGATAGATTAGTATAAAAGTTTGTCGTATGTATTTACCCTGAAATTAATAAGAAAAGATAGGATAAAAGGTGAAAAAAGATTTAAAAAATATATATTAATATTCAATATGATGTCACTCTTATGTATATCTACCAATAAGTACAAATAATATTGGTTTTGAAAAGAACAGAGTTTCCTAGGAAGAAAAATATTCCTAAAATCAAAGTGACATAGTAGTTCATGAGTCTCCCCAACACAAAAAAATAAGATATAACCAACATGCTCAGATCAAAGAAGAGCCTACCGAGAAGTCACATAATCCTCAAGCCTACTATATCACTCTCTAAAATAAATATATAAGATGTATTAAACATCTAACTTCATAAATTTTTTCACACTCTCACTTTTTTCATTTTTTAGTACTTCTCTTTAAAATATTATGACACTTAAGTCTCTTTCTAATACATTATTTCATTCAGAATAACATCAAATCATAATGAAAGAGATGTATATCCTTCACTCCAAAAAAAACTTGAGAAATAGTATTAAGACATTGAGAAAAATATCTATTACTAATTGCAGGTAGGTGTTCACTATGAATATTAATTTAGATGAACAAAAAATCACCTTAAAGTGAAACTTTTAGTAAAATACTACAAGTTTAAAGCATCTCATAGTGACTAATATGAGTTCAGTATAAATTTTTATTTCTCTCGTAGCATCTCATAATTGAAGTACATACAAACTAAGCATAAAGAATACATTTCATCATGGTATCATTGAAAAGAATGCGTATTTGGATTAGCCACTAAATTTTAAGTAGTACAATCAAATGCATTTTGTAAATTAAAGAAGGAATTTTGTGACATTAAGCAATCACCAAGAGTTTATTTGCAAGATTTTCATAGTAATCATCAAGAATTTAATTTACGAGGTTTTCATTGAAAAGCACAGATAATTTGATTAATGAAATTTTCATAGTCAATACCTCCTTTAAGTTACATAGGTGTGTGACAGGCTTATGTTTTTATAGAGAAGTTATGATGACAGTATAATTTTATTGATTATTAATGTGGATTACATTTTGATTAAGTAATATAATGAATTGAAAATCACACAGCTCAAAGAAAATATCTTAGATGACTTAAATAACATTATCTTAGTACAAAGATACATTATTAAATGAGTATCATCTTGTTATAGAGCAAATATATGATAAATACACTTACATGTATTTGTTTTTTTTTTTGGATTGTGCTCAAGTAAATATTTTTATTGATCCAAGTATTAATTTTATTTTTAATGCAATATTTCTAGTTAATGCTACTACTTATGAGAGAATCTTGATAAAGAATAACTATCTAAATATAAATAGATTATAATATAACATATGTAATCAATATAGTTAGTTATTTCTTTAATTTCTTTTAAGAAATTTTTCTTAGCACAACATTTTTCATATTGAAGTGTAAATCATTTTGAAGCTTAAGTTCTCTTTTAGGTATAATGAACACTTATAATTTACTGGTTATTCAAATTCAAGTAGAGTATCAATATGTACCAAGATAAAATCTACGACATATCTTTGTATTTTTTTGGAGTTCAATCTGATCTATTAGAAAATTATGAATCATACATATATTTTGAGATCTAATATAGATATAGAATTCAGAGTAATAATATTATTTACTTGTAAGATAGTTTAAATGCATCACATACTCGAAGAGATCGAGTATCCACTTTCTTTAGTATTTAAGTCAAATAACAAGACATATAACCTTAAATCTTATGTTTCTCGATTAGAGACTATATGTCTCACTACTTTATTGTGATAATAAAGAGCTATGGGGGGTGAGAGCAGATACTCGACTTCCTCAATCATATGCTAAATCTAAATTTTCTTACAAGTAACTATCATCATCATTTTAAAATCTATCTTTAACCAAAATTTCAAAACAAATATATATCTCTTATTTTTTCAAAAGATAGTTGTCTTCAAGAAAAATATATAATCTTGTCATATATCTTCATTTGGTGCATGTCGATGCCCAACTCGAATATAAATACTCAGCTAACTATATATTCTCATGATCCCTGAAATAGATCTCACATCTCAGAGATTTTTTCATACATCTCAATATATGAAGAGATACATCAAGATAAACTAAACGAAAAAATTACTTGTGAAAAACTAATAAATCAAACTTTATATGATTTCTTTAGATCATAAAATGTCTTATATATTCTACAAGCTTTGTTTGACTATGTTTTTCAAAAATTACATGATTGATATATCTTCCAGCATGGAGATATTGCTAGTAAAATAAAAATATACAAAGTTATTTTGACTACTAGAAAGAATGTATTTTGATAATTCACACCACATATCTGAGTGGATCTCTTGCAATAAATCAATTATTAAGATAATTTATCTTTCTATCTAAACTAGTTTTTATAATGAACACATCATTCCAAATATCATGGTACTAATTCATAACTCTAATTGGAGTATATAGCATGTAGCTCTTTTTAGCTCCTAAACGAAATAATTTCTCAAAAAAAGAAATTAAAATATTTTAATATTATTAAGAGAAGTAATATAAATACATCTCAGAGTTGTAAACATCAACTCCTAAAATAGTTAATGTAATGAAAACCACTTTCAACATAATTATCATAGAATTTTTAGGTCAACCAATGAAAATGACATAAATTATTTAAAATTTAAAAAATAATTAATAAATAAACTTAGAAAATATAATTAAGTAGCATCCATGATATCTAAAATCTTAATTAATCGTGTTGATACTTTATTCGTATGTCTCATCGCTCACTATTTAATTTTAAGTAGATAACAAAATAATTTTACAATTTTCTAAGATCAAACATCCTCGTGATATTTCCATCATATATAAATGTTTGACTAAGAAAGATATTATATTCAAAATAAAATTTAAAATCACATTTAATAATGTTTCAAGTAACAGTGTTATTATTATATTGTTTGTCAGAACTATTAGAGATGAAACTTGAAACTAATATTTTTTATGTTAGATGTATTTGTTACATAATTAACCTAATAGTACAAGTTAGAATAAAAATTATTTCTTCCGTTTAGAAAATATAAAAAATTTCCTAAAAAAAATTTAGAATACCTAGCAGGAATAAGAGCTTCACACCCTATGTTTGAAGTGACCTAAGATAATTCCAAATAAATATTAGACACTATTAAAATCATATTTATCTAATATTTGAGTCATGTGTTGATAGCAATTACAAGTGTCAAATGGGTCGTGATGAGCTGGCATGACACACTACAGTAACAGTGTCGTCTTTAGCAAGGCACGGTTCACTGCAAGGCATGCCCGGCATGGCTCGTGCCCCAAAATTAGCCCAAGTTGGGACCAGTTCGGGTCGATTCAAGCATGTTCTAGATTAAGATAATTCTTAACCTAGAACAAAAATTAGGCATGGCCCATGTCACCGTCGCCCGTCGGGCATTGCCGTGCCATCCCTCATTGGGCGTCACTGTGTCGGCCATCGTGCATCACTCATCACTCATCGCATCATCACTCATGTCATGCCCACGTGCCAAGCACCCGGGTCATGCCTAGAAAAACACGTGGGTCAAAGGCCCTTAACACAACACGGCGTGAATTGTACCGACTATCAAGGGTCCACCCGACACTAGCCCGGGCACGATCCTAGACCGTGTCATGCCGAGCCAAGCATGTCTGAACCATGTCAAGCTTCAAGTCAGGCCAAGACCGATCAACCCGTTTGACACCTCTAATACCAATACATTACAAATATTTATAACAATAACAAATTTATTATTAATGATTCAGAATAAAAAATAAGAATTTTATTTTTGAAATTCTTAAAGATTTTTTATGATAAAACAAACACGTGTTCGTCTGTGTTCACTCCCACTACTTATATTGTATTTATGTGCAGATATAATATTAATAACATATTTAGCAAGTATAAATAATAATTTGATTTATGTATCATAAATATTGAGATGAAAATTAAATATTTAAAATATTAGTTATTCATTCCATAACTTTATTATTTTAATATTTGTATGAATCCTAAAATTGATATTGAAATGACAAAAACACATATTTAAATTTACTAGAATATCATCTTAAAGCAATCTACCTCACATCTTGATTAGTCTTCATAATGAATACACCTAAAACAACATTACATCTTCCTAAAAGTTACTATACTAGTTTACAAATCTCATTACAGTTAAAATCATATAATATCTTCCAATAGGATTTGACATCATCATAAGTGAGATAATAAACCAGAATGAGACTTGTGTACCATAATATAAATAAGAATAGTAAAAAAAATAAAAAAATAATAATAATATAATAATACATGTGAAATAGGATATTAGGTATAACTCTTTCATATAATTTGAAGCATGATTAGAAAATTAATATCAGATAAGCTAATTACAAGGTCATAAACCTTCTAAAAAAACTTTTCCACTCTAAACAAGTTGTGCATTCCTCATCAACTAAATTGGGTGATCAAGTAATATTTAGCTTATTCTAAGACGAAGTTGGAGTAAACTAATAAATTACAAGATCAAATGGACTAAAAAGATATTTTCTATCCAAGAAAATATTACTCTTTCTAGAGTTAATATGATATATATCTATTGATACATATGATAATTTTATAAAAATATCATCATAATATAAACTAATAGATTCAAATATAATCGAGAAATTTTGTTTCCTAATGATATGTCCAAGCAAATCAACTGATGAGTAAAGAAAATTAATAGATCCATATATCTTTTGAACCTTTTTTTTAGTGTTAATAAAAAATGAGTTTTGCTGAAAAAATATAATGTCAAGATTTATTAATACTCTAACAAATTTTGATGAGTAGAATTTGTACTCTATTTAGATATTCAAATAATTAAGAAATAAATTATTGTTATATATGTCATATTATCTAATCATAAGAAGAAATCATAGACAAAATAAATATTTCCAAAGATACGAAAGGCATTGAATAATTTATATACAAGATATAAGATATGAAAAAGCATAATATGAGAAAATATAAAATAATATATTTTAGTTGATGACGTAGTTTATAATTAAAATCATCTCTCTCCAAACATGTTTTGGAACACCGTTACCAAATAAAAGTATACGAGTCAACACAATCAAATATTTATCTTTTTTTATACAATCTTATTTTGTCAGGGTGTGTTGGCATAATAAATCTAGTATATGATCTGATAATCAATATAGTAATATTGAAATTATCTGTCATATAATATGATGGATTGTCACTCCTAATTTATTACATTATTTTTGAACTAATTGTATATTTTTTATGAAATAACTAAAAAATAAAAAAATTAATCTTAAATCAAAAAAAAAAATAACCAAGTAAAATATGTATAATCATTAATAAATATGAAAAAATACTTACATATATTTCAAGTCTCATCTCTACAAGATCATCAAATATTTTTCCGTATCAAATCAAATGAGTCATTATACATATAAGTATGACAAGGCAAAAAGTTTTGATATATTTTTTTAACTAACATATCTAACATTATAATATACTGATATTTTGAACACTAAGATCCAATATTTTTAAATTGGTCAATGATAGGTGATCACGCCAAGAATAAATAAATAAAACTTAAAAATGCTCTAATATTTTATGGTAGAACTTCTAAGAAGATCTACCATAAAATTAGAACATATGGAATCATCATGTTCAATCTAAAAAAATCTTATTTGAAGTTTGTTAATACTACCAACAAATATTAGTGAGAAAAAACAAGTCATTGTTAAGTTACCTACAAAAGCAATTCACTAAAGAAAACTAATTGGACAACTACGAATAAATAAAACATGCAAAACAAAAAAAAAATATTATCATTATCAATATTTTTTTAAGGTTTGTCAATAACTATTATAACATTCAGTATAGAAAACATAATGAAAAGTGAATAAATACCTATGATATGACTATTAATTCTTGACTTAATAATCCATAAGTATAAAATAGGAAGATGAGTCACGGGGCATATAGTATATGGAGACTTAAAAATATTTGTTATTATCTTACTAGAGAGTAATTATATTTATTCTTTTCTAATAAAAGGTTTATAGCAAAAACTCAGTGAGGACTTATTAATAGCTATGATAGACAATTTGTGCCCCATAATAATTTGTGATGCTTTTGGTCTTTTCTCTAAAAATAACTCTCAATAAGTCTCTATGATGTGACTCATCTTTTTGTAATGTATGCTTTGAACCAAGGCTCTCTTGCATTTGTCTCTTCCTCTACTTCGACTATGACTAGTGCTCCCTCAATTGCTAATACATGTTTAATGAGATATCTTTCCAATTGCCTCAATATGCCTCAAATATACTGAACAGACTAATGATGTAATTCTGGTCTGATGAAAACCCCTTGAGCATGGATCACCCAATATCTAACTACGAAATAAAAAATATTGTCAAGAACTCAAATCATCTTTCTCACCCTCTCGGAAACATTAATCTTTAGTGGTAAAATCTCCAAAAGTTGCATAAGAAGTTAAGTGAAGTGAGTAGTAAATTGAGTAGCGACTAACAAAGCTTCTCTAGCCTCCTTTACTCTCAATCCAAGAAAGTATGAAATTGCATCATATATTTGTGTCAGTTGAAATAAATATAATGATATTGTTAGCTTCTATGTGATCTTGCTATCATATAAGATAGAAAAACTAAAATCAACTATAACTTGAGGAATTGCAAATACAATTAATAGACATGAAAAGATATGCAATCATGTTCACTTCATCTCACCACTAAGATATTCATTTCTCAAGTGATTCATTCTCCCATTGTTATTAAAGACATGCCACAAGCATAGGCATCATGACGCCCCTGCCAATGTGCCTCGTCTGAGGGAAGATGCACCCATTTGTGAAAGGTTCAAAAAGGCATGTCAAATGGGAGGTGTGCGCCTAAAATGCCCTAAAATTATAAATGATATAATTGAAGTTGATGTACACTTCTCGCGTGAAAAAAAAAATCCAACATAAAAATATACATGTCAACTTGATATAAAAAGTATAAATATTTTTATTTTTTATTTTCTATGATAAAGTAACAAAATAAGGTATTTATAAACAAAAGTATCTTATTAGAGTATATAGAAATACAAAAAATATACAAAATATCCTGAATATATTAGAAAAAAAATGAAAAAATATATGTATATCAAAAAAAAACTCAAAAAATTAATTGAGTTTTAAGAATAATAATAATAATAAATATTTATTTGAGTTATAATATTAAGATGATAAAACTATGATGTTACTAATAAAATGTATTCCAAGTGATGGTAATGATATAGGGAACATCGGTAATAATGATAGTGACTTAAAGAGATCAAGATAAAAAAGATACATAAATCATTTCATTTACTCATAATCCAAAATAATTATTCAAAATAACAAAAATATTCAATTCACTCTCAATAATGCTTATAAAAAAAAGGAGAGAAATAATATTATATTTTTGTAGATAGATGCATAATGATACAATTACATTTTATACGATAAACTATACTAGTTTTTAACTAATTTTTGAGGCAATTAAATAATATGATATGGGATATAAAAGATCAAATTTTTATGATGTGTAAGTTATTAATCTAAAAAGAAATCAACTCTTATAAAGAATTTGATGAAATATCATTTTACAAAATAAAAGTAAAATAGATATTCAATTATATCAGATAAATGACCAGATGGGACAAAAAAATATCGGTGAATTTTTATATTAAATTTTTCAAGAGAAATCATATCCATGAAATCCATTAATACTTCTATGATCAAAAAGTGAGATAAATTATTTGAAATAGTTGCTAATTAAATGAAAAAAGTTAGTGAAGATAATATTGTTCAAGTTATAATAGATAATGATACAAATTATGTGATGATAAATATTTATAATTTAATTTGATTTTTTTTATTTTTTTTTAAGTAATTACACATTATAAATTACTTCTATATTAATGTTTACCTTTAGCTTATATTGATTATTGGAATTAAAAAATTATATTTATATTAAACACCATATGCTAGACATTGTTTTGACTTAATATGAGAAAATATTGAAAAATTATTACATATCAAGAAGATGATAAAGCAAATCAATAAGCAGTTATACTTATAATTGAGTAGAATTACTCAACATGATGAAATGATTCACTAAGCAAAAAAAATTGTTAAAGATTGGAAAGAATCAATTTGTAATAACCTTTATCAACTTATCTTGTATCAATGAACAAAGAAAATAATTTACAAAACATATTTACTAATTCAGATAAAACAAAACAGAAAAAGAAAAAATTATAGTCAATATAATTTCATGCCTCTATTTTGGAATATTGTAGTGTCATATTTGAAGGTGTTGGATATTCTTGTACTTGTTCTTCACTTGGAAAATGATGAAAAGAGGCTTCTTATAGATTATATTTATACTACCATGAAAAATATAAAGAAAATGATTATCAAAAATTTTAATGAGCAAAAAAAAAATATAAAGAAATCATGAAAATCATTAATAAAAAATAAGAGATTCAGCATCATCAACATTTATATTCATATGGTATTTTTGAAACTCAATTCTATTATGATACAAAATAATTAATAGTAGATCTAGATTCAAAGATTATTAAAAGTGAATATAAATGCATATCAAAATTGATGAAAAAAAAAATAGACAATATGTAGTTATATAAAAATTGAACTGGTACATACATTATAGACACCTTTTTAGCAATAAGTTTATCATTAAAATAAGGAATATTAAACCTCTAAGTTAGTTATTTAGTTTAATTGATTACTATATTTAAATTATTATATATTTTTAATTAAAATATAAGAAATATTCAATTAATAATTTATTTATATTAACTACCACTGAATAATAAGTATATTTAGATTTAGTACTAGAAATTTACAAAAGTTTACATTACAAATTCTTAGTCTAACATATAGTGCATCCAATTATGAAATAAATTAGAATATCTTTGAGAATATAAAATACTAGAATCATTATATGAATTAAATATCTTTATTATATTATTCAATATAATATATAATATAATGATCATGTTTTTTAAAATTCATAACAAGAGAAGAAATAGACAAGAACATTAATGCTTAAATAATTTGGGATACATTATGTACAATCAAACCTTGATGACAAGATTCAATGAGAGTCATACTATTGATATTATTTTCTTAAAAAATATAGATGATATCAATGAATAGTTGATAAAAAAAATAAAAGATAAATGTATTACATAAGATAATTTGGTATTTGAGAGTAATGATTTAACTAGGATTGATATTGCAAGAATTAGTTGAGCTGAAAACTTAAGGTTTATACAAGAGTTAAAGCAAGTTTAAGCAAAATATCAACATCAAAGTTAATATCATAAAGCTCATAATATACTTTTACTCTTGCTTTAATTAATAAAAATGAAAATATGACCTATTTATCGAAAAAAAAAATATGAATATGATAAAGAGTTCAAGAGTGATGGTGAAACGATGATAGTTATAGTGATTTCATGGATTTAGAATTTGAGGAAGACTTATGAATATTTATTTTATTTCTTTTTAAAATTTTAATTTTTGTTATGAAGAATAATATTATTAATATTTCACTTTTATGTTTGATGTGATATTTAAAATTTGAATTTTGTACTTTATTTGTTAGATTATTAAAAGTCAATTATTTTATTTTATGATTTTAAATAATTATAATGATGAAAAATATACTTAATTTTTATATTTGATATTATTTATTTGATTGTATTTCATAAATAAATAAAAATTATAATTGATTAATTAGTGAAATATATAATGTTTTTGTGCCTCGATGCGGCTTGCACCTCAAATAACTATCATCCCTTGATTAAAAAATCATGTTGACCTCTTGTTGATCACTACATATAATTTTGTGTCTGAGCATTAAAGAAATAACCAAGATCTTAGCTTCTCCCATGAATGCAAATCAACTCAATTTCAACAGCTACATTACACATACACTACAAATGCTCCACCCTTTCTTGCACAAACATTCTGCATACTAACTTGCACACATTTCTGCATGTGGTCACCTTCGTTACACACACAATGCAACTCCACAATGCATTGTCATGCACTGCATCATACGTTCTACCCTAATTATGCTTATGGAATGGGTGCTGGTGCCACACATGGTAGATGTGTGAAATGTGCATCTACTATTGCATGTTTGTGCCCCCTTCTCGCACATACAGTGCACAAATGTGCATTTTTGCACATAAACACATAGATACATTGTAATGTCACAGTGCATGTCTCTCTCAAGCCTGCCTAGGATTTGTTTTCTTTTCCAAGGTTGACTCTAATACCATGTAGAATACTCAATGAAAAAACTCAATTTACACAAAAAATATATACAAATGAAAGTCCTTATAAATATAAGCTATTTGAATTGGAACAACTCACATATTGAGTGCTCCCATCCATAATATCAATAGGAAGAAAAATAAAAAAAAATAAAATAAACATCCATAACATCAAATAATCATTTCATTTTGAGAAAGTACACTTGTAGAATAAGTTTGACAAATAATCTTACTATCCAAATAGATTGACATGAAATACACTCAAGAGTGTTATCATCCCTCGGGATTCTTATATTTAAATAATTTACATGTTAATTATTTAATGAAAATAAGTTGTCACATAATTTGCATTTGTGATTTTTTTTCTTTATGTTATATTTTATGGATGAGAATACCTAACATGTATGTTACCTCAATGCAATCCCAAGTTATGTACCCTTACTCCCATTGTATATTCATTTTTCATTGAGTTTTTTTTTTTGATATTTAGTGTTTTTTATTGTTTGTATTTTTATATGATATCAAAGTCAAACTCTAGGTCTATAGCTTCCTAGAGAGATAAGCATGCACTGAAACAACACAGTGCATGTGTTCATGTGTGCAGTGAATGCGTGCAGACATATATAACAGTACAAGTGTGCATTGTGTGTGTTGTAAATTGGCACACAAACAAGCAACTTCGTCACACATCCAGGATGTGCATCAGACATCAACACCCACTACGATGATGTGCACAATGCATCATGAGTGCAATGAAGGTGTATCAAGTGTGTGTGGTAGGAGTTAAGTGGTTGTGCAGTGTATTGCTGGGAAAAACCCTAGGCACAATGTGCACGATGTGGCTGCAGCAGGCTGCAGTAAGGGTACATTGTGGGTGCACGGTGTAGTGAGGGTGCACTGTGGGTGCACGGTGTAGTGAGGGTGCACTGTGGGTGCACGGTGTAGTGAGGGTGCCCTGTGGGTGCACAATGGGTGTAGTGAGAGTGCAGTGATTGTGCAAGTAAATTGAATAAGTGTAGTGTGTACAATAAAGAGTATTTATTTGACTTATTCCATGATGTGCCAGAAATTTATTTACATATGAAGGAAATCAAGATTCTAATAAATATATTCTAAAGGCTCGGGAATAGAGGTGTCAAATGGGCGGGCCGGGCTGGCCCGGCCCGTTATTCTAGTGCACGGCCATGCTTTCGTGCCGGTCCTGGCCAGCACGGTTTATAAAAGCCAGGCGCGCACGGACCTGGCCTGGCTGGAGGGCCACGACAGGCCGTGCGGGCGAGGAAAAAAAAAATTTTAATTTTTATTGTTTTAATTTTTATTGTTTTATTTTTTATTGTTTTAATTTTTTATTTTATTTATATAAATTATTAAATTAAATATAAAATTATAGATAATGTATAATATTATAAATTTATAATATGAATATTGTTTAAAATTTATTAAATTTACAATGTTTAAATTTTTTTTATAATGCAAAATAAAATTAGTTTAAAATTTATTAGAATTATATAATAGAGTTATAAATTTTTAAAAAAAATTAAAACAAAAAAAATAAATAAATCAATAATTTATGTTAAAAAAAATTAAAAAGTAAAAAAAACATAAGCAAACCAAATGAAAAATAACCAATCAGACATTAGATACTAAATGTCCGAACCAAACAAATTAAAATTTCAACCTAACGTATAAATAAAACGTATAATCAATAAAAAACAAAACATCGAAATCAAAAAATAATAAATCATCATTAATAGTCAATCGGCATATCATGAGCATCATCAGCCACAATATCAAGATCAGTATCATATGGATCATCATCATCAGCAATCAACTCCTCCGCTTTCACAGTGGATGCGGATGCAGTCCCTATTCCAGTCTCAGCTCCAGCACGATCATGGATGCTAAACCTCGAATCCTCATAATCCTTCAAACAAGCCAATGTCTCAACAATATCTGAAAGTAATCTTGATCTTCTATCCGAAATCACGTTCACTGCAATAGGAAAAATTAGACTCTGATGTTACGCTTATCACCAGAGGAGTCAATAGATCTCGTGTCATCCTAGATAGCACGGGAAATATGGACTCATATGATTTCTACCACTGTAATATATCAAGATTCTTAGTATCAGAATGTGATAGGAATGAGCAGTAATCGGTATCTAAATATTGAGAAAGCTCTCTCCTATGTGATGGTCCACCCCTACGTTTCCCCCTCGCTAGCTGAATGGAAAAATCATCATCTCCGAACAAGGTATCCATGTCCGTAATCACAGTCTCACTACCACCACTACCATACCTAGTATCGTAGTATGTGAATAGGTCAATCAACTTCTCGTGAATGAACCCTTCAGGTGACTCTTACAGGTTCATGCACGAGAAAAATATAAATCATGGTATTTTCTACCCCTTCCACTTAAACCCTAGGGTCCATGCATGCAGCGAGATAATAAAGAGATGAAACGGTGGACCAGTACTTCAAATACTTAGTTTCCATCTCTGGAACCATATGGCTAAGTGTCGGGTCAGCTCGATACTTCCTAAATATGCTACTAATATTACATATGCACTGGGATGCAATGCAAGTCGTGGGCGTATAAACCGATGAACACATATTCGTCGTGTCATAAAAAATCATTAGGAATTTCATTTATAAAATCCCTGAAGCTCAGTCAGTGTCGTCAATAATAAATTCATCACTCTTACTATTGACGTAGTCGGGTATCACGTGTTCGTATCCAACACATGATTCCAACATCAAGTACATGTAATTCTAATGATGTATCACATTCGATTGGAATTTCTTTTTCTTGAGATTCGTAGACAAACAAAGACTATCAAACTCTTGTTGTCTGTGAGGAATGCAAATATATTTTAGTGCATTACGTATATTATCCAAAGTGTAGATAGTTAATGAAAAGCAGCTGGCCCTTGTTGCTTTATTGCCATTACAAGGATCAGATCACAAACTGTGCTTTTCAATTTTCAGTAAAGATTAAAGATAAATCATGACCAAGAATGACAATACAAATGAATAATATTTCTGATGTATGGTATCATTTGCTCATCTTCTTTACAGGGTTCAGGAAATATATTATCATCAAGCCTGGCAGTATGTTGCAGCAAGAAGTATGATATCATTTACTCTATTTCTCAATATTCTGATGTTGCAAAATGTAAAAAGAGTCACCCAGCAAAAAATATCTCATACTCCCACTTGTAAACTTTATCAGCTCACTAATATCTCCAATATTTTATTCAGAAAAAAAAAATGTTTGCGACAAAATATCAAATACAGGAGCAATTAATAATGGATTGATTTACTATAAAATACCTGTGGATGTGCTAAACAAACAGAACTATCAAAGGTTGCACAACCTCGAGAATACACAACAACATCCTCAAGAGGAGGGAGAAACTTGCAGTTTCTGGCAGATAATGTTGAGCAAACAAAATCCAGAACACATATATCAGTGCATATCCCCATCACCAATATCTACAATTAGAAAAGAAAAAACTATGATCAATAAATAACACTATTAAACATAATTAAATAAACTAACAATACCCTAGAAATTATTATTTTATATGTATTTCATTTGGATTTCTTAGTTGTTTTCAACAAAGAGCTTCTTAAGTATTTATTTTTGTTACATTAAAATAAATTAGAAAAATAAATGTGCGTATCCATATTCAGTGCACAAGGCTTCCAACTAACTTAAGGGTATGTCCGACTATCTCAAGCCCAATACCTATCACCATTGTACAAAGGAACGTACCATCAAATCAAGACACAACTTTTAATTTTGATTCCATCAAAACATTGCAGATTAATATTGATGGAATACCAACAAAAGAAACATTAGATATAGATCTAAAATTAGAAAAAATAAATAATAATATTAAATATAAATAATAATTTAATTCATGTTTGACAAGTGGTCAATCAAAAATTAAATAGAAAAAATAAATAGAGAAAATTAAATTAATGTACACTAAAATAAAAATATTAATATTTTAATCCACTCAAAAATTAAAACCCAAAAACATTAGTACTCAATTCATATCAGCATTAAAAATAACAATAAAATAAAAACATCATTTTTGAAAATAATATACATGTTAGAGTATATTATATTTAAAAATAGTATGCCTGAATTACATAAATCTATAACAAAAAGTAATTTATAATACATATGAATAAACTAAAAGATGTGACTTCTAATAAAAATCTTGCAAATCAAGCACTCAAAAACTATTTCAGATCATATAATATTTTTCACAATTTATACATTACATTTAATTGTACTGCTTGAAACTTCAAGATCAATATGAAAAAAAAAATATATTTTTCAAGTCTAACTGATATATTATCCATCAATAAGATGCTACTAATAAGATAAGAACTTATATAGATATTATCTTGACTACTAGAAAGAATTAAAGATAATCATCCACATCATAAATCTAAGTGAAATCATTTGCTATAAGTCTCACCTTAAGATAATATATTTATTCATTTGGATCGGTCTTTATAATAAATACTCATATAATAAATAACGAATATTCTTGTAGACCGAGATACTAGTTCCCAAGTCTAATTTGAGTAGAGATCATTTATCTCTTGCAATATGACCTAGTATCATCCTAGGTGAGATAATATCTCATAAGAATATGTATTTTCTAATACCATCTAAAAAATAGTAAAAAAGAAAAAAGAAAAGAAAACACAAGTACAACAATAGTGTTTAATAATATATTGAATACAATTCATTTATTTCTTCCAGAGAATGATTAAAAAAATCAAGATCAAAAACATTATATGCATGATCATTTGGCTTCACGGAAGACTCCATCATACTAAATAAATTGCAAATATCATCTCCTCCTAGTGTAAATTATAAGTCATTAGTGATCAAATATCTTAGTCTTCAGCTAATTCATATTTGAAACTAGAGTTAACTCATAAACTAATAGCTCATCTAGACTCGAGAGATTTCATCTCTTAGAAAATTTCACATTCACCAAAATCAATTTGATTTTTATTTGTTGGAACATATAAGAATTTTTAAAAAAATTATCATAATGCAGACCAAGTTCAAATATAACTAATAGGTTACTCACTCAAGTGATTAAAAGCCCAAATATGACTGCAAATAAGTAAAAAATAATAATAAGTCTAGATGTATCTTTTAGATGTCTACTCTCGCTAACTTGCTCAAAAAAAATAACAATATTCATTATTAATTGAATATTAAAGTGGGCCACATGAAAGAAAAGAAAAAGTAATTGAACTACATATAACTTTTGGACTCACTCTTCTTACGCTCGCTAAAATAATAAGTCGAGACTTTGATGAAAAGCATTTGTATTATTTTTAAGTATTAGATTATCCAAAAAAAAAACACACTACAAGACCTAGATGTCATTTTATCCCTTCTTGTGGAGAAATCATGAATAAACAAATACTTGCATAGATTCTAATAGACAGATTATATATTTTTTTCATGATATATAATTTAAAAAGACACATTGAGAAAAAATAGAAACAAACATTCAGTCAATGAGATAATTTATGATTAGTATCAAATCACTTCAAAAATATTATAGAATAGTTGTTCCAATTATAAAAATCCACATTGTCACAATCAGACATCTATTTTTTCTTTTTATAACTCTTGTGAAGATGTGCCACCATAGAAAGTTAGGGTATATGATCTTGTGATTCATAGAATGAATGATGAAACTGTATGACATATACTCTAATGCATTATAACTCTTCATTTTTTTATATTTTAATAAATTATTTTTTTATCTTTTTATGAAATTATTGAAAAATAAAAAAAAATAATGACTAATACCAAAAAATCATTAGCCACATAAATCATGAATAATTATTGATAAAAATAAAAAAATATTTAAACTTTTCTCAAATTTCATTTTTATTAAATCCTCATATATCTAAGTATATTTTATCAAGTAAATCCTTATATTCCTTACATACATCGGCAAGATACACAAGATAAGATATTATGATGTGTATTCCTAACAAACCTCACATTTCAAGGTATAAAGATCTTTAAAACTAGAATAATATATTATTACTTTGGTCATGATGAGTGACCAGATTGAGAATGCATAATCAAATAATTTAACACACTCAAATATCTAATAAAATATCTTACCATATAAGAGAAGTCATATAATCAATATTGTTCAAATACAAATAAAGTCTTCCTCAAGGTCCTTTGATTCTACCCACGAAAATCAGTACAATAAAATATAAAATTAAAATTAAATTACATAAAAAGATAATTAATCAAAATGAGACTAATAAAACAAATCAAAAATAAGAAAATAATATAATAAAAAAATAAGGGACTATATTAAATATTATTATACTAAATAATTTTTGAAGATTTATTATTAATTATCATAATATTTAAAAAATAAAAATAGTACACAGAGAATAATACCTAGTAATGTAAGTATTGACTCATATATCATTAATTTGAGCCTAAAATGAAAGAATGAGTAAAAAAACAATAATATTAAAAGAATGAGAAGAATATATTATTGCCTTAGAGAGTAATTTTATATATTCCTCTCTAGTATCACAATGAATGAACTCTTTGAATAGCTTTGCATAACTACAATAATTATCAATATTTATCTTTAGTATATTCATTACTCTTATCATCTGTACAATATAGAGAAAATCTCTTGCATTTGTATATTGATGTTATATCATAACTCTCTCCAAATGATATTATAGTAGTTTTTTTTTTATTTTTTTATTTTTGTACTTATGATAGGAGCACTCATTATCGGTATTATCTTAATTATTTTTATATATCATATAAAGACATTTAATATGTATATATATATATATATATATATATATATATCCTTAGAATATTATTTAAATTTATTTTTTAACAAAAATTTGTAACATGGCATTAGAACCACCTAGAAAAAATTCAACCATAATTTTTTGGATAGTGTGCTTATAAATTGGTAGGGTGTATAGTGTGTGTGATGACATCAAATACAAGCATGATGGTGGTAGCAAGCACATGCAATGGTGGAAGCAAGCTTGCAAGATGATGACAGTAGGCAGGTGATTGAGGGATAGACAACATAAGCAATAGGAGCCATGTAATGATAGCATGCAATAGCATATTGGGTAAAAACCCTAATTGCACATGGTGGTGGTGCAAGATGAAGCAAACACAAAATGGTATTTTGAGCAAAAAACCTAACTAAATTTTAAGTAGAGTTGGAAAAAAAAAACTAGAAAAAAAATAGATTTGCAAAAAAATCCTAATGGAATATGATTTTTTTATTTTTTGATTTGAAGAGCCATAATTTCATGATACAATATGGAGAGAAAATTATCACAACAAAAGCAAATTGAGAAAAACTTAAGTTTAGTGCAGTCTCTATAAAAGAATGAGTCACACTAAAAATAATTATTTGATATTATATTCAAATAGAAGACCAAATCTTTATACAATATTAAGAAAGATATGTTGACTATTGGAGTCATATAATGATACTCACAGAGTTCATTGACCATGACACTTATCTTTATTAAATAAATGTATCAAAATTTTTTTTCTAAGACACCAAAAAATCTTTTATTTCTTTCAATTATTTCTCATTATTTTTACTCATACATATACTCACTCTAAAATACTAGATTATCAACATATAAGTTAATAATCATATAATAAATAATCATGTTATATTTATTATATTCTTTTCATATTATAAAATATTATCATAATCAATGATATATTTTTGAAAATCATTAAATATTATAATATACAGTTTAGGTCTTTATTACTTTCTCATAACTAATATTTTCCTTGATCCACCTATTAGTTTATTCTATGTAAGTTATTTTTCCAAACAACTTATATCTTACTTTGCTTTTATTTTTATTAATATTTATTTGTATGATCGAGAAACTTTGAGAAAGACTATTTAAGATTGAACACAATAAATTATATATTAATTCTTCGATAATAAGATCAACTAATATATGTTTTAGCATCTTGCAACCTTTACATTTACCTTCTCAGCTTGTCCACACATCATTGGCAAAATTAAGAATATTTCATATCATTCAAACATGTAAGCTAAGAAAACTAATTTGCATTTTCCACCCCATACATCAGTAGACTTCAATAGTGACTCATTCGATATGATATATTCATACATATGAAGACTTAATAAAAATACGACCAAAAAAATATTTAGATATTTAATCACTTATATTAATGATTACTTTAGATATACAAGAATTTTTTTTGAGATACAACATTAGTTTTTTTTATTTTTCAAACCTCTAACAAAATGATAAAATTTAATAAAAAAATTAAAAATAATAATGTATTAAAAAATATGTCAAATGAATTTAGCATTTACTGTATGAATAATATAATTATATAATATACTTCATATATTAACACATCCTAAAAGAATAAGATTATTGAAAGAAAAATTAAACTTATTATTAAGATTATTTGATTACTATTAAATAAAAAGAATATTCCAAGATATTTGAAAATATATAATTTTTAATGTAATCTATTTCATCAATCAAATACTCTCTTCTATCATTTCTCATATCCCATAGAGAGACATTTTAGCTTGCCTCCCATATTTTCTTGATGCACTTGTTTTTTCTTTGATCAATCTTCAAAATTAAATAAGCTAGCATCTAGGGCCATGATATGTACCTTCATTGCATACTCCAGTAAGCAAAAAGAAATATATTTTTTATCAAAAAATGATATGATTTTAGTAAGTGAGATAGACATTTTTTTAACTAAGACTCATTATTTAACTAGATTAGAAAATGTGTGCATCCAACTATTGCACATGAATCCATTACTTTATGAAATTGTGTAATAGTCTACAAGCCTTTACCAATATATACTCACATTGAGTTGGTAACTATGAAATTGTGTCACCCAAGACTTAGAGTATATACCATAAAAGCAAAACATATCTGACTTACTCAAATCAAAGATGAGCCTACTGAAGATCTAGATGCTCCTATGAGTAGTCTTGATAATATTAACTTTCTGATCACTCTCCAGATGGGACAGAGAAACTAAAATTAACACCTAATTTCAAAAGTTTTGTCATCCTCTTATTTTGTTTTTTCTTTTATTTCTTCTTTTATTTCTTTTAATGTTTTTCCTAACAATTTTAAGTTATCCAAGTCAAGATGGTATCAAGTCATAATGACAAAGATATATATCCTCAATTCTAATAAGACTTGAGAATTTGTATAATAACCTACAAAAAGACGTGTTGTTGCTTGTAGGGAAATAGTTATTACAAAAAAATTCAAATGAAAAAATATCACTTCAATACGAGACTAAGAATTTGTTTTTAGTCAATTATTTTGCTAAACAATAAAAATATAAAATTATTCTTCTCCTTTTGATGTTTATGTGTATGATGGAGAAATCATGTAGATAAATTTCATAATAATTAAGCAACATATATTATACATATTTTTCACAACACTCAAAAACCCCTCTAGAGATTTGGTTAACATTGACTCATAGGTTATACATTATGAACTTTGACATTTATTATTGGATAAGCTAAAGAATACGAAATCAAGCACAAAGTAAATAACTTTTAAGCTAAAGAATATAAAGTCTTCTATATAATTCAATATATATGATTCATTCAAAAGTTCGGCAATTTTGAAAAAATAGCATGCATTAAGATTTGTGATTTTTTGGTATGTTTATTAATAAATATAGTCAATAAATATGATTATCTATTTCTAAAGAAAAATTTGAAATTTTGTTCATTTTCATAAAATTGTTATCAAATGATAAAAATGTAATATAGATATAATAATAAAATATTCAAAAATGATAATATATTAAAATATATTTCATATTAATGTTCTAGTTTTTTTTTTTGAAAAATATATAATTATTCATCAAAAATCATGTGTTAATACTCATACATAAAATAAAATAGTTATATATATATATATATATATATATATATATATATAATTATATATATATAGAGTTAAATATATATCTAGGAAGAGACTGCGTAATCTTTCACTCAATTTTTAAATATACTTATTTTATTCAAGATTTCTCTTCTAATAGAAACAAGATAATTACATGTGTCATCGAATATGTATTCTTTTTATATTCTAATACTCAAAAATATATTAATTCACCAAGAATTAATATTACGATTATGGATATGATATTCTTTAAGGATTAATTATTTTTTAATGACTCAATCAAAGAAGAATCATTTTTAAATAGAGGTATCAAACAAGTTAAATCAAGTTAGAACAACCATTTTTGTGGCATGAACCAAGCCACTATGTTGGGTTTGTATGTCCCAGTGGGTTATTAGACAACCTAGGTTGTGCTAGATCAAGTTATTGAACAAGTCTACCACAGATTTTGCATGAGCTAGCTCAGGGCATGGGTCATACTAACCATCAACTATTTCCAAGCCCATCTAGAGCATGTGCCTACTTAGTAGTCAGGGCCCTATTGGCTAAGACCTAGGTGATTGGGTTTGTGCCTACCCCTGTATGCCTAATCTAATGGTTTCAAGGCCCTTTGACTAGGACTAGCTTAGTGGCTAGGGCTAGCCTTGGCTCATACCTAGCAAGCCAACCCAAAAACTTTTAAAAATATATTTTAAAATTAAAAATTAACTAAAAAATATATATTTATATTTTAAATTTAAATTATACAATAATATTTAATATAATAAAATTCTTTTGATATAAAAAATTATGCACCATATAAGAACAATTAATATGAAATAAAATATATATTCATAACAAAAAAAACTTATTTCCTAAGTTATACTTATGACCCTAGAATTGTGACTTATTGCATCTTGCAACTTTATAATTCAAAGTTATTTTGTTGTTATTTTTTATTTTAAATTTCTATTGCATTATTGGGATGACCTGAATTATAAATTATCTCGATCATATTTGTTCTTTATATAAGAACATTATTTATATATTAATTAGTATGAGTATAATTATCTTTTATTTCATGTTTATCTAACATAAAATTCAATATGATGTCAAAGTCAATTTCCTAGAGAAAAACAAACCCTAAGACTTCTGAGGTTGCAAAAACCTAGAGATAAAAATGTGTACGTTGTATCAACATAGTGAACATAATCGTGAGTAATATAGTATACATGGTTGCATTTTGAAAAAAAAGATGGTGCAGAGTTACTATTTTCCACCATCTACAGTTGTCGCACACCCATTGTGGACGACAAACATCTAAGCCCACCACGTTAACATAGTGAGGAAGGTGTAGTACATAAAAATCTAATAGTGGTGCATTGTATTCTTCATGGAACTGTATGGGCAGAATTAGGGTTTGGCAGAAATCTAAAGTTGGTTTTTAAAAGAAATCCAAATATTAAGCAGAAATTAGAATTTGATAAAAACCATAATTTGATGTTGTTTGATTTTAGAAAGAAATTAAGATTTAGGCAATAATCCTAATTTGGTGTAACTTACTCTTATATTGTGTATTGAGTATGAACACGAATTATCAAAGCTTGGATAAAAAAAGTTTTGTTCAATGCACACAATACATTATGATCGATTACACTATAGATTATTATTGAATATTATTTCCAGAAAGGAAACTAAAAACTTTACACAATATAGAGATACATAAAATAACTACCATAACCATCTATAAGTTCTCAAAAAATTCATCAATTGTAACAAATATTATTGTAGTTTATAGTTTTCCATTTTTTTTTAACTTTTGATAAGAGCACTCAACATGTGTGAAGTGTGATGCTCCAATCCTACTTATCCATATTATTTGTGCTTACTTGTATAATGATTTCAATGAGTATAATTATCTTTAACTGCTTGTTTATAAGGCCTAAAAACTTAACATGACATTAGAGTAATACCCTAAAAAAAATAAACCTTATGATGAGTATGTGAATGTAAGGGTTACGAAACCTAGAAGAAAGGCGCACTTTATGTCAGTCTATGTTGTAGCACGCTCATTGTATATAACTGAAGTGCACAAACAAGTGTTACACACCTACTGTATATGACAAATCTGACAATTGTGAAGTGTCGCAATCAATGATTAAAATATCAGTTTCTATGAATATATCGGTACTTAGATTTTACGGATATATCGAATATATCGAAGATATATCGGTGTGTATTTGTATGTGAGCTCAAATCAATGATAGATATATTAATTTTAATGGATATATCAATACTTAGAATTTATGAATATATCGGAGATATATCGGTGGATATATCAGAAATTTTTATCTTTGGTTGCAAGGTGTCGTGAAGCAGTAGACATGATTGCACGGTGTTGCATAGGGACGTGTGTATAGTGTTGTACAGTGATGTGCACAGAATATATGCTCCAAAAATTAGAATATCAAGGCAAAAATTATGATTTGATTGCCCAAGTTAGGTTTCGAGATAATACCCAAATTGGGGATTAATGTTCATTGAAATATCTAATGTAATCAATTGGAGCATAGATTTTGTGCATATAACCGCACAACACTATGCACTGCACAAATCACTATGCAACACTGTGCAACCACGTCTACAGCCTCACGACACTTCTATAATTATGTTTAAGAGTTTCGAAATGTAAAAAAACTTTAATTTCAATTAACAAATAGAGAGAGATTATCATAACAGAGATGAATGATAAAAAATCTCATTTCAGTGTTCATAATACATAATGAATTAAGGATAAATCATACCAGAAATAATTATTAATTGTTATTTTCAGACATGAGATTGAGAGCTTTATACAATTCTAAAAGAGATATATGACAACTAGAGTCATCCAAGGATCCTCAGATATTTTATCTACCATGAATATACACTTAATAAAAAAAAGAGCATATTGAATTTCTATCTAAAAGAACAACAATTTATTCCTTATTTTAGGTATTATTAGTTATTTTGCTTATACTCTCACTACAAACTCTATGATTATTAGAGGTGTCAAATTGGTTGGCCCGGGCCTACTGGGCCCAGTTTTAGGCTGCCAAACTGGGCTACAGTGCCGGCCTGTCACGGGCACATGGCCTAAAAACCACCGGGTTCAGCCCGATTTGGGTCAGACAAAACCCTAATTTTTTAAAAAAAATATTAGGGTTTTAGGACGCACCACCATGTCGCCGTGCATCTTCTTCCTTTCAGAGCTCGAAGAGCCTCTCCTATCAAGTGTTGGCTCGTATTGACCACATTCGGTGCCTAGTCATGTGTGTCGTGCCCACGTGCCTGGCACGGCACGACGGGCCAAGGCACATCACTGTAGCATATCGTGCTGGCCCAGGCACGACTGAACCGTGCTAGGCCCAAGCCGGCCCTGCTCATTTGACACCTTTAATGATTATCAACATAAGAGTATGTATTCATATTATTAGTAATTATTTCATATTCACAATTTCATTCCTTGTTGTAAGAACATTATTGTTATCAATAGTAAACACCTAAAAACCATTAGATATGAGATTATTCAAGCATAAATATTCATCTTTGTTACTTTTTCGTGTCCAACTTATCTCCAATTATTATGTTAGTTCTCTCTTGTAAATTATCTTTTCAAATAACTTCAACTAATATTTATATGCATAATCTAGAGACTCATAGGAATACTGCATTTGGAATTGAAGAAGTTTAATTAATTATTTTTTCTTCAACGATAAGATCCCTTTCTAGATGTTTTTTTGTATGTAAATATCTTTTAATTGTGTATTCTCAACTTAGTCACACTTCACTAATCAAGTTGAAAATATTGTATCATAATCTTAAAGGTATTTTGACCTTAGAATATGATGCATGTGAATTAGAAAAACAAACTAGAATTTTCTATCATACACACTAGTCTAATTTGATTAAGAACTGATTCGATCTCATATATCCAGGTGTATAGAGACTTAATAGGGATGTAATAAGAAAAAATTTTACGTAGCCAATCACTTTTATTGATAATTATGCGACATATACATGGATATATCTCTTTTATTATATATCAAATTTTTTTTGGTTTCAAGTATTTTAATAAAATAGTAAAAAACTAATTTGATAAAAATATTAGAAAATAAAAAATAACAATGAAATTTTTCATAAAGATTTATCATTTTATTATATGGATCAATGCATTATAAATTATACTTCATGTGTTAGTACACCAAAACAAAATGAGATTGATAAAAGTACAACTAGATACCTGATTGAGATATTTCAAATGTTCATACTTAGAGAGAATATTTAAAAATATTTTTGATAAAATATAATTTTGATCACAAACAACATCATCAATCGAATACTTTCTTTTGTCATTATCAAGGTATATCCTTTTAGATTGTATATTTTAAAAAAAAAATTATTTAGCTAATCTTCCAAAATTTTTAAATATAAATATTTTGTCATCAATCACTCTCCAGGACAAGATAAGTTAATATCTAAAGTCATGAAATATGTCTTCAATATTTCAATACACAAAAAATATATAAGTGTTTCTCATCAAAGAATAATATGATTTTAAAAAATTTAGATATTTTTTTACTAAGAACCATTTTTTAACGATCCTAGGAAGAGTATGCGATAAGAACTTGCACTTGAAATCATTATTCTTTCTTCCTTGCATATAGTTTCACCTAGAACACAGGTTAATAGAGAAAGATCTCATTGATTATATTTGAACAAGTTAATATTCAGTATGATGTTACTCTCATTGAGACATCATATCTATTAAGTATAGATCATGTTTTTTTTTAAAAAAAAATGTGAGATTTTTTAATAAATATCTTTTTCAAAGCAAGATGACAAAATAACTCATGAATATTCCTTAGTACAAGTTCATAATGAATTAGTAACTAGAAAATGATCACTCGGGACTTAAAGTTTACACTATGAGTGAGAAACATATTCAGCATGCTCAGATTAAAGACAAACCAACCAAGAAGCCAAATGATCATGCAGTCAGCATCTAATCTTGACTTTCAAATCACTCACCGAAGGTGATAGATGAGTTATACTCAACACTCCATTTCACATATTTTCTTATACACTCACTTTGTTTCATCTTTTATTTCTTTAATCAATTTTTTAATCAATTCTCTTGACAATCTATATTCAAATCTCATTCTAAGATATTATATCATCCATAATAAAATCATGTCATGATGGAAGAGATGCATACATCCACTCTAATGAGATTTAAAAACTAGTGCAATGACTTTCTAAAAAGTCTGCTATTAGTTGTAGGTAGAGAATTATTATGTAAATGAATACAAATGAAAATGTAAATTTGAGCCAAATGAGTTGAAGACGTATGACATGGCACATTAAAAGAAGCCTATGGCATGGCACGACATGACTGGAACCATGCTTGGAATAGTTTTGTGCTAGGGTATTTGGCCCACGTGCTACAAAAGATATGGCAAGATATGTCAGCCTATGTGGACCAATTTCAACCTGATTAGCTAACCCAAGATAGCATAGTATTACCAAACTAGCCTAAAATGAACCAGACTAGCTTAGAATAAATCATGTTTACTTGGATTCTAAACCCTAGACATGACCCAAGTTAGCCTAGTACAAACTAGATTAACCCAAAGGTACGAGTCATGTTTGGTGCACGGCAATGGTTGGTTTGGCATGACCCAACCCAACCCAGTACAATCTAACATGACCCAAGACAAATTGGGAAATCAATGGGCCAACGAGTCATGTCAAGCTACAATTTTTTTAACCATGCCAATACATAACGCCCCGTGCTACAGACCATGTTGAAATAGGCACGACACAATGGTCTGCCTACTCCTAAAAAAATAAGTTGTGCTGACTTAGCACAACTCATTTCACACATATAGATTAATCATCTTAAGATAAAACTTATATATATAAGATTTACTTAGATGTCTTGTATGAATTACTAAGACACACTCTCTAATTGTCAAATGGTCTCAATATAAATTTTTATTTCTCTTATAATATCTCACAATTAGAAGATACACCAACTAAATATAAAAAATATATTTCTTCAAGATAACCTAGAGAATGTGTATATAGAATAGCAACTTAGGTTTCGAGCAATATATCCAAATGCAATCTGTATATTACAGAACATATTATATAACTTTTTTGTAAGATTTTCATAGACAATTATCATGTTGAGTTGTACAAATATATTATAAATTTTTTTTTTTCAGAAAAATACTAATGATAACATGATTTTGCTGATTATCAATGTGGTTGACCTAAAGGAAGTGTATAAGAAATAGCAACCCCCTTTAGGTCAACCACATTAATATGGTATGTTTGTGAGGCTTTAATAGATAGTCACCTCGATTGAATTATATATGTGTGTTAATACAGACTTGTATTTGTTTTATTGGAAAATTACTAATGACAATGTGATCTTAATGATTATCAATATGAAAGACATTTTGATTACATAATCAATACTTGGATTGGATTGCTAATTAATTCAAGTATTAACTTCATTTCTAATAAGATCCCTCAAATTTATCTTTACTACTTATAAAAGAATTATATAAAATATTAACGATTTAACAATTAATATAATTTGTTATTTCTTAGATTTTTTTCTAGGCATGTTCACATTTACACAACTATTCACATACTGAGATATGTGAATAAATCTTTGAGACTTACGATTTTTTTTAGAGATGATGAATACTTATATTTGGCAAAGTATTCAAAGTCGAGTTAAGCACCAATATGCACCTAAAAAAAATTTATAATAAGATTTTATATTTTTCTTAAAGAAAACATTGTCTCCTAGAAGAGTAAGACTAAGAGGCTGATAATTATTTTGAGATACAGTATAATTTCAAAATTCTAAGAATAATGACAATTATTATATAAAATACTTTGGATATGATATTTATTCAAAGATATCAGATATATACTCTCTTATCTTATTACTATTTATTATGATAGTTATGCAGCAAAGCATATAGAATCTAAACTAATATTTCAGGATGAAACCAATTTATAGCATATATTCAAATAATATGATAACCAATAAAAATTTTCACGAATGTCTTGAAGAGACCTCAACTTTTATTTCTTTTCTCTTAGTTTTGTGTTTTGGACCATTACACACCAATTTGAAAGGAATGTTTCGACTTATAGTTTTATAATTTTCTTTGTTATTTTATTTGTTTTTAAATTGGAACACCTAGCCTGTTAGCTACCCTAATCTTATTTGCCAATTTTATAAGAGCTTGTATGATGATTTGAGTGAGCATAATTCTTTTTTGCTACTTGTGTATGTAGCCTAAAAATATAAACGTGTACTTATTAGATAAGATTATATAAATCAACTCTAAAAAAGTAGCACACACTTCTCATTCTTCATGTATTATTAATTTTCTCACTCATACTCAAACTTCAAATTTCTTGATTATTGACAATGAAATTAGTATTCATATTATTAGTAATTGTGTTTTAATCATTACATTAATTTCTTAATCTGAAAATATTATTGCAATTAATGACAAACCTTGTAAATTCATTAGATAGTATTCATCTTAGCTCATAATTACTTTCTAGTGTCATATTTATTCTTGATTAATTTGTTAATTTATTTTATGAGACTTGTATTTTCAAGCATCTCAAATCTAATTTTATTTTTTCTTTTATTGTTGTTTGTTTATATGATCAAAATACTTTACGGTAGACTCTATTTAGATTTGAATAAGGTAGATTCTACCTCTCATTCTCTATTGTATGATTTTTTTTTATATTTGAATATGTTAAATTATTGAATTGTGTATTCTCAACTTTATCATTTATTATTGATCAATTTGATAATACTTTACTCTAGTCTAAAGAGTAATTTTCCCTTTTAAGTGTGAAAAATGTTAATTAAAAAAGAATATCATATTTTCTTATCTTGTATGCTAATCTGGTGTGGGTAAGCACTCATTTAATCTCATACATTTAGATATATAAAAACTTAGTAGAAATACAATCATATATGACTTTATATACTTATTATTTTCACTAAAAATTATTCATGATATACCTAATATTTTTTTATGATAGATCACGTGTTCTCTTTATTTTAAAGACATTTAATATAATAATAATAAATAAATTTGATAAAAAAATTATAAATATAAAAAAATAATACATTAGAATACTTATCGGACAGATTCAATATTTATTATATAAATCATGAGATTATACTTGATACTTTTTACGATAGTACATCTCAATAAAATAGAACTATTAAAAGGATAAATAAATATTTATTTGAAATAATTGGAAAGACTACTTGGAAAAAATGTTCCAGAATACCCTCGTGAGATGACATTTCCACCACTGTTTACCTAATCAATCGAATACCTTCTTATATCATTTCTCAATTTATACCTTTTCATATTCTATATCAAAAAGAGAAATTATTTATCTTGTCTCCTAAAGTTTTCATGTACTTGATTTGTCATTTGTCCTCGATCTCACTTGAAGATGTGACAAATTAGCATCTAGAATCTTAAGATATGTTTTTATTCGATACTCAAGTACCCAAAGACGATGTCAATAATTTAGATATGTCTTTAGTAAGTACAAATGTTACTTTTTTTTAATAAGATTCATTTTTTAACAAATTTAGAAAAAACAAAAATTCATAATTTATATATAAATTCATTACTTTTTCATTATTATTTGTAGCACCTGGATCACCAGTTAGTAGAGAGTCACCAATCAACTACATCTAAACTTGTTAACAAATAATATGATATCACTTTTATTGAATTATTATGTCTATCAACACATTTCTCCACAAATATTCCCTAATACATGCTCATATTGAATTAAAAACTTAGAGACTTGACCATCTGAAACTTAGAATTTATACTGAATGACGAGTACATACCCAACTTACTCAAACTAAATATGAGTCTATTAAAGAGTCGGATGATCAAGTAACTAACCACTCTTATCATAACCTTCTAATTGCTCTCCAAAAAGAATAAAGGAGTTATACTAAATATCCAATTTTATAAATTTTATTATATTTTGATCTTGTTCTTTCTTTTATTTCTTTTATTACTTCTCTTGAGTGTACTAGAATAATCAAGTATGTTTATAAGGCAATATTTCATAGGGGATGACACCAACCATAATGATAGAGAAACATAATTTTTACTCCAATAAGAATTGAGAACTAGTACTATGAATTCCTAAAAAATATGTAGTTAGATGTAGATAAGAGTTCACTATAAAGACACATTTAAATGAGAAAAAATTCATCTTAAGTGAGACTTGTTGCAAGAGCGTTTACTCAGACATTTAGTATGAATTATCAAAATATTCTCTCTAATGACCAAAATAATTTCAATATGAATTCTTATTTTACTAATAATATCTCATAAATAAATAATACATCAACTAGTCTGCTAAAAGTAAAGAATACATTTATTTAAAGTGACATTTAAGAATATTATATATATATATATATATATATATATATATATATATATGTGCTACCTAGGTTTTAAGCGGCACAATTAGATATGGTTTGCAGATTACAAAAGAAATTGTATAGCTTGAATAAATCACAGATAGTATGATTTGTAATATTTTTTTAGACAATTATCTCATTTGGGTTACATATTTATATTATAGACTTTTTTTTATTTATTAAAAGAATTTTGACAACAAAATAATTTTACTGATTATATACATAAATAATATTCTAATTACGAGAATGAAGAAATTATAAATCATTCAACTCAACTAATATCTTTAGGCACAATTTCAAAAGAAGAATTTGAAAGATAAATAATTTCTACATACAAATATGACTTATTCTATAAAGAACATCATCTTATCATAGAGAAGATAAACATTAGATACTCTTATAAAGATTAGGCTTTTAGGTTGTACTCTAGCTAATATTCTTATTTGATTCAAATATTAATTTCATTTCTAATATAACCCATCCAATCAACTCTACTATTTACAAGAACTTTGATAATCATCTCATTTAAGTTATATAAACTTATCTTTATTTTTTCAAAATAAGTATAACAACATTATTATTTTGTTAATTGTACACATGAATAATATTATGATTATAAGAAATAATAATTTAGAAATCATTCAACTTAATAACTATCTTGAGGCATAATTTCAAATAAAAAATTTTGAGAAACTCAAATAAATCCTTTATATAGTTGACTTATTTTATGAAAAATATCATCTTGTCATAAAAAGAATATGCACTTAATACTCTTATATATATTATAATTTTGGATTGTGATCTAACAAATACTCTTATTGTTTATAAAAGAACCATACAAAAGAATATTAATAATATGACTATAATCAAATCAAATTTAATATATGTAATCAATATAATTAATTATTTCTTAGATTTTTCTCAATAAGTTCACCTTAAATTAGCTCTTCACATAATGAGATACATGAAGAATTCTCCAAGATTTGAGATCTCATTCAGTAATCATGGTATTGCATACCAGGATGCAGTTAGATGAGTCTTACGATAGAATTTTATATTTCCTTTAAAACAACCTTATCTCCTTAAAAAGCAAGCCTTGTGCGATTGTTTTGAAATCTAATACGGATATAAAATTCAGAGTGATGATGACACTTATATATAAGATACTTTGGATATGATACTTGCCAAAGGAAATCAAATATCCACTTTCTTCTCCCACTACATTTTACTGTGATAGTCAGGAAGTAAAACGTATAACCTTCAATCTAATATTTTATGAGCAGAAGAATACATAGAACTAGATTGTTTCTTTGTCAAAAAAAAAATACAAAATGAATTCATCACTTTAACATATATATTCAAATAACAAAATAACTAACATACATCTTTACAAAGACCTTGTAGATGTATTACTCTCCTCCAAGCTTAGTGTTCTAGACCTTTATTCCCCAGCTTAAGTGAGAGTGTTGCAACTTACAACTTTACAATTAATAATTCTTTTGTTTTAAATTTTTACCCATATATTCTATTTCATTATTAATGGGTCCACCCAATATATGAACTACATATTTATTAATTATATAAGTATATTATTTATATAATGATTATTATGAGTGTTAGCATCTTTTATTTCTAGTGTTATGCAACATAATATTCAACATAACTATAATTGAGTCATGATCATTATTTATCTAGTGTTGATCATGAATGCTTAACTTTTTGGTAATATCAATGCTTGATTCTGAAGTTTTCATTAAATTCAACTACTAAAACTTGAAAAGTCATATTTACTCATTATATAAGCATATTATTTATACAATGATTATTATGAGTGTGATTATATTTTATTTCCTGTATTATGTGACCTAAATACAACAAAATTGAAATTGAGTTAAGATCATCATTTATCTAGTGTTGCTTTTGGATGTTAAATTTTTTACAAATATCAATGCTTAATTCTAGATTTTTCATTGAATTCAACTACTAAAACTTGAAAAGTTATCCATCCATATTCCCAATTCTTAAAAATATCAATGCTTCTAGTATATTCAGTTATCTTTCTATTTGAAATTAAATTTACAATAATAAAAAAATAGAAATTAATATAATGATAATGCCAAAAAAATTAATAGATCGTTTATCATTTTAGATAATACAAAATATATGAATTTATATGATTTCTAATAACTTAATATGTCAATTTTTTAATTCATTTTAGAATATATACAATTAGTAATCAATATGTAAATATTTTATAGCTCAAACTTATTGTATTAACTATTGTATCATTGTCTCTTACCTAATTGAATAAAAAATTATCATATTTGTATAATATTTAAGTCAAAGTACTGAGAGGTGTGCTAGCACTCACATTTATTTTTGTAATATTTATAAAAGTTATGTAATTATTCATATATTTTATAATAAGATTTTTGTGATCGTTCATCAAATTGCATTAGAGGTGTCAAAAGAGTTGGGTAGCCCAGGCACGGCCCAGTTCAGCCATACCTAGCCTGGCACTGTACAATCCAGAACCATACCTCGTGCTGAGCCGTGTCGCCTCATGGCATGGTTCGTGTTGTGCTAGGCAGGCATGAGTTGTGCCTCATGCTATGGAAAGCACGACCAGTGTGTCTAGCCCAATTACATGATCCACGGGCTCGGGTGATTGCCCGATGAGGCAGTCTAATATTTTAAAAAAAATTAGCCACATTAACCGGACGTTACTTACGTGCTGATTATAATTGGCCGATCACGTAAGTCATCCACCCGTTGCATTTTCTAGTAATTGGTTCCGCATACACAAAGTCACGATTCGGCATGGTCGTACACTCGGCCGTGTCACTGTGCTGTGTTGGGCCAACCTGATGAATCACATGTCATGTCTGGCACGGTACAGCCCTTTTGACACTTCTAAATTGCATGACTTTTAGAATATAGTATATCTCTCTCACAATAAGTTTAAGATTCATACAAACAACTAAATAATAAAGTGACAAAAAGATCAACCAATATTTTAAAATTTTTTCTATTTCAACAATTATTTCACTAAAATATTAGTGTTCACTATTTTTTTGAAACTATAATTATTAAAGGTATGTCTCAAGCATACCTTAAGCATAGGCACCATGATGCCCTTGCCATTGTGCCTCGCCTAGGGGAGGAGGCACGCCCATTTGTGGAAGGCACAAAAAGGTGTGCCTTACGGCAAGCATGCCTGATGGGAGGAACACCTCAAACTCTAAACATAATCATACTCTTTCTTTCATTGTTAAATATGGAGAAAATATTTATTTATTGAGAGAGAAAGATGAAGATAATAAAAAATTCAAGAATAATAATAAAACAAATGATATTGATGATAATTTTGCATATTTAAAGTTAAAGGAAGACCTGAGTAGTTATTTTTTTTTTTTTTTTATTTGAATTTTAAACTTTGTTTGTTAGATTGTTAAAATTCAATAATTTTATTTTATAATTTTAAATAATTGTGATAGTAAAAAATACTAATTATATTTAATTTTTATATTTAATATTATTTATTTAATTGCATCTTATTAATAAATAAAAATTATAGATGATTATATAGTAAAATATATAATTTTATATTTTTTTATGTATATTGTGCCTTATAAAAAAACATGCATCTTAATTACGATTTGCACCTCAAAGCCCAAAGGGGGTTTTGCACCTCGATGGGCCTTGCAGCTAAAATAATTATGGTTTAATCACATGACTAATATTACATATATATTATGTGTAATACAATATATGAGTATATATAAATGAATACAAATTTATCATATCATAAAAAAAATTTTTAAATTTTAAAATAAATATCAATATTCAGTTATTATCATATCACTAATTTTACAATTCAGTATGTTGGATTTTAATAATTTTTTAAAAATTAACACATGGTTTCAATATTAAGTATGTTAAATTTTAATAATATTAGACATTAAGTTATAATTTTTGTAGACCTACTAACTTATAGAAATTATAAATTTTTTGTAATTTATTAGATGTATTATTAAATTTTATAAAAGTTTAAAATATTATAATTTTTAATTTTATTATTATATCATTTTTTATATTTTATTATGATGATGGAAACATCTAACATACGAATTGCCCTAATCAAATTTACTCATTATATAAGGGTATTATTTGATGAATATTATTATTGAGTATTATTGAGTTTATATGTAATTTTTATTTTAAATTTCTACATGATATCAAAGCCAAATTTCTATAAGTGCAAACCTTACGTTTTACAAGGGAACACATGTATTATATCAAAATAATACATCTAGCAGTGTCATGAACTCATGTTGGAGAGGTGGCACAAAGCTATTGTGTGCCACCATAATTTTTTGTTGGGCCCCAACTTGGTGCAAAGGACATCGACACCCACTACATCAACTAAGATGGTGGTATAACCCAAAATGATCAAGTGTAATATTCAGACTAGAGGTATCAAACGGGACGTGCCGAACAAGCCCAACCCATTTTTTGTGAGCATGACATTGCTTCAGTGTCGGGCCATGCACAGCACGGTTACTGTATTGTGTCGTGCCTGGCCATGCACGGTTTATTCAAGCCATGCCCAGCATGGCCCACCGGCCCGGCGATAAATTTAATGTGCCAGGTCAGGCCGGTGCGGGCCTATTAAAAAAAATAAAAGTTTTATATTTTAAAATATTTAAATATTTGTATTAAATTATTTATAATATATATATTATATATAAATAATATGTAAAAATTTTAAATTTGTAACTTGAAAATTGTTAAATATACAATATTTAAAAAGGTTAAATTTTTTTTATTATTTTTTAATAAATTTAGATTATAATTTATTAAAATTAAATTATAAAATTTTTAATGAAAAATTTAAACAAACAAATAAATTAAACAAAAAATTTCGTAAAAAAAAATTACAAAATCACAAAAACAAAAACAAATCAAATGTTCAATCGACCAATAAATACCGAACCAAAGCAAATACAATATAACATAAATAAAAAAATATACAATCAATACAAAACTAAACATTAAAATCAAAAATCAAAATCAATAATAACACAAATCATCAACTATATCCGTGACCGTGAGGCATCAAAAATCAAAATTAAGTGACAATGACAAATAACATGTGACGTGGCATTGGCAACTAGCGTCTGGCAACAGGCAGGGACAACCAGCATCCATGTCAATCGTTAATCGGCATATCATGATCATCATCAACTACAACAACAAAATAACTATCATATATATCATCATCATCAGCAATCAACTCTTCCACTTTCACAGCAGATAAAGTCTATATCTCAGCTCCAGTATGATCATGGATGTTAAACCTCGAATTCTCTCAGTCCTTCATACAGGCTAAGGCCTCAACAATATCTAAATGTAATCTCAATCTTTTATCCAAAATCACGTCACTACAATTAAAAAAGTAAACTTTAATACTACGCTTGACACCGTAGGAGTCAGTAGATCCCATGTCATCTTAGATAGCACAAAAAATATGGATTCATATGATTTCCACCATTATAATATATCAAGATTCTTAGTACAAAATATGATAGGATTGAGTAGTAATCAGTATTTAAGTACCGAGAAAGCTCACTCCTATGTGATGGTACACCTAGAGGTGTCAAACGTGCCGTGCCTGGGCCGGCCCGGCACGATCAAAAAATGTGCCCGGGCCCGTGCCATGCCCGGGCGAACAAAGCACGTGCCGTGCCGTGCCTTGGCACGGCACGCCGACACGCGTGCCTGCGTCGTGACTCGTGACTCGTGACTCGTGACCCAACCGGGCCCCGCCCCCGGTAAAAAGACCGCGGGTCGGGTCCAAACAGACCCGACCCGCCCCGCCCCGCCTGCCCTGCCTTGCCGTGCGCCCGTGCCCGAATTTAAAAAACCGTGTCGTGCCCGGCACGGCACGGTAGCACGGCTGGGCACGTGAAAAACGAGCTGTGCCATCCTGGGCCGGCCCGTTTGACACCTCTAGGTACACCTCATCATTTCTCCCTCGCTAACTGAATGAAAAAATCATCTCCAAAGAAGGTATCTATATCCGTAATCATAGTCTCACTACTACTACCACCATACCTAGTATCGTAGTATGTGAACAAGTTAGCCAACTTCTCGTAAATGAACCCTTCAGGTAGGTCTTTCAGGTTCACGCACGAGGAAATATAAGTCATGGTGTTATCTACCCATTCCACTTTATCCCTAGGGTCCATGCATGCAGCGAAACAATAAAGAGATGAAACGGTAGACAAATATTTTAAGTGCTTGATTTCTATCTCTCCAACCATATGACTAAATGTCGAATCAACTCGATACTTCCTAAATATGCTACTAATGTTACATATGCACCTGAATACAATACAAATCGTGGAAGTATAAACCGACGAACACATATTTGTCGTGTCATAAAATATCTTCAGGAATTTCATAAATGAAATTCCTGAAGCCCAGTCAGTATAGACAATAATAAGTTCGTCATTCTTACTATTGACGTAATCAGATATCAAGTGTTTGTATCTAACACATTGCTTCAAAATCAGGTACGTATAATTCCAATGGTATCCACATTCAATTGAAATTTCTTTTTCTTAAGATTCGCAGACAAACAGAGACCACCAAACACATATTGTCTATGAAGAGTGCGAATGTGTTTTAGTGTATTAGGTATATTATTCAATACAGGGGAACACACCTTCATACACACTTATACAATCAAGCTAATCACGTGACACATGTATCTGACATAAAAAATTTCTCCTAATGGTATATCCCTAATATTTCTAACAAACATGTTAATCACTATTCCATTATTAGATACCTTATCGAATGTGATACTAAAAATTTTATTTTGAATTTTATATTCTCTAAAGATTTTCATCATACACTCAAAAATGAACGGGTCATCATGAGGATGAAGAATCTCATAGAATCCTAAAATTTTTTTATTTATTATCCATCTAGAATCTACATAGTGATCGGTGAGACATGCATAAGATGATTCATCGTGACTTGTCCAGATATCAGACATCACGGACACTACTCGATTATATATCATAAATTCATTAATTATTTTTTATTTTTCTAACTTATAAAATTTTAATATGTCATTCCTAGATGTGTACCTAGGAATCATATGATAAGCAGACTAAAAATATGTTTGCATAATGCTCACTACCCTTGGATCTTCCGAAAATCTAATCGAAAGGCCCATCAGTGTGATAAGTTTGATTATTTATTCCCTACCCAACTCGCTATGATATATGAAGTGAGTAAACTTTGAGACTAAACTCGATCCAATCTCAAAGAATGCAGTGCTAAGTTGGATTTTTTTAGAATCTAACGCATTATATTTTTTGGTACATAATTCAACATGTATCTTTAGCTGTCCAGTCCTAAATGAACTCTTACATGTTAAATTTCTCATACAATATTTATACTGTGTCATTTCTTCTTCCTCACCCATATCATTTTTTTGTTTTATTATATTAAAATGAGTCCAAACTACAGAAGTCCTCCTAATTTTTTATTTTTTAGATGTTTGGGTTGAAACGACTAGAGAAACCAAAGTTTCAACAGTCTCAAACCTCTATTTAAGATTTTCATTTTCAAACTTTAAATATGTTTCGTTAGTATTAATCATTTTTTTATGTTTTTGTTAAGCTGGAGTTAGAGCTTAGATGATAGTTGCTAGATTTAAATATTCAGATTAGAGAGAAAAAGTAAACAAAAATACTTAATTTTTTTAAATAATAATTTTTAAGTTAAAAGTTATCATTCAATACTAAATAAAAATTAAAATACTCATAAAGTAGTGAGGTAAATCACATGCACGGTGCACCACAGTTCAGTTCAAACTTTCAAACCCTAGTTGTGAGTCTCGAAAAGTCAAGCTGAATGATGAAATCCCGAGTCGCGAGTAGATGTGTCAACCGGGCCTGGCCGGGCTGGCCCGGCACAGGAAAATCCCGTGTCCGGGTAAGGCACGAGCCTTGCCGTGCCGTGCCGTGCCGTGCCGTGCCCGGCACGATTCGTGCCCATGGCACGGCACACTAGCACGGGTTCATCTCGTGTCCCCCTCGCTTCACCCCTCCCGCAAAAAAGACCGCAGGTCGGGTCTGATTGGACCCAACCCACGATCCCAGTTTGGCCCATACTGCCAGGCCATGCCCGAGCGGGCCCGACCCAGCACGGCCCACCGTGCCAGCATGCCGTGTCGGGCCCGGCTTTTTTGAACCGTGCCTGGCCCAGCACGCCCGTGCTCAAAAAAATAGGCCGGGCAGGCCCGGCCCATTTGACACCTCTAGTCCCGAGAGAAAAGAACAAAAACTTTGAAAGAAATTCAAGAGAGTTAGAATAAATATTTATGAAAAACATAAAATTTATAAAGAGGTGAGGGGTGTTTATTGATTAAAGTAATGAAATTTTTAAAAAAGAAGTAACTTTCATGTTTTTTTTTTAATTTTTTATTGATATTTAGGAGGCAGAATCATGAGGGTTATTAGATTCTGCCCCTAGCCATTGGAGGCGAAATCCAACGGCTAATATTCAAATTTTATTTTTTTCAAACCATTGGAGGGGAGGGGGGGGGGGTTGAGTCATAGTGGATTCGGACTCGTGCCCGAGCGTTTTCCCATTTTTGTATGGCGCTGGCAGTGCGGGTGCGGTCGGTCTCGGTGTCTCATGCCGGTGGACCATGCCACGGGCCACGGAACCATGCCGAGTCTAGCACGGCACGAGGCCCTGTTGGCCTCAGCACGGCACGATTGGTACCATGATCGAGCATGACACAGGCCCGGGCACGGAAAATTCCAATGTCAGGCTAGCCCAAGCATGGCCGAATCATGTCGTGCCTCGTGCCTGACCGGGCCGGCCAAGCCCGATTGACACCTCTAATTCAGACCCCAAAAATACAAATTTTTGGTCCCAAAACCCTAATTTGAGTAATAGTATATCATTTAAGCCCAAAGCCCCTAATTTCGAGACCCAAAACCCCTAATTTGGGCATTGGTGAGTAATTTGGAACCCCAAAATTCCTAATTTTCAAATCTTAAAAATCCTAATTTGAGCATGTGTCTAATTCAATCAAAACCCAAATTTTGGTATTGTAATTCAAGTAGATTTGGATGCAATATGTTTTTTGGAGAGATTAGGAATTGTAATTTGGAGTGATTTGTTTCTCGACTATGTATTAAATATAGAGAGATTATTATTGATGATATCAATGAAATAGAACCTTGGCCAAGTGTATACATTATAAAATGATAAGTCACACCAAAGACAGTTAATGAATATTATTTTAAAAAGAACAAGAATAATACATAAAGATAGACTCACTACCAAAACTAGTAATGGATCCTCACAAAATTCATCAATTATAATACCTATTGGAGTGAAGTATATCAAACTCATCAAATCAACAACAAATATTTCTTTTTATTCTAGCATTACTAATTTTATTGCATATACTTATAATTCAAACTCATAGATTATTGAAATACAAAGTTTGTTCTTATTTCATAGGTAATCATCTCATATTCACTAATATTTTATTTTGTTTGATAATATTGTTATAGTCAATGATAAATTCTCTAAAACTAATAGATATGAAAGTAGTCAGATAAATTTTTTATTTCTTATTTTAATAAGTTAAAGATAACTTATTATATTTTTCTTTAAGATAATCTCATTTATTAGAAAAATAAAAGATAAACAATTATTTTGAGATCTAATATAAATATTAAGTTAAAAGTAATGATGCATGTTACTTATTAGATACTTTGCATCTAGCACCTATTTGAGAAAATCATATATTAATTTTATTTATTTCACTACTCTTTATTATGATAATCAAACAGTAAGATATATACTATGTTGCACGGACACGGATACGGACACAGAGATACGACATGGCAAGATATGGGGACACGGCAAATTCTAAAAAACTAGGATACGGGTATGACTAGGATACGTCATGATAAAAAAAATAAAAATAAAAATAAAAATTATTAATTATAAATATTATGTATTTTAAAATAATTTAAAATTCTGTATTTTAAAATAATTTAAAATTATGTATTTTAAAATAATGTAAAAAAAATTTAAACCCTCTAACACCCCCCACCACCCTCCCTTTACAGTTTTGATTTTCGAACTCTCCCCCATTCCGATATAGATTCCAAAACCCATCATTCCCTTTATAGAATTAGGTTATCTTAGGTATTGTCGGCGCCTCGGCGGTGTGCTCCTCGCCTCCCCGTTTGACGCAATGACAATTAATAATTATTTCTCACAATCGGCTTATTGGCAACTCACTGCCGGCGGTGTGCTCCTCAATTTGTTGGAAATGTAGGAGTAATAGTTAATATATAGTGTATTTTCGACGCGTTAGAATCGTAAAAACGAATCAGTTGGTAAACGACGCGTCTGTAGGTAAACGACGCATATGTTGTTAACGATGACTGTTTCCGAACAACGCATTGGATATGTCTCTAACGCGTATCCGATACGCCACGTGGCGTATCGGACACGTATCCGACCCGTGTTCGATCCGTGTAGTCATGTCCACGTGTCCGACACGTGGACACGGCGACACGGGTCGGACACGGCGACACGGCAGTTCCTAGGCATATCCGTGCAACATAGGATATATATAATCTCAAATTTGATATTTTATAAGTTGACAAAGAACAAAGAAGTAGACTGCTTCTTCCTCAAAGATAAGATCTAAGATGGAACCATTACAATTACATATATTCAAATAGCAAAATAGCTTGCAAACATCTTCACAAAAAATTTAAAAATACCTCAACTTTACATTTTTTTTTCTTTTTTAAGCTTGGTATCTTGAGTTATAACATACCAAATTGATAGGAATATTATAGTTTTCAACTTTGTTATTCTATTTTTTTTTTATTATGTTAATAAAAGCACCTAATCTATAAGTTATCCTGATAGGATTTCCTTATTAAAAAAAGGGCATTGTTTATATGAGTTTTAACATTGAGTTTATATTTATTTTTGATTTTAGATTTGGTAATTTATAAAGGGTTTGTTAGTAGCAAATATATGTTAATAGTCAATACATAATTCTACTATTAAATATATTAAAGTCCAATAATATAGAATATCAAGTTAATTTTTTTGAGACCTAATGTGACTCACATAAATTATAAAATCTTTATAATGCATTAGACATGTTAATAATTTTTATAAAAACACAAATAAATTATAATATATGAGAAACTAATTTAAAACCATCATATATTATTAAGTTAATGATGTAATATATACATGCAACATTAAATATCTTAGCTACAAAATATAATACAATACATTATTATTTTAAATTATATATTCCCTAAATATAATCACCAGACAGTCATATAATAGAATCATTATGAATATGTAATATTTAATAAAAACCTAATGATTCTTTTTTAGTGTCCAGTCTAAATCAACATAATGGACCATGATACATATGAAAAACATATTATTTTTGGTAGTCTAAATATTTTATAAATAGATATTACTCCATTATTTTTTTTATGATCTTGAATTATTAATTTTTGATGAAATTTAAAATATTTTATAATATCATTAGGACAAATCGACCTATAAATATTATGATATGAAGATTAGATATTTTTTTACATAAAATACACCAATCTAGAATCTTCCATAAATTTAAATAGACTACACATGCTAATTTAATCACCTCATCTCTATTAAACTCATTATTATAAATGAAAAAATTATTGAACATGAAATAAATCTAATTTCAATGATGTTGAGGCTAAAGTGTGTTTCCCTAAAATCTAATATATCATATTTTTTTGTATATTATTCAATATTTTTTTTTGAAATGTTCAGTCCAACAAATTTTATAATTATGTTTTTTTATAATAACTCTACACGTGTAAGTTATGCTTGCATTGCTAGTTCCAAGCCCAGATAAAGGAGAGGATGTGTGTGTGTGGGTGTGGATGTGTATGAGTGTGTGTGGGTGCGTATGGGTGTGTGTGAGTGTGTGTGTGGGGTGTGTGTGGGTGTGCGTGGGGTGTGTGTGGGGTGTGCGTGGGGTGTGTGTGGGTGTGTGTGGGTGTGCGTGGGGTGTGTGTGGGCATATGGGTGGGTGGGTGGATGTATGTGTGGGTGTGTAGGTGTATGGGTGAGTGAGCATATGGGTGTGCGAGTGTATGTGTGTGTGTGTGTGTGTGTGTGTGTGTGTGTGTGTGTGTGTGTGTGTGTGTGTGTGTGTGTGTGTGTGTATTAGACATTCGCATGTGTAAACTACACTTACATTGTCAATCACAAACTCAGATAAAAGAGGATGGTGGTGTCCGGCATATAGCCAACTTCAATAATTTTGTCACAATTTTTTATGAATCCTAAATAACTCAACCGATCCTAAATAGTTGAAATAAAAACTTAATTAATGATAAAGATGATAAATTTTTTTTGATATTGATGGGGGTACCTTGTATGTGAGATACTCGAATCCATTGACTTATTATAAAAAAACATGTTTTTATTTATTTGTTGAGAAGTATAGTTTAGATGTTTTTACTTAGTTTAGTTTTCCACAGATCAAATATTTGAAATAATATTTTATATTTTAGGACTAGTCACTATTTTTGAAACTAGCCAGTATTTATTATTATTTATTATACAATCTTTTAATGGTGAACAAAGCACATTACGATAAATTATAACTTTATCTTATAATTGATTTAAAAGGAGTCAATTAGTATTACTTATGTGCTTACCAAATACCTACTTGCAGCCATTTTTATGGAGAATTTGAGAGAACCTAAAATTGCTCATATTTTTTCCAAATTTAATGTTAAAGATATACATGTATGTATCAACTTGATGAAAAGTGGTTGAGGTGTCTTTTATATTTTAAAAGACTAAATGCAATCTAGAAATATTTTACTTAAATGATACAAAGTATAAACCTTGAGGCAAATCAAGGCATAAACCTCAATTTAAACAAAAAATAAATAAATAATCAGAAAAATATTAATAAAACCACAAAAAAAAATTAATAAAACTATAAATTTTTTTAATAAGACAACTCAATATTTATTATAAACACATAATTGACTAATGGCTTCTAATTTTTTTTTTTATTCTCTCTTTCAAAATTCAGTACTATTTTGGCTCTATCATTAGTTTTATTCTTCAACACCTTCATCACTATTACTAGTGGGATCTTCTAAAGAATCATTATCACATTTAATTGACCTATCATCATCTCCATCAATGCCAATATTCACTCATCCTCTATTCACCAAATGTAGAGGCCTCTTTCCTTTATATATTAATAGCAATATTATGGGTGTGTGTGTGTGTGTGTGTGTGTGTTAGTATCAAATTATATGACTTATTAAATTGAGAATTAAATATAATTTAACTTATACATCATGTACTCAAATAGTAGATAATAAAACTAATATCTTTCCTTAGCTTTTGTTAGTATACAATTTTTTTTTGTTGCTTTATGCACTTTTACTTTCTTCTTCTCTCTCAAAAAGATCAACTTCATCAATTCTTGATATATTTTTATTTGCTTGATTTCCATCATCTTTCTCAATAAGTCCTCAACATCTTTCTCAGTTACTCATCATTTGATGGCACACAATCAATAAGCAATGATTCTCCTCCATCTATAAGTACCTTTAACTTCAAATATTAGTCTTTCAATCACTTATTGCACAACATGTACACCAATGAGTTAAGCTTGTTTGTTGTCATGCAATTTCTTTTCTTAATTAACACATATTAATGATTAAAAAGTTTAATCATCTAAAATTATTAAAAATTTAATAATATTTTAGCAACGTAGTTTTCCTCATTAATATTTTATTAAATGAATTCTAATTATGGTCACGTCCAGATGCAGAACAAGGCTTAAAATCCTCTCAACAAATTGAATCCACTAATCAACTAGATCAAAGCAAAAAAAATTTTTTATTTTAAGTTTAAAATCTAAAAGACAAAATAGTATCTAAGTTTCATACTTTGAAGAGGATAATCTCATAATTATATTCTAAGCTACAAGTAGTAAGTATTTTGCATGTTCTTTAGCATGTTGAAAACCAAAAAAAATTCATTCTTTTGAAAAGCATATATTGAATACCAGTTTTATTTTTTTCAATTAGATCAACAATGAACTTGTCCATACAAGCGTACAAGCCTAGCTAAATTTCTAAATGATTGGAAAAATTATCATCATATTAAAAATGAGAATTTAAAAAATATGCAGTAACATGTAAATATTGATGTGACTGAAATGGGTACAAATGAGGGAAATGATTCATCATTTGTTAGGCTTAAAAAATTTGTAACAGTTATGAAAACAGAAAAATAAAAATAGTTAAAACTTAAGATAAAAATCCAAAATGAATTAATAGAATAAAAATCAAAAAAAAAATAGAACTTGGACATAAATTCAGCATATGCAAGAAAGAAAAGATAAATAGAAGGGAAGAAAAATATAAAATACAACCTAAAATAGTACTACACTCTAAATAGCAGCATAGCATGAAATCTACAACATGCAAGTTGCAACATCATCTCCTTTGTTGACCTCAACACAAATGACAAGCAATTCTTTATCATTTTTTCTGGATAGGTGAAAAAACAATCATAAATCTGATCTTTTGTTTTTTTATATTACCATATAAAATTAAAGATGGTTGGCCTTCATCTTTTAAAATTAAATTGGGCTATAAGCTAAGCTCAAACAAAAAATTCATTAAAATTAAGACTCGAACCCACATAAATTTAAGCTCAAATTAGAAGAAATGACTAATATTCAAAAATGCTGAAATTGTATAAGTCTTAAACCTTCATCACCTTGCAAAGAGGCCTAAGCCTCAAAAATCCCTTAAAATGTTAGCCACCTCACTATTTTCTTTCTTTTTATTCTATTTCACTGTACAATTGAGTGCTCATACAATATAAAAATATTTATCACATTTCTTTCTTTTTTTATATATATCTTCATTATAGAATTTATACTTTTAAGATAAAAAAAATCATTTTTTTATCTAAATTAATAGTTTCATATGATAAATGTTTTGAGATATTTTATTTAAAAAAAATTAAAAATAGTCCAAATTAGTTTAGATTGTCTTCTTCCAAAGTCAAATTGATGTGTGAATCATTCAAAGTGCTTTACTATAGCTCAAATGAGATTTCATACCTGGTTTTGTGTAAGCATGAAAATACATGAGTCTTTCCCAACCAAAATTATAAAAAATGAAAAAATAATTTTTGTTAGTATAAAATTTAAACGAGTTAAATTAATCACCTAAAATTTGGTTTGATAAGTTTTATTTTGTTATTATTTCACCTAGCCTTCACTAATACATCACAAACTAATTTTTTTCTTTTATTTTATTATTTTGTTAAAATTGAAACTCAAGCCCAAATAAATTTAAGCTCAAAATTTAAAAGAAAGAGCTAACTTGCAAAAATACTGTAGATCGAATTGGTTTCATGTTACCTTCTTGATGAAGAGTTTGACATATTCAATTAGCCCCTTTCCTCTTCGGAGGTGAAAGTCATTCGGAAATTTTATGAAGCTTAAGCCTCAAGCATCTTGAATATAGACCTAAGCCTCGAGCATCTTGCATAGAGACCTATGCCTCGAGCATCTTGCATAGAGACCTATGCCTCGAGCATCTTGCATACAGACCTAAGCCTCGAGCATCTTGCATAGAGACCTAAGCCTCAAGCATCTTGCATAGAGACCTATGCCTCGAGCATCTTGCATAGAGACCTAAGCCTCGAGAATCTTGCATAGAGACCTAAGCCTCGAGCATCTTGCATATAGACCTAAGCCTCGAGCATCTTGCATAGAGACCTAAGCCTCAAAAGCCTTTTAAAATGCTAGGCACCTCATGTTTTTTCTCTTTTTATTCTATTTCATTGTACATCCAAGTTCTAATAAGTCATAATATATATAAGTGTTAATCATATTTTCTTTCTTTTTTTATATATACAATCATTATAACATTTATACTTTTAGATGAAAATAACCAACTATTTTTATCTAAATCAATAGTTTCATAAGATAAATATTCTGAAATATTTCAAGAAAAAATATTTTTAAAAAAATAGTCCAAATTAGTTTATGTTGTCTTCTTCCAAAAACAAATTGAGGTGCAAATCATTCAAGGTGCCTTATATAGCTCGAATTAGATTCTAGACCTTGGTGTTGTGTAAGAATGCAAACATGTGAGCCTTTCACAACCAAAATTAGAAAAAATTAAAGATAATTTTATGAGGTACAGCCCTTTAACTACTTTAACTATTTTTTATAGGTTTTATTAATACTACCCCTAATCTTTACTAATATATCAAAAACTATTTTTTATTTTTATTTTTTTTTACATTTTTTGCCTCGATACCTCAAAACAAACATATACAACCCTTATCCCAATAATATAAGTAGAGAATTTAGCAAACATATCCTAAATCATGCATTCAACAAATGCTCATAAATAAGAATAATATTAGAAAGTAATACACCCTCCATAAAATAAAAATAATATGAACAATTTTTCTTTGACTTAGGTCCCAAAGAAAAAATATATGAATCAAGTATTTATCTCAAAAGATAACTCACTATAAATAAACTAACAGAACAATCATAAATAAAAATACAATGAGAAAATATTAAAGATTTAAGTTAAATAATATTATATTTAATAACCTTCAAATATTTATCATTGACTACAATATTATTTTCAGAATAAGTAAAAAAATAAAGCCTATAAGAATAATGTATTATAGATTTTTTCTATTATTCAATTATTTCATAAAAAAATTATAAAATTAATTTAGTAAAAATATTAAAAAAAAAATATTAAGAGTAATCATGTATTAAAGTATATATCTGATAGTGTACTGATCATAAGATCATATATTAAATTTGATATACTAACACACCCTCCATAAAATAAGATTATACAAATAATATAAATATTTAGTTAAAACAACTTGAAAACTTCTATTTGGAATAAGTGTTACAAAGAAATTTTGGAAATATATAACTTTAATCATAAATTATCTCATTAAACGAATAATTATTATTATTTCACAAAGTTTTTAAAAATATTTATTTTGTTAATAATCTCTCCTTATAACATAATAAAATGACATATAGAATAAAAAAGTATGTCTTTTTTGATTAATTTAATGCCTAAAAAATATATAAATATTACTCATCACAAACTAATAAGGTAATAATACATATTGATGTTATATAATTTTACTATGACTCACTGTTTAACGAGCCTATGAAAAATAAAATACTAAAAGATACATATAAATCTATTACTTTTTTTTACTCATTTGAAGTCTCAAGCCTCTAGTTAACAAAAAAAATTATTCTTCGACTACATATGAACTTGTTGATCTATAATATGATGATACTTTTCTAGAGTCGTCATATATCAACAAGTATATATTAAATTAATTCTAGAGATGGTGTGAGATTTTCAAAGAGAGAAGATCTCCATTAGGTCCAAAAAATTTGATAGTTTACGAGTCTACTCCAATTATATTCATTATAAGCCAACGAATATGAGACTTTACCACTCATAACTTAAAGTATATAATAGAAAAAAAAGGCATACATGACCTACTCATAGTAAAAGATGATCTCTCAAAAAGTTAGATAATCCTACAATCACTTTTTTTGATCATGATCTTTTGATTATATTTCGAAAGAAATAAAAAAGTTATGCTCAATGCTTTATTTCATTGATATTATCACATTCATCTCTTCTCCTTTTAAAATTATTAGAATACTTAGGTACTTCTCTTGATGGTATTATAATACTTATATCACTTTAAAATTATTATCTCATCCAAAATAACATTAAACTATGTTGAAAAAGATTTATCCTTTACTCCGATGAGACTTAAAACTAAAATTTCAACCTTTAAGAAAATCTTTTGTTAGTTACAAATTGATGTTTAATGTGGATATCAGACCAGATAAAAATGTTGATTGCCTTAAGGCGAGATTTATTCCAAAGAAATTTACTTTATTATTTAGTGTGAATTACTAAATATTTTTTATTTGGTTGTCAAAATGACTTCAATACGAATTTTTATATCGATAATAGTTTCTCATATATAGAGGATATAATAATTAGATATAAAAATATATATTTATTTAAGGTGACCTTGAGGATGAGGTGTATATAAAATAATCACTCATATTTCAAGTAGTATAACTAGATTTAGTATTCAAACTACAAAAAGGATTATATGACCTATGTTGAGAATTTGATTTGCGAGATATTTATTAGCAATCAATTCTTTTAGTTTATACAATTGAGCGTAGATTTTAGGTTGATCCTACTTACTTTGTAGGTAGATGACATATTTATTAACAAAATATGATAAGTTTGAAATTATTTAATTTAATGAGTAACTTTTATTATGATGTCAAATAAAAAATTTAAGATGCTTAATTACTTTATTGAGATAAATATTATTTATTCTAAGAGAGTAATTATATTGTAAGGAAGGAGGACATATGCAAATGATAGTCTCACAAAAGTTAGTATATTAAATTGGGCTCCAAAAAATGCTCCAATTAAGTCAATTAATTAATTTCTTATTTAATATAAACATTCAATTAACTCTACTATACATAAGAGAATTATAGAAAAATTAATTATCTGATTATTATCAAATTAGATATAATTATATAATTAATATAAATAGTCATTTTTTATATTATTCATGATAGATTTATCGTTATACTAATATTTGCATATTAGGTCATGTGAACATAAATTCAAACTTTGGTATTTCTTTCAGTGATCACGAGCACTAATAATTACCTAGATATTTAAATTCGTATTGGGTATCAATTTAAACTAAGAATAGATCAATTATAAGTTTTTGTATTTTTATTGATGTCAATCTTATCTCCTAAAAAATAAGCGACATAAGTACTTCAGCATTTAATATAATGACTCTCTTCTCACTACTCTCTATTATGACAATCATGCAGAGAGTCAAATAATCTTCAATCCAATATTTTCTAAGTACACAAAATAGAAAATTTAATTATTTCTTACTCAGAGAGGAGTTTTGGGATAAAATTATTATTACAACATATATTCTTATGCTATAAAAAAATAAACTTTGATATTATACTAAACACCAAAAAGATCAATGAATCACATGTCATCTTAGATATCACAAGATAGGTAGATTTATATAATTTTTACCAACTCAGAATATTAAAATTCTTATTATTATCATAATGTGATAAAATAAAATAATAATAAATATCAAGTACCAAAACATGTCACTCTTATACAATGGACTTCATTATTTGCCACTAACAAACTGAATAAAAAAATTATCATCTCCAAATAAGATATTCATACACATACTCAAAGTCTCACTATAACTATTATATCTAATATCATAAAATAAAAATATGTTAGTCAATTTACTTGGTTAAAGCAAATTCTTTAACCTGAATCAATATAGGCAACCAAGCAATACATAGTTATAATAGATAATTAGTATTTTGAATATTTTATTTTTATCTCAATAGTCATTATGCTGAATATAGGATGACATCTATACTTGTTAAACTTACAACTAATATTATATATGCACCCAAGTATATTTTAAATATTAAAAATATATATAAAAGAATAAATATTCATCATATCATAATAAATTTTTAAATTTTTCATAAATAAAATTCATGCATATTGGTCTGAATTACTATTAATAAATTTATCACTTTTATTATTTATGTAATCAATTATTATGTATTGGTAAATACATGACTGACATAAGATATGTACAATTTCAAAGATATCTCACATATATTTGAATTTTTTTAGGCTCGCTAACAAATATAGATTATTAAACTTTTTTATTTACTAGCATCCTAAGATATTTTAGTAAATTTTTTTTCTAATACAAAAAAAATAACTTTTATTTTCACTTGTATTATTAGATTAATTATATGATACATATGTCTAATATAAAAAATTTTATCTAACGACTCATCTCTAATAGTATTAAATCTAACAAATATATTAATAATACTATTATTTAAAATATTATTAAATATAATACTAAAAATTTTATTTTGAATATCATATTCTTTAAATATCCTTCGTCATACACTTATATATGACAAAATCATCATGGAAATAAAAAATCATAATAAATACTAATTTTTTTTATTAAGTTTCTACTTAAAATTTATATAATTGGCGATAAAATATGCAAAAGATGTGACTAGTCCATATATCAAATATCATTGATACCACTTTATTATATTTCCTAAATTTATTAATTATTAATTATTTTTTTAATTTATAATATTTTATTATGTTATTCCAACTAATATACCTTAAAATTCTACAACATACATATTATAAATAAATATACATTATACTAAATAACATAAAATCCTTTAAAAATCTAACAATAAAACTCATAATCATAATTAACATACCCATGTCCTTCCTCCCATAGTCATTATGATAAATGAATAAGGTCAAAGAAGCTGAAGTTGATCCAATTTCAAAGTCATTGTCACTCGGTTGGATTTTTTGGGATCTAATATACTATTTTTTTGATATATTAATCAACATATTTCTTAAGATAATCAATAACACCAATGGTCTTACATGTATATAATTTTATAAAATATATATTATGTCAATTCTTATTTGATTCTCCTAAAATTTTTTTATTATGTTAGAATAAATCCAAATTACTAAAGATTGTCTAATTTTAAATTTTTTAGACAAATGGGACAAGGCTATTGAAGAGAACCTAATTTTGATCTCATACTATTCGATCAGGTTATCATTATATGTTATTTTCTTATTTTATTTATTATTCTAAATTTACAAAAAAAAATTACCTTTCAATTTTTATAAATTATTAAATTATCACATAAATAAATAAACAAAAAATAAATATTGTAACATACTAACATAATTTTATTCAAGTAGCAATCACTTATAGCCCACCTTTTTGTTCTAAACTAGCAAGCATAAAACCCATAACAGATAGCAACGCTAAATAGAGAAAAGGAGATATAAAATGAAAATGAAAATAAGAAAACACAAATTACAAAATGAGAGAGGATAAATGAGATGAGAAAAAAATGAATTTAATAAATATCAAGATATTTTTATTCAATATTTATAAAGAAAATTATATTATAATAATATATTTTTTATTATTTTAATTTTTTTTATATTTAAAATGAACATAAATCCGACAACTATTAGATTTTTTCATGCCTGTTTGAATAAAATTCTACGACTACAAAAAATATAAATATGTATATATATTTATATATATATATTATATACTGACATCAAACATGATGGGTTGTGTTAGTGCTCGTCACTTTCTTTATTGAGACCTATTACATAAATGTAACTACAAACTGTCATGACCCATTGCCAACCCAAGTTTTTTTTTTTTTAAACTCATGAGGTTGTGACCTATGACTCATGCCCAATAATCAACTCACCGAGCTTTTGAACCAAGTCAACAGACTAGATACATGAGTCATATCTCACCCAACATAAGGCATGATTGACCCCAGCCCAACACAGCACAAAAAATGCTATGGACCAGTAAGACCATAGTTCAAGCATAATTCTAGACAATACCATGTTAGGCTTGGCATAGCTATTTCAGGATGTGCCTCGTGTCGTGTCAAGGCCACTCAGCCCACTTGACACCTCAAAATATATTGAGGTGTCAAGTGGCCAAAAGCATTCTACACATATTGAATATTCAAATTCAAATTGAACTTCATATGTTATAGATAATAGATTTTCTATTAAATTTTAGATTTTTTTTATGACAACTAATCTCTTGAAAGAGTAAGAGACAAGTGATGATTTTTCACATTTATTAAAATAGCATAGTATTAACTCTTCGTCATGGCTATGGAGTATGGACAAGCTTTTTTAGATCTTTCTTTTAGAGAAGATCAACATCTCAATTACAGATATATAGTGTGACATTCAGATTGCAAGACAATACTTTCAATCTAACGTTTTACCAATAAAAGAAGCAAAATCAAATGAATTATTATGTTATCAAGAAAAAAATCAAGATTATTCAATTTATCTCTTATGCCTTATGTGCATATCAGATATCAAATAGTACATAGTTTTTACAGATCTTAAGAAAACTTCAACTCACTTAGTTCTCCTTCAAGCTTGAAATACATAATATCTACATACAAGCCTGAGATATATGTTGAGACTCATTTTTAATTGGTTACTTTATTTTGTTTTATCTTTCCTTGACTTGTATAGGGACACTCCTATTCCTTTTGTATACACATTTACATGCTATTTTATTTTTAGTATGGAATATAATATAATTTATATATGTATTTTACTTAGTATATTTACATTTAACATGTATTCCATCATCTACTGAGATTACAGTAATCCTAATCACTTTGTCATTAATAGTCTCATATAAACTACTATGTACTACAGTAAATGATTAATCAATCAAAATCAAGTAAAGATATATTGTTGATATAATAAAATTGAAAAATATTAATAAAAAAATAAATCTTAGAAAGAAACGCACAACATTGATCTGATTTTTCTTCACCCAATCTACAAACACATTGGATCCATCCACCTCAATAGAACCAATAAACCCATCGATGCAATACTTGCTCCTAATTGTCACATTAGGTTCATTTTCCAACCATTCCAAATCTGCATGTCGCACAAAAAAATCAACTTCACCCAAATAAAAAAAAAACAAAACCCATTAAAGCGAGATATCATCACTGTTATGCATCGAAATTTTAAGAAGCAGATAGTAAAATAATGAAGTTGCCACCAGGAACAAGTTTAGCTTCATCAGTTCCTGCTATGCAATGAGGCGGATATGGAGGCTCAGGAATATCAGGATGACTCGTATCAAGGAACGCAAAGACAGGCCATTTCTTCTCGCAGAACATTCTAGCAATCCTAACCGACTCACCAACCATCTCAGAAATTTGTTTGTCAGGTTGATGTGGAGCCTGCCAAAGGAATATAACAGATTTGTTACATTTGATTCATGAAATCTTAGTGAGAAAAGTAAGAATTTGAGCAACAATGCAGTGTGGAAAGCGAAAATCAAACATACCAAATTTCCAGCGCCCACGGTACAGAAGCCATTCACGATGTCCACCAGAACGAGACCCGCGTTCGCAGCTGCATTCAAAGATAAAGAATCATGTTCCACTGGCAGCTCTATCTGCAGCATGTCAATGGCTCCAGGTCCCATCTCACCGCGCAATAGTTGCTCTAAGTCTCAAGACTCAGGCTAGCAAAGATTTGTTTAGGAATGTTTTTGGTCATTATATCAAAAAATTTGGGACAATTATATTTGGAATACCAATCAAAAACTAATTGAAAGATTAAAACCAATTTTTAATTTAAAAAATAATTACACCAAAATAGTAAGTAATTAAGTATTAGCACACTAATTTACGTTAATGCCAAATAACATTTTTTTTTACTAAATAACTTAACTCCTAAAAAATACTACAACCTTATTATGAACTCCACCGACGAGCTCCATGGAGCTACTATAGCTCGATAGTGCTTGTAACGAGATTGTAGTATTTTTTGTTTTTAGAAGTTAAGTTAGTTAATTAAAAAATATGACAATTTAGTATTAACATAAATTAGTGCATTGAAATTTAATTACTTATGAATTTAGTGTTATTTTTAATTATTAAAATTTTGGTTATTTTTTTAATTATTTTTTGATTGGTATACTCAAACATAATTGTCCCAAAATAGTTATCAAAAAAAGTAAATTATTTACATTTTAGTACTTAAAAAATTGAATACTCAATTTTAATTTCGCAATTTAAAAAAAAAATCTAATCAATTTTAGAATTTGAAAATCATGATTTTTTAATAAATTTTTTAAATTTTAAAACTAAATCATAAAGATTTTTGAATTTTGGACCCAAAATATAATTTTACTTATAGTCATTTATAGTATACATAGTCATATAATTCTACTATATAACTATACTATGTATCATAGCATACATATGTCTATATGTACATATCTTCTATATACCTATATTTTATATTTATATATATATATATATATATATGTACCTATATGTAAATATCTATACGAACATTATATATATGCTACAATAAATAAGTTGTAAATTCATTCAATGTGCTATAATTAAATGGCATCATAATGATACAATCCATTTATTTGCATTGGAAATAGATTATTTTTTGAATGTTTTTGTTAGAAAAAAATTTCATAACTTTCAAAGTTTCCAAGCAAATTTGATAATATATATATATATATATATAAATATAATATGTTGGGTCTGCTCAAGTTTGAAGCAAACCGGGTTATACATTCACTGCAACAAAAAACATAATTAAAGACGCTTAAAAAGCGTCATTATATATAATTCATGTCGCTTATCAATAGCATCATCCGCTAGCCTGATAAAAAAAGTCTTTGCATATAATGATGTTTTTTTTGCAGTATCGTTGAATCATACCTTGATGCTAAAATAAAGTGTCATTGTTTATTATACTAGTCTACCTTGACACTCAAAAAACGTCATAATTTGTTATATCAATCTTAAATTATTTGAATACTATGACATTTAGTAAAAGTGTCAAGGAAGATAATGATTTAATTAAATATAAATTTAATAATTATTATATATATATTTTCACCTATTATTATAATACTGCATGCACATAAGAACAACATTCTTTATAATCTATACCAAGAATAAAGTTATCAAGTACAATGGGGAACTCGGACTTCTTACAATTCAAAAATATATATATAACACAATTTCAACATTCATTTCTTTAATTCAATTCAAAATTTCTAATATATGCAACCCAGTTGTGCCTTATCTCTAATAAACTGTTTCATGCTAGCCTGACAAAGTTGAAAGTTAATTTCCAAATAAGGTAACCTACATACAAAAAGATGAACAATAAATAATTATACTTGCAGAAAAAATATATATTATAGAGCATTGGAAAAAAAAACAGGAATGATAATAACACATCATAAAAATAATTTATATAACAATTGACATATACAATTAAACAAATTTAACAACAACAAAAACAAAGTTAGTAGTAATGAATAAAATATAAAGTATGAGATTTATCAATTATGGCATAAAAGTTGATCAAATTTTTAAAATACAAAACAATAATAATTCATTAAAAACCTATATGTGTGTAGAGAGTTGAAAGATCTCACAAACAACTTGAAAAAATACTACAAAAACCAATTAAATATAATAAAATGAAAAGTTAAATTACTTGTCATCTTCCCAATATATCAAAAAAACTCGATGAGATGCTATGTAATGTAATTTCAAGTTCTATTTGATTACACAAAATATAGTAATCCAATCAACTTATAGTTTTAGATTCATTAATAAAAAAAAGCTACGTAAAAAAAATTGTGCATTGAAATAATATTGTGTTTTATGAGGGTGGAAAGGTAATTTACAATGTTGTGGTAAAGTATTAAAGCCAAATGTCGAAATCTCAATTTTTTCCATTGACAATCTACAAAAAAAAAATCTATGGTTGACAACATAAACAAAAGATAATATAATAACAATAAAATTTCAATTGCATATTCAAGTTTTGAATATTTAATAGAAATTAAGAAGTAATAAACTTGATCTCATTATAAAAAATACTTTTATTATCACAATAGTTCATGGACCATTCCAAAGATGGAAGATCTTCTAACTTGACCAAATATAAGTTTACCTTTAAACTCCTATGAATCATGCATACAATATACTAACGTAATTCAACCTTTGGAAATTAGAGAAATAAAATGAATGTCTGAGGAAAATACTAAAATGTCTTCAAATGATTATGTCTAACAATTTACTTTCAGTCATAGTTTGGGTCAAAAGAGATATAACATATGAACCTCATCAAAAGTTAAAGTTGGAAATGCCAAAATTTGTTCATGCTTCAATACAAAAAGGTGTCCCCAATGCATTTCAAACCGAGGAAAGTATTAATTGAGTCACCAACATCACCCATTCAGATCGTACTTCATCCAACTCATCTTTGTTGTATGATTTCATCTCATTAAACTGTTGAAAAGTAAAGTATTATCTTCATCAATAAAATTGGAAAATAAAAAAAAACCTAATATATTAAGAAACAACAAATCAACACATACCTTTGTTGTAAGATATCATTGATAGAGAATGATATCTCTCATATATTTCATCACATAGTATCCACATTCAACACTACCTTGTTGTCTTGGGCACTGAATGAAAAATAAAATCATTATATATATATATATGGAGTTACTTGCAAGTTATATTGTACTAAGTTTAAAATTAAGCAGAAGAAACTAAATATTTTATTACTCAATTAATGAGTTATTTACCCCTAATACAACCCAATTAGGCTCTTTTTTGATGATTTATGTTTTTTAATGGGATTTCTTAGAGCCCTGCATGAAGAAAAAAAAATTGTTACAAAAAATGCTTCATTCTATAATAAGAAGGGAAAAACTTACATATTAACAATGTTTTTAAGATCATTTGAAGGTTGATGATGCAAGGAATTAAGGTAATAGGCGATCAAAGTCCTTATGTCAAGTACCACCAATACCCAATGACAACTACAAAATTAACATTAGTGTAACAACATAACATATATAATTTGATAAATATGCATACTTATAATCTTACTTATATTTTATAACTTACCCTGGGTTATATAGAATAAAAACAAAATCAGCATTATTTGCATTCATCAACTGATTAGCTATAACCCTAGACCTATTTTTCTTGCTTGCTTCTCTCAATCCAGCTTTGGAAACCAATGTCAGTTTTACAAAAATAAATCGATGTGCCTCTTTAGCATCAACCATCTTTTTATGCAAGTGCCTGATTTAATTTCCAATAATATTTAAAAGTTTTAATAATTTAATTTAACTAATATTAAATACAATTCTCATTATGAAAAATTAAAATATAAATAAGATAGTTAAAATATATGAAAAACATATTAAATGTTTCTCTTACCATATATAGAACATAAGGCAATTAGATGACACTTCTATTGTTGATATTATGATATTCATATCTTCTTTCATGAGGAAGGTCTCAAATGACTCTCCAAAAACCTTCTCTATGATTTCTACTGCATGTATCATCTCATCCTTTAACAAACGCCCAACTAATGTAGCAAAGTTCTTGATATCTACAGGATTCTCATCATTAAAACTCAATGTTCTCTCTTTATTACTCTATTTCTTAAATTTCTTTGAATCCTATCAAACATAAAATATCACTGTATATATAAGAATTGTCCTAGATAAAATTGTTTTGTTTATTATTAACAAGAAATTTTTTATTTAAAAAAAAGCACATACCTGGATGCGATGAGTAGTAATAATGACTAATTAGGCAGACCATAAAATTTGATGCCCAATAGTATCTCCAATAATAGTAATTTGGCTTGGAATAGGTACAGAAAGTAATGCATTTGGATCATAAGAAACATCCACAGCAACAAGGAAGTTAGCACCACGTTCAAGTACCATAGTTTCAGCTGCAACTATATTTTCTTTTGTCCCTATGGCCAATCGTCAATTCCTTACCTGTAAAATGAAACAATATTGTTTAGTTATATGCAATCATCTAAAGTTGATAATTTCCAATTATGAAAGAATTAGTTAGACAAAATTGAGGTATCATTACTTAATGAGCATATTAATATAATTTATTATGCTAATTTATATTGTAACGTTACTTCTATATTTTCATATCAACTAGGTAAGTTGATATGAAAATTATGAGTTTGTGTTAACATATTTATATTAAAGAACATAATATTAAATACAACTTACCTTGTTTTCTTCTAGCTTTGGTGGAGTATGGTCTTCTACTCAACGTTTTGGTTGCTCAACACTTTCAGGAAGGACAACATGTTTTTGGAGTATGTTAGAGCTACCAACATCAGATTGAGGTGCGGTGGGTACCATCTGAGAGAGTTGGAATAAAATCTTTGCCTCAAACTTTGATTGTCGCTCTTGCGATGCTTTCATAAATTCCCGTAAGCACTATCTGCCATAGAATGAAAATATTATTGTGGAGTATAATGCTTTCCTTTAGCTTGTACTCGACCACTATATTTAAGAGTTCCCAATGCTTCATAAGTATGTCATTTCCATTGAAACTCAAACTACTTTCTTATGACTATTGCAACATCTTATCCTGATACACAATGATATTATAAAATTAAATGTCATGTTGGTTAATATAAATAAGTTATTAACGTAAATGAAATATTTGTTCCATAACTTATACTTACAATCTTCTCCACTACTGGAATGACCATTTCATCATACGTGCCATCTTTTTTTACCATTGCTTTCTTCCATAATACACTTCTATCAATGACTCTAGTAAAGTCGGTTTCTACCGACTTTTAAAATATTACTATGTAATATAATGAGTCTCTAGGAAAATTCAACATAAAATAAAAATTAAAGTAACATCTTTAACTTACCATCTCCTCCTCAAGACCAGCATATCCCTTCCTACTAAGATGATGATTATAAATATGTTTTTTACTTCTTTCCTTTGAACTTCTCTAAACTCCTACAAATTTTAATTTATATTAAGTAAAGAAAAATGAGAAAATGTCATAAATATAATTAGTAATTTACCTGAAATCTTTGAGTCAATCTTTCTTTGACAAAAATTGTCCAATCTTCATCTTCAATAAAATTGTATTTGACTGGAGGTTTTTTAAGAAGCTCTAGGTGGTCTTTGAATAGAATGATATACTTTGCAGTCAACATGTTCTTGAAAGATCTAAAGCACTTGCCAATTGTTTTCTTACAGTTCCTTCTACTTTTACAATCCAATCTAATTGCAGCCTAGAAGTAATGAATATAGTTATTAGTTGTTAAAAAAATTAGAAAAAAAATTAGAAAAAGTTATAATAGAAAAAAAAATACAAGTTTACCTCAATGGAGTCCCAAAATTTATTCTTCAATTGCTTAGGTACATGGTGTCAAGTGTTATATCTAATTGGGACCATGGTACGTGCCAATACCCATTAATAACTTGTGAGATGCACCACAGCTTGTCCGACATAAACACCATCAACATTATACTTAACTGAAAGTATTATTCCTTTGCTCCTATTCTTGATAATCATAGACTTTCTTGTTATCCCTCTACATCTATTTCTTGTAGTTGTTTTATCTTGTTGTTCTGTTTCCATACCTATCATAAAAATAAATATAATGTTTATAAAAAAAGTACAAAAATATCCAAAAAAAATTTAAAGAATAAAAAATTATCTAATTAAAGGCATTACCTAATCAGCTGCTTTGCATAAAACATAATAATGTTAATTTTTAGAATATTCTCAATCTGCCATTAACTAAAATTGAAAGCATAACATTCATCTAATAACAAAGACGAATAAATTAATTAGTAAGCATACATTTAAAATATAAAAAACTATAGAAACATATCAATTCACAAAACCATAACAAAGATAAAAATTGGATACATTTATGATTTGTTCTCAACCCAAATTTTCTCACAATCATCTCGATTACAAATTTGATAAGTTTCATCTAGTGCATCAAATAATTCAACTCGTGGAAAAGAAGATATGACTAGATTATGTTCAATAGAAATGTCCATGAAATCATCATCGTCTGCTCTTTCTGTGAAGTCTTGTTGAGGAGTTGACAAAACAATTGACCATCTTGGATTAAGCTCGTCTTGTACATAGAAGACTTTCTTAGCTTGGGAGGCTAATATGAACGGATCTGACTTATGAGCCAATCTGCTAAAGTCAACTAAGGTAAACCCAAGATCATCAACCCTGATTCCATTCTTATTATAAATCCAATCACACTTGAAGACTGTAATTCTGAACATAGTATAATCAAGGTCCCAAATCTCAGTAATAACCCCATAGAAACAAAGTTCCCCGAAAATAGGATTTTTATGTTTAGAACTAATAATTTGTATGGTCATTGATACAATAATAACTCCACTATTTTGGGTAGCTAGTAAATCATCACGCTCCTTGGTATTATATTGACACCCATTGATGACATAACTATTATACTTCATCACATTATAGCTTGGACCATCATCTATCCATTTAAGGGTTTCATATATAGGTTCATTATTTCTCAATGCAACTTCAACCTATAGAAATAAGATATAGTTATTATTTATATGTTAATCAATAATGAAAACCAAAAGGAAAATTTAAGAAACCATTGTAGTACCTTTTGTCGTTACCAAAAGGTAAAAGTACGAGCATGATCATCCTGTAACCACTTTTACCTTTTTGATTGACGTGGATGTTTCACTTTCAGCCACTGCATGTGCTCTCTATGAGGTCATGTATAAAGATTAAATAATTAGAGTAATATATTATATGTACAACAAATAAAGAAACAAAAAGTTAGTGGTGCTTACTCAATATAAGGTTAGACAATTGATGTATTTTTCAACACATAATGATGTGCCTGTAATCATAAATTGGATTCGGCCTTCATAGTAATACATCCAAATATTGGTACCCCGACTTTGTGGTCAATGTTTGAACTACTAGTAATTCCAATTGCTTCCACATTTGATAAGTACTCCGTACAAAACTCGATTCATTCTTCTGCAATATAGCATTCAGCAATACAATTTTCAGGTATAGTACAATTTCGTACATAGCCTTTTAACACTTTCATAAACCTTTCAAATGGGTACATCCACCTAAAGTAAACCGGTCCACAAAGTCTCACTTCTTTTACAAGATGCACAGTAAGATGCACCATGATATCAAAGAACGAAGGTGGGAAGTACTTTTTAAATAAGCATAATGTCACCACTATCTCATTTTGTGACTCATCTAATGAAGGAACATCAATGACTTTAGTACAGAGAGCATTGAAAAATAAACTCAATCTACAAATGACATTCCTCACATGCTTGGGCAAGATAGAACGTAACAAAACTGACAAAAATTGTTGCATTAATGCATGATAGTCATGGGATTTTAAGCCATTTAATTTCAAATCTTTCATTGACACGAGGTTTCGAAGGTTCGAATAATATCCATATGTTCAATTGTGAAAGTGTTTGGCAAAACACCTTCTTTTCCATTGTAGAAGTGTATAACATGCAGGAAGGAGATATGTCCTCTTCGAATCAAACCTTGGTGCCAATTTGCTCCTTAAGCCCATATCTACAAGATCCAAGCGAGAATTAAGCCCATCCTCTGTCTTACCTGTAATGTTGAGTAAGATTACCAATAATGCTTTCACAAACATTTTTCTCAATATACATTATATCTAAATTATGACGAACATGAAGATATTTCCAATACTCAAGATCAAAGAAAATTGATTTTTTTTTCCAACAATTTGTATTGTTGATTTCAAATTTTCCAAGAATAACCTTTTTTTTGCCCCAATAATTGCAAATTCCATTGATTTTTTTTAATATTTCCTCGCCAGTTAATATTTGTGGAGGTGACCCGAACTCTTGTTTTTCATCAAATACTTTCTTTTGTTTCCTATAAGGATGGTTTCTTGGAAGAAATCGTCTATGTCCAGTATAGAAGTTCTTTTTTCTATGCTTTAACCTACAAGAATATGTTTCTTCTCCACATATTGGACAACCATAATATCCTTTAACTTTGCAGCCTGACATGTTTCCGTATGTAGGAAAATTCTTGATTGTCCATAAAAGAACGACTCTTAATGTAAAGATTTCTTGTTTATGTGCATCGTAAATTTGAACTCTGACCTCCCACAATATTTTCAGATCTTCTATTAGCGGTGCTAAATAGACATAAATGTCATTGCCAGGTTGTCGTGGACCAGAAATTAATAAAGATAACATCATAATTTTTTTTTCATGCACAACCATGGAGGAATGTTCTAAATTATCATGAGAATGAGCCAACAACTATGTTTACTATTAAATAAACTGTGAGGATTTATGCCATCTATAGAAATTGCAAGTCTCAAGTTTCTAGGTTTTAGGAAAAACTCAAGCCATCTGTGATCAACTTGCTTCCATGATGATGAATCTGATGGATGACGCATTTTCCCATCAAAATTTCTTTCTTCAACATGTCATATGAGCTCTTTTGTAATTTTTGATTATTGAAACATTCTTCTAAATCTTGGAATTGGAGGAAAATACCACATTACTTTCGCAGGAACTCTTTTTCTCCTCTTAGTTCCTGTGTTATCTGTCTTCCACCTCAAGGTTCCATAGGTAAGACATAAGGATACATCTTTCAACTTTTTCCGATAAAGTACACAATCATTTGGGCATGCATGTATTTTCTCATATTGCATTCCCAAAGAATTTAATATCTTTTTTGCTTCATACATCAACAAAGGTAATTCATTGTTTAAAGGCAACATTTCTCCAAGAATTTGTAAAAGATCTGAAAAGCTATTATCACACCACCCAAAATGTGCTTTCAAGTTGTATAATTTGATTAAGGCAAACAATCTTGTAAAGTTTCTGCAACCAGGATATAACCGGTTTTCTGTATCTTGTAGTAATCTTGCAAACAATTCAGGATTATTTTGATAATCATCATGTGTAGCTTGAACCATTTCTATTGTACTACATTGATCATCAAATTGAAGTCGATCATAATGTTCTGCTCTATTGGAAGGTGGGCAACTTGGAGCTGCCTTTCCATGCCAATACCATGTATGGTAACTCTAATCAATTCTAAAGAAAAAAAATGGTCTCGAATCTTTTAAATAGTGAAAATCATATTACCACATTGTAAGCATGGACATTTAATGGAGGTTTTATTTGCAGAATTTTATATTACAAATGCAACAAAGCATTCAACTCCATCTTCATATTCCTTCGATCTTCGATCCTTTGAAATCCATGAACGATCCATTTTTTAAAAAAAATTATTTCCAATAGTGATCACACTTCAAATGGAAGAACAGATCAACATTCCAATGTTGTTCGTTTAGCAACCTCTTATTTATCTGTTAAAAGAAAATTCAAAAATCAATTTATTAAAATATTAAAATGCATGTCAGATATAAGATAGAAGGGATCAGTATTAATTTTTGTAATAATGTTGAATTTGTTTACATAGGCAACATTATTAAAATAATATTTAAACATGCAAAATTATTTCTCACAGTTAGTATGATTCCTAGAAAAAAAATATTTAAACAAAAAAAATATCATTTAATTATTCTTTATATTAAATTAAAATATGAGAAAAGTCAATTTATTAATAAAAAAATATTTTATTCTCCTCCAATTCCAATCCTAGAACCTCCCATCATGCATTCATGTGCATTATAGGTTTTAAATTTTTTTTTGTTATAATTTAACAAAAAATTATTTTTTTCATTTTTGAGGTTAAAGCTGATTCTCTAATTTATAATAATAAAGGCCATTATATTACATTGGGGAAAAGAAAAAATAAGATGATTTTTTTTTCTAACATGACTAAGGAAAAGAGAAAATAACTAGTGTAATGAGAAAAGGAAAATTTTAATTGGCCATGTATTTTCCTGTTAACTATATTATTTTATTTATTTCTAGCTACTTAAAAATTTTATATTCTATTTACTGGACCCCCAACTCTTATTTTCCTTATTTGTGTAGCTTATTTAAACAAATACTTTGCTTAATTTCTCATTTTCAAAAATCAATATTCCCATGTATAAAAGGTATATAATGTATATGTTCTCTTTTTGATAGTAATATCCTTATTTGTGTATATTATTTTTATAAATACTTTGTTTAATTTCTCATTTCCTATAATCAATATTCCCAGGTATATAAGGTACATCTTTTTGTTTTGATAATAATATTCATATTTTCTTTCTTTTCTTTTTAGTGAGGAATATAGTAATATTCTATGCATACTTCTCAATGTATAGAAATCATTTAAAAAATAGAGTAAAAGTATTTAATTAGGTGAGTATTAATTTACCTTTCATCTATTTCAATACAAGATACTACTATATTTTGACTTTGCTATAATATCTAACATAAAATAAACAAATACGTGAGCTAGAAAAATTTATTGATATGACATTAAATGTCTCTAGGTCCTTAGGCTAATTGATTTTGAAATGGCATGACTATAATACACACATTTTTATGAAATATAGCCTCATTTTTTTTCCATACTATCACTGTATGATAAATAGAGGACGAGAGAAAAAATAGAACATGTATAAAAATGACACGAGAATAAAAATAAAAAAGAATTGATAATCACCTGCTCAAAGCCAACAACAAGAATTGCCCACTCTATATCCCTTGTAATTAGCAAATTGGACATTGCAAGAAGAATTGGAGACTAAGCCTGAAAATGGGAAATAAAAAAGAATTCATTATTACTATGTGGCAGAATAGTAGCCTGAAAATAGGAAGTAGATAACTCAACTACAGCAAAATCACCGACAAACCCAACACCAACATCACAAAATCTGCATTGATTGAAGGAAACATAACTAATTAAACTTCACAAAATAGCAACACAAAACACGATGCCGAAGATATGATGCATAAGCCGTGTACAACTCCACTTTCCACAGTTTGTAAATCTAAGCCGTGTAGAAACTGATGACAAGAGTATTTGACTACAATTTATATCTTTCAATCCCAATTTAAACTCCTTTTTAGCTTTTTATTTTGTCCTGCCAAGCTACAAAAAATATCCGTATAACAAGGGTAGCCATTAAGCATTATGCATTTTGGTAACATATCTACTAATTTAACAATAAAGGGCAGTGATTACCTGTCGTGCAACGTGTAAGAATCTATTCACTGAGATCATGTGCGAGAATACAACAACCCTGAGGAAGAAAGATATAAATAAGCAAAGAGAATTTCATCAATGAAGAAATGGAAAACGAAGCCATAAAGAAGCATACCGAGACACTTCCACTCGACTCTTCCAGTTTATTGCCAGCGCCATTTTAAAACATATTACATATTTTACAAATAAAATATACTAACTAATTTGTTCCAATTCAATACATTCATAATTAATATTTTCATTTCAATGATACTTATAATAGTGACAAGATTTATATTTTTCAGCCCCTTATTAGTCTTAACAAGCTATTAGTCTTAACAATGACACATCTAATAAGTGCCATAAAAACATAAAACATGTCCCAAATAATGATGTTTTTAGAAAAATTAAATGACATGTCTAATTAATATAATTTATTATACAAACAAATATTAATTTTTATCTTTTCCGCTGCAAATTTACAATCCAGTGTGTCTAATATTCAGCTGCAGGTTTTTTGTTTATTTATGGAAAGACTTCTGTTCCCAAACTTGAAGAACCTGTAGAATGTCTCACACAAGCAGCATATTATAAGCTAGCAGTAGATGCTTACTTTAAAGTCAACTCCTTCAGCAAATGTATTGAGTGCTGTCAAAAGGGGGAGTTGTTCGACGAGGGACTCTGTTACATTTCCAACTGGAAAGAACATACCACGCAATATCATTACATTAAAAGAGACGAGGGCATAATATAAGATGCAAAATAGAAGATTTTGGAGGATGCTGCGAAGAAATGCAAAAAGATCGGAAGACAAGTTCACAATGATGAAATAAGTTAACCTCTTCAATTCAAGTGATTCAATGCGTAGTTTTTTGAAAAAATTAAAGTGAATGGAAGAGCTGATACAATTAGAAACATAATGGGGAAACTTCCTGGATGCTGCAAAGATTGCCAAGGATATCAGAGGCACTGCTTGAAGCCGAGATGTTGTAAAAGTCCGAACTATTTGAAGAAGATGCGCTAGTAAGTTAATGGGGAAACTTCCGTATTTGCATATAATAGCGAGGCAGTCTTAATTTTATTAAATGAAGACTCACAAGAAATGTAAAATTATATTAATCACATCAATTTATTAAAAGATGTAAAATTTTCAATTTATTTTTATTTCTCTAAGGGATAAATTAAATATTAACAATTTTATTTTAAAATTAAATATTATTACTTATTTTATAAATAAAAAATTCAAATTTGAATGTAAAAATATTTAATTTTTATTAATTTGATCATAAATATCTTTTTATTTTTAATAAATAAATTTCAACTAAAATTTGATAATTTTTTTATTAATCAAGAATAAAATTTAAAATTTTATTACTTATTTTACAGATAAAAAATACAAAAGAAATTACATCCAAATCAATTAATTCAAAATTAATATTTTCACATCAATGACACTAATAAAAGTGGCAAGGTTTTTAATTTTCAGCCCCTTATTCCTTGGTAACTTTTAAGGAGTAAAGAAATTTCATAACCTTTTAGTCTTAACAATGACACATCTAGTAAGTGTCATTCAATGTCTAATTACAAATAGAATAATTACATTTTCTGAAAGCGTCAATGTATAAAATGTAATTAATTTGAAGTTTTGTTGTAGTGAGTGAAGCATCAATAGCAGAGAAAATGAAAATCAGATCTTGCTTCTGGAAGACACGGAGAAGATGAGACCGAGAGAGAGAGAGAGAGAGAGACCAAGAAGGAATTGGGTTAGCTCCGTGCGAGGAGAACAAGAGAAGATCAAATTCAAGCTAGTATTGGGGGGAGTGAAAATGAAACATATCCTCTAAAAGGCAGAAATGCGATGGAGAAAAAAACATCCATGACAGTCACTTTCTAATCTGCTATGCGTCTACAACCTCCACTTCCAAGTACAAATGAACTCAATTAAAATGAAGAGAATGAAACAAAAAAGTTACACTTTCACCCCTAGTTTTCCTCTGAATTAATTCTCAACATGAATCCATGGGCTCACTAAATTCACTCACAATTTTCATGATCACAAGGCCACTCGCGCATGTCCAGATACTTCCTCTCCCATAACCAAATATGAGAATATAATGTTTCTTTTTTCCCCCCTCACTCTTTCTCTCTACTTGTGAATTATGATAAGTTTATGCATAATATAAGATGCAAAACATAAGAATTTGGAAGATGCTGCGAAGAAATGCAAAAAGATCGGAGACAAGTTCACATTGATGAAATAAGTTAACCTCTTCAATTCCAGTGATTCAATGCGTTGTTTTTTGATAAAAGTTAAATGTATGGAAGAGCTGATACAATTAGAAACTTAATGGGAAAACTTACTGGATGCTGCAAAGATGGACAAGGATATCATAGATGCGAGCTTGAAGCTGAGCTGTTGGAAAAGGACGAACGTGATGAAGAAGACGCGCTCGTCTTTCTAGCAATCGATTCTTCATTTTATTAAATGAAGTTAAATATAATATTATATTAATCACATAATTTTATTAAATCACCTTAAATTTTCATTTTATTTTTATTTCTCTTAGGGATAAACTAAATATTAACAGATTAATTTTAAAATTAAATATTATTACCTATTTTATAAATAAAAAATTCAAATTTGAATGTAAAAATATTTAATTTTTTTTTAATTTGATTATAAGATTCTTTTTATTTTTAATAAATAATTATCAACTAAAATTTGATAATTTGTTTTATTAATCTAGAGTAAAATTAAAAATATTATTACTTATTTTACAAAAAAAAATACATAATAAATTAGTTCCAAATCAATAAATTCAAATTAATTTGTTCACATCCATGACACTAATAAAAGTGACAAGGTTTTTAATTTTTAGTCTCTTATTCCTTGGCAATTTTTAATGAGTTAAGAAATTTTCCTAACCAATTAGTCTTACCAATGACACATCTAGTAAGTGTCATTAAATGTCTAATTACAAATAGAATAATGACATTTTCTGAAAGCGTCAAGGTATAAAACGTCATTAATTTGAAGTTTTGTTGTAGTGATTTTTGTGATTTTATTTTTAATTTAATTTGTTAGGTTTGTTTTTTTTTAAATTAACCGATAAGTTTTAAATTAAACAAGGCAAAGGAGCGCTCTCATCAAAATGTGTTGTAATTAACAATAAAATAAATGATAAGTTTTTATAATATAAAAATGTAGCTTTGAAAATAAAAAAGTGGGGGAGAAAGCAAAATTTCTATTTTGGTGATCCAAATAAATATTTGAAAAAAAACTATTTAATGTCCATTAAAATGCAAAATAATTACCTTTTAGTGCATTGAGAATCAAAATCACAATGTTGCCCCATCACCCCCCCCCCCCCCCCCCCCCAATTGACACATTATGATTAAAAAAATGTTAAATAATTATAATGGGAATCGTATTTTAGTGCACTTCCAAGAAAATATTTAAAAAAATTTAACTAAAATGTTAATATTTTAAAAAAATACATCAAATTATTAAATAATTAATTTTTGATACACTAAATTATTATAATACCAAAATATCATCACTCCTCTCATGTAGCCTCTCTCTCCTTGCTCCTCTCATTTCTCCCTTAACCTCCCACTCCTATCCCCTCTCCCCCCACCCTCACCCATCACTTGAGCTCCACGAGCTACCTAGAGCTCCTCGCTAGAGCTCCATCTTGGAGGAGCTCAACGAACTCCTTTGATATGGCTCCACAATCTCTCTGAAACTCCTTGTTGGAGCTCGTGGAGCCCCAACTAGCAGCACGATGGAGCTTGTTGAGCTCCATTGTGGAGGAGCTCGTGGAGTTTCATCGGAGGAACTCAATGTAGCTCCACGAACTCCATCGTGGAGCTCCAGTGAGCCCCACAATAGAGCTCCAGTGAGTCATGCAGGACTAGGGCAATGGATGAGGGAAGAGGGGCGAAAGCAAGGGAAGAAAGGTCAGGGACAAGGAGCAAGGGGCGAAAGCAAGGGAAGAGGGGTGAAAGCAAGGGAAGAGGGGTAAGGGAAGAGAGGTCAGGGACAAGGAGCAAGGGACGAAAACAAGGGAAGAGGGGTAAGGGAAGAGTGGTCAGGGACGAGGAGCGAGGGGAAAGGGGCTATGGAAGAGGGATGAGGGTATTTTGGCATTATAACAATTCAATGTACCAAAAAATCAATTATTTAAGAATTTGGTATACTTTTTAAAAAATATTAAAACATTAGTTATTTTTTTCAAATATTTTCTAAGGAGTACACCTAAACATAATTTTCCCTAATTATAAACATGCTGGTGTTGCATTAGTGAAAGACTTAAGTGGGATTCAAACCCATTTATTTGATATTACAAAATAGCTTCAGCCACATAACAACATGAAATAACTCAAATTAGTCATGACAATATATATATATATAAACACACACACACACACACACAAATGTTATATATATATATATATTATTTATTTATTAATTTATGTTTATATTTATAAATATTTATGTTTACAAATATACAAATACATAGAATATATTTTTATATATACATTTATATAAATAATCTTGTGATACTTTAGAATTATTATGTGTAGTTTGGTAGTTGAGATTATTTTTATTATGTTAAGCAAGAATCTCACCTATGTCACTAATGCAGTAATAGTGCCTTTAAAATTATGTAGCTACTTTTTTTATTATTTTTTAATGCTAACATGTAAATTGGGAACAAAATTATGTTTTTGATTTTTAATACATCAAAATGCAAAATAATTGTGGTTTGGTTGACTTTTTATTTTTTTTTTTAAATTTTTTTTTTCAAAATACTTTGTGTTTGGTATACCAAAACATGAATCCCCCAAAAAAAAAAATACTCGTCAAAAATATTGGCAAATATCTTCTCCAAACTATGCAACTATCATGGTAGGCACAACTGCCATGGCAAGTGTCGTTGCCATGGTTTCCAAGGGGGGTAGGCATGCCAGACACGATATACATGACTATTAGGCACTAGCATTATAAACATGATCGCTAGGCAAGGTAGGTTGTCGTGGATACAAGCCATGGTTGGAGTGAATGCCATGTCTAGCAGTCATGTGTTGTGTGCTTGTGCGCTCATATGCTTGCGTGCATGGAAGGTGCATGAAAAATGAGAAAACACAAAAAAGCTCATTTATGCGATGTTTGTGTTTCATGTAGAAATAAAACAAAACCAAAAAGGAAAGTTTGCCCCTTCCCATTTTGTAAGGTTTATTTAGAAAAACTTTGTCGTAGATTTTGTTTGAATAGAAGTAGCAACTCAATTTTGAGATAGAGTTTTCTTTATGTGTGATAAGTTATTTTCAACTAATAATTGTTATACACGATGGGTTACTGAGGATGATGTTGTGTTCATGTGAAATAAATGCATAGTTAATGCAGAATTCATGTGGTGTTCATGTAGAATTCATACAATGTTTATTCGGTGTTAGTGTGGAAAAAAAACAAATGTTCGTACCATGCTCGAAAGATCAAGAGTATTTTAGAAACACAAATAGACTATTATTATTTATATATTATATTGTATGCTTCATATTTGAATTTGTGGATGTATTTTATCATGATTTGAATTTATAATTTGAGTTGGCATAAATTCAAAATATATATTGTGTGGTTATTATATTTGGGATTTGTTAAATATATATTGGGCACAATATATGTGTATATATGTGTGTGTGTGTGTGTGTGTGTACTTGGATAGTATATATAAATATTCAAAATAAAATATATATAACCATGAATAAGACTAAGAAATAAAGTATAATTATTCAATAAAAACTCCAGAGAAAGTTGAAGAATCTAGGAAGTTTTAAGATACCATGTATAATTAGGAAGGACACATTTCGACAAGTTACTATGTAATTTTGGATCTAGTATCAACTTGATGCTTTTATTAATAACATAAAGATTGAACCTTAATGAAATCACTCAAACCTCTCTTTCACTATAAATGGCTATTCAATCAACGAAGTTACCAACTAATATTATAAAAGATGTATTGATTAAGGTTGATGTATTTACTTTTCCCATTCATTGATGGACTTAAAATTTTTATCCAATTTCAATAGCGTGAAGATTGGATATGGAGGAAGTACAACATGATGCAATGATGGACTTACAATTTTTATCTACTGGATAGACCCTCATTAATGTGAAGAAAAGAAAATTCACTTTTTACATAGGTGAAGAGCAAGTGAAATTTAATCTTTACAAATTCCTATAGAGTCTATATGATAATGAGAAAGATTAATAAAGGATAGATAACCTCCTCAATACAATAATGCAACAAAATATAGACTTTAGGTAGAAAGATTTTGTAGAAAACTATTTTCCCGACGAAGATGAGAAAGATGATATAGAAGAGAAATATGGAACTAAGAAAGTAAAGTCGAGATTAAGAAAGATGACTACTATAAAGTCATGGTATCCTTTTAAGATACGACTTCTAAATGCTCCAAAGAAGAGCACTTGGGAGATGTGGAAAAAGAAAGTGAAATATCTAAATTTTTTTCACAATTTCATGTAAAAAATGATGTAGAGAATTGGGATAATATTTAAGTAGCAAAAATAGAGGTAGAATTCCAATTGATGGCTAAAACCATGATAGAGGAAGTCATGATAGAAATAAAAATTATAGAAGATCCAAATGAAAGATAAAAAGAAATAAAGGCAGTAATGAAAGTTATGACTTCGACTAATGCCATGACTTTGGAGATATAGAAGCTAAAGTAAGAAGTCGTGACAAACCTCTATGCTTTGAATTTGGAGATCCAAAAAGAAAAAGGTCAAAGTACAGCCTAATAAAAAATTGTGGTGATCCAAAAAGTTGTGGCATATAGGGAGGTTGAGCCAATAAAGAAATATAAAAAGCCATGGCAAACTAGGAAATAGCCGTAGAAAAAGGAAACCCTAAGAAAGAAATTATAAAATATGATTCAATGCTGAAAGAAAATTTAGAAAGAAAAGAGTAAGTGAAAAACTATATAATAAAGATAGCCTGGGTAATTGAGATTGCTGATGGATGTAACAACTTGTTGATGGTCTTGCTATGGACATTAAATATAATACTTCTTGGGAGGTAACTCAAGAATGTTATTTTCATAGTATGATAAAATAAAAAATTATATATTTACTCACACACATCATTATTCATATTTTATGCATCTAAAATTTAGTTGTAGAACTCAAACTACATCGTGACTCATTTATTTATCCATAAAAAGAAGTAGCATCACTATCAAGATATACTATGACACTCAAACTTAGAAGTAGAAAATAATTTTATTGGATGGATATAGTGCTATAGATTTTTAGAGGGGGATTAGTTGCTTGAGGATAAGCAATCACTTTAGTATGCAAGTTTGTTTGGTATGCCAAATATTGAATAATACTAGCTCTTTTGGTAAATTATGCATAATGTGTTTTCAAGAAAAAGGGCTCTAAATAGAATCATTTCACAAAATTATAGTATTGACAAATTATGATGAATAATAATAAAATTGATTGATTTTTGTATGAGATACAAACCTTGGTGGAATTGTTGAATAGGAGGGAGAAAAAAGTCATGTAAAGTCATAGCATTCATTATGTTATGACTATGTTACATATGCATGAGCTTATAGAGTAGTTTTAGTATCTATTTTTGGCTAAAGCTCCATTCTCATAGGCATAATAATCTATATGATTCTATCACATCATTGACATTATTATTTTACTATACAAAATATTTTTTTCGAATTCTAATCTTTATAGGAGTCATAGTATACTATCTCAGTAATATTTTTATGACTATGACATTAATTTCACATCATAGTAGTTAAGTACTTCATCAATGCTAAAAGTTGTTAAATCTTTTAGCGCTACTATTTCTAGCTACAAAGAGTTCCATATAGCATTTACTCTAGCCATGACCATTTCTATGGCTATGACTTTTTCTACAGAGAAAAGAGCAAAGCCACAACCAATATAAGTATCATAACATTGGATTACAAAAGAAAAAAATATGAGTCATGGCTATATCCATCATCATGACTTCGTGTTCTAGAAAATAAATGCATGAGCCACATCCATTTCTATAATCACAACTTCATATTATAGAGAGGAAAAGCACAAGCCATGCTCATTCCTAGCACCACAACTTCATGTTATAGTAAGGAAAAACATGATCCATGGCCATTCTAGTGCCATGACTGTGTTAAAAAAAGGAAATGCAAGAGCTACAGCTTTTCGTAGTGGCATGGAAATCTAATATAAGAAGGAGAGCTAAGGCATGACCATTCCAGAATACCATGATTTTGTGTTATAGAAAGGAAAAGTTGCACCCATGGTCCTTCTCTAGTAATGTGACTTCCCATTTTAAAAAACATACTTAGTCATTTGCGTATAAAAGTAAAACTTAGAGTCAAAAACAAAGAAAGAGTTAGGGCAAGATCAAAGAGTTTGAAAGGCTAGGGTTTTGTAGAAAAATTTTGTCAAACCTCGGGAAAGATTCATGAGTAAAAAGATAATGCAAGGTACAAGCATAATCCATAAGGGAAACGAGTGAACTTTGACTGCCACTTAGGAGGTAGATCCAAGGTGCACAAACAAAAATTATGAGTTTAGGGTTTTGATTCTTATACATTATTGAGAGCTATGATTAGGAACCTACAATTTTATGAAATGTATTTCAAATTATCTCATAAGTATTTTCTTTGATATCATGCTAGATCGAGATCTAAGATTGGTGAATTTTATTTCGTGTGATGGATATATAATTGATTGATATTGTGTTTGGGTTATGTTATGATTTGGTTAATAATGGATATGGTAATTATTTAGAATTGAAATTATGATTTTACTATTGGTAGGTTTATGTGTATTATTATAGTGGATAATAATAGATAAGCCACAAAACATATTCATGTGTAAATATAGGAATTAACAATAGTTACACATGAGACATCAAAACTTGATACTAAAGTAAATATAATCATGTGAGTATGATGCTTACAAAATTAAAAGTACGAATGCTTTTATAGGCTAATCCATTGTGCATATCTAAGATAAATTGGCCCTCAATTGATATGAAAGGCATATAGAATATTATTATAAGTGTTTCACCTCTAGTGTAAGAATCAAATGTTATCATACTAGATGGATTTAGGTAAGCCATGAGACACGTGCAAGTAGAGGTGATTCACAAGGTGGTGGCATTCTTACTAGTTAGTTCCTATTGTATGATTTATACTAGTGAGATTTAAGGGAATATATATGTTAATTATTATGAGTATGATACTTATGAAGATACAAGTATAAATTCTTTTAATACATCTATTCACATCTTTATGACACATAAAATCAAATATAATAATTATATATATGAAGTAACTATCAAGGGTAGTTGAGGAGTTGCGTAAAAGGTGCAGACTTATTATTGACCATTGAGTATGGATGATTTGTTATTTTGGCAGTAATGTATAAGGGAAAAATTATGAAGGGACCATCATTGGGTAGAGCACAATAGGTGATAATTATCTTGTATGATATTAGGGAACTATGACATTTTCATAATAATTCAACCTTCATTATGTAATCAAGCACAATAATAACTAGATTAAATAGGAATGGTCATTATGCATAAAAAAATAAATGAATCCCAGAATAGTAGTCTTAACAAAATTTTAGTTTTATCCTTTTGATTAGAGTTGTAGTTGACTCATTATTAATTGATTGAACTACTTACATAATCTTTATATGACCGATATTTAGATAAATTTATGTTTTACTACTTGTGTGACTCATATACTTATAAAACTGTGTTGGATGCAACAAGCATTTGGGACACTTCCTCATCTTAAAAATTAGGCATTATAAAAAAGTTATAACACTTACATAAGAGTTTCATCATAGTGTGTGAATCATGTGTCAGCCATAGTAGATATTAACAAGTATGTTATGAGGCACAATCAAGTGGCGAGACATGTATGGTGATGACAACCTTATCCTATAATTCATGCTTAAATGATTTCATGAATAAAATTTTTGAAAAGATATATGTTTATTTGTCGTAAATATTATCTCAAGTCATTGAAACATTTAAATGTTGGAGAATATAAGTACATACTCGAAGAAATCATCAAGGAAAATTGAGGTATTTCCTAAAAGAAGTAGATTTGATAATGGCCCATGCATGGATTGACATGTTGCTTCATTACTAAAATATCAATTGGAAAAATATGAGTAGTTTATCCTTGCTAGTGGCAGTCCAACAAATGATGACTACCTTGTATGCTAAGAGGGTGCTTAAGAATTTTTACTCTAATCTACTATTCATCTAATAACTAAAAATAATATGAACCAAATACTAAAAATATCATGAAGCATAGGTACATGTTCCACTCATAGAGTTTAAGTATATTTTATAATATCAAGTACATCTATTGATCAATCAAACTATCAAACAATCCTCGAGGATTAATATCTAGACTTATATCTACTTGATTACTTGTAAGACTCATATATTTGTGGAGCTATGTTGGCTAAGAGATCTTTGCTCAACTAGGCTTTATGATCATATCAAATAATTGTGAGTTTTGGTACCCTCACCATGTCACAATAAATTTTTGGTGTTATTACCTAGTATTGTCTTATAATAGTTCATTTTGTTAACTTATGTTTATTGTTGAGATAACTATTTTTGCAAAATGATAATTTTATTTCGAGTTATGTGGATGAAATTTTATTTATTTTTTTATAATACATTTGTATTGTGAGTGTACCCTCTTTATTTTGTTTATTGTTTTATAGCTACCAAAATAATTAATTTATCTGAGTTTCTAGGACTATGTTAAACCCTTTGGACCTAGAAATTGAGATAAAAACACATGCATCCTTAAGAAAAAGTTAAGAAATAAATTATGGAAGATAATGGATATAATAGAAATAATAAAGGCAATGATGGGAAAGCTATCAAAAAATTCAGTCCTCATAATAAGTTGGGAGATTATTAAAGACTTTCCTTGAATGATAGCTATATGTGGATTTGGATACAATCATTGAAAACTAATTATTTTGAGTTGAAGTTGAGTTTGATAGTTATGGTATAGAAGAATCAATACAGTGGAAGAATATTGTAAGATCCAAATAGCCAAGTCAAAAAAATTTTTTTTGATAAGTGATGTGGTGAAGATACATGTGGTTGACATAGATGCCATTATAATAAGGTTTTTCCCATTTATGTGAGAGATAAATCCCAGAGTTAGTTTTAGTGTTTGTATTGAGGTTTGATTAAGAGTTAGGATGAATTGATGCAAGCCTTTTTCATTAAGTTTTTTCTACCTCAAATTATCTCTCAATTGAGAGGATAAATAGGCTAATTCTACCAAGAGGTACAATAAACTTTATATGATACTTAAGATAATTTCAAAGAATTTTTTAGGTGTCCAAAATATGGCTTTTAATTGTAGTTTCAAGCACTACATTTATACAATGGGCTAAATTAAATGGTTAGATGCACTATTGATGCAGCCTTTGGTAGTTCCATCATGAACAAGTCAATTAAAAAAATATATTTTTTGTTTGAAGAACTAGCACAAAATAACTATCAAGTTCTAAGCAATCGTGCATTTATATGGAAGCAAGGTGGATTATTAAAGATAGATTGACCACCATGGAAGCAAAAATGGATGATTTTTTTAAATAGATTTGAAGCATGAAATGATAAATGAAATAATATGGGAGAAGTTTCTACTATTCAATAACAAGAGGATGCTAAAATTAATCTGGTATATCAACTGGAGAGATATAATATTTTACAAAGTAAAGGATGTGTCTTTTAACCCAACCAAAATACCCCAATCATCACCATCCAAATTTGTGGAATCATGAAAAACTTTTGTTTGAAAACCCTATAAATGTACAACATGACTTGTGCCAATATCAAAAGAATTTTTTGAATAATTTGATGGACTATCAAATATAAGAAGCATCAAGCTCCAACTATGTTCGTCCAAAAGGAATAGAAAAGTTGATGTATGAAGATAATGTTATGTCCTTACTCATCTAAATAAAGAGAATAAATGGTCTTTAAGATTCTCATATGGAATAGATTAAAAAGGATATAGGACAAAAACATGTGATAAAAATTATTGAGAATAAACTTGGATAACCATCACTCTCAATGAAAAAGAATAATGAGAATGAATTATCCAGTAATACTAAGACAAATCTAAGAAAATATTGACCATTACACTGAAAAGTTGTTAGGAAGTATATGGAAAATAATCCAAGATGGAAGCAGAAAAGAAAGCTGTGATAGAAGAAATCACAAATTTCCTTAAAGTCACAAAACCATTATTAAATGAAGCATAAAAAGCTGCAACATCTTTCATTGTCATGGCACAACATGTCATGACATTTTCCAAAGTCATAATACCGCTAGAACCTGTACCCCAAGTTTTGATGCCAATAGAATTAAATTAAGAAGCAAAGAAGTTGAAGGAGATATATCATATCAAAAGTAAAATTTTTTCCTGAATATTATGTTTCCACAATGACTTAGAGAAAAAAAGATGGACAAGTAATTCGATAAATTTCTAAATTTTTTGCAAAAATTGAAGATCAATATTTCATTTGCTGAAGTGGTAGCTCAAATGTCAAATTATATGAAGTTCATGAAGGATATAATGAATAGTGAGAAAAAGTTAGAGTTTTTTTGAATAATAAATAATACCAAGAAGTATAATATTATCATCTAACATAAACTTCCAAGAAAATTAAAAGATTCATTAAGTTTTACAAATCCATACATAATTGGGGAGCATACTTTTTAGAAGGCTTTATGTGACTTGGGATCAAGTGTGAACTTGATAGCACTATCCATAGTGAAAAGAATAATTCTTCGTGAGATAACTTTTACAATTTTCTCACTTTAAATGGTCAATCATTTTATCAAATTTCTAAGTGGAGTAACTGAAGAAATTTTGGTAAAAATTGGTAAATTTATTTTTCTGGCTGATTTTATTGTGATTGACATGGAGAGGATTAATATGTTCCATTGACATTGAGATGATTATTTTTAGCCACTAAACATGTATTGATTGATATCAAGAAAAGAGAATGTATACTTTAATCGAGCAAAGAGCGAGTGAAGTTCAACCTTTGCAAGGGCTTATAAAATCTAATTTTTAGTGATGATGATTATTGGAGAATAATGTACCTCCTATTGTGACTTTGTTATACTAACCAATTTTACTAATTAGATAACATCACAAAAGCTTGCAATGAGAATCTCTTGTCAATATATATCTACAAGTATATGGGTCATATAAGTACTAAAAAGAATTTTCATTCATATATCAATTCAAAAGATATTATATTAGAAGTTCGGTCAACCATTAGTAAGACAACACTATTCTAGTATATAAGATATTTAGGATTTTGTAGAATCTTAGATCCTAGGATTTATCTATTTTCATATGTATGATACATTTTAAATAGTTTAGTTCATATTAAGCTTTGATACATAATGAATGTTGGATTTTTCTCTCTTCCCCTAATAGGATAGAAGGTAATTATTATTATTGAGCCAATCCTAATGATAGTCCCCTGATAATTTTTCTCTTAGGATTTTACTTCTGAGACAATAAATCATTCATGCTCAAGGGTCATTCACAAGTCCATAATTTTTAGATAACTTGATAATTGTCCTTGATGATTGCTTCATATGTATATTTTTATTCTTTGGCATCGAGTCTCTTAAAGACTTTGAACTGAAATGGTCTTTAAAGTGTTTATAATTTTGACTCCATAAGTACCATTCACATAGAATTAACATATGTCTTTCCTCAAATCTCATTAGTGGTAACCATATGAATGAAAGTAACTCAAAGAGCTATCAACACCATATGAGTTAACCACTCATACACATCTTGTGGATTACCTATCAACAACCTCTATAGTGATGATGCAACTCATACACTAAAGGAAATACTCTCAAAAAATAATTTTATAAAAGTTCCACATAAAATGAGAATCAATTTTTCTAATATGTAAAATGGAATGATATGTAAAACTATTTGTGATTTTGGCTTCATGAGCATCATACTCATAATGATTACCATATCTCAATTCTATCTTTAGACATATAGGTTTGTCTTGCACATCATGGTTAGAAGGATTATAACTTTTTTCCTACCATATACATGAGTGAATGTCATAGTTTACCTCTCTCTCTATTATGATAGCACACACAAACCCACTATTAGTCAAATCCTAATTTTAGTTCTATTTAATCATCAATTTCATCACCATTCATTCTACAATCTAAATAAATATCACATTTATAATCAAATGTCCATACATCACATAATTCAAAATAAACAAATTCTAGAACTCAAATTGAGAATCTCGGATTCAAAACATAATTTTTCTTGACATTTTAATTGAATTCCAAAAATTCATCCTCTTGGGGGGGGGGGGGGGGGGGGGGGGTGGAGAGATTTGAAAGTCATTCTTCCAACTCTATGGTTTAGCTTGATCTTGCATCCCTTGCTTTCTCATAAATCTTTTATAGATTGAAAAATCACCACTAGGGTTATTATTTCACCTACTTGAAGGTGAATAAGAATAGAGGAGAGGTTGACTAGTTTTCTAGATGTCTTCTCTTCATTTTCACCATGTCATTTATACTTAAGTAATTTGCATGTAAAAATTCAAGGCTTTAGAATGAATTCATTCATTTGGCCTTTAGTCTCTTGAGCTCAAGGTCACTACATTGGGAAGTGTCCAAAGCTTTGAATTCTTTTTAAACTTTTTGTACCTTAAAAGTTGTGATGCTAGAAAATGAATGCAACTTTTGTAATTATCTTGTATAAGAAATTCATAGCACTAGGAACATAGCCACAACTTTGTCTTCATGTGAGGCCAGAAAGTCATGGCATTGGAAATAGATGTGCTCGAGTAATGCCCTCTTTAACTTTTTATAGCCTAGAGTCATGATGTTACCAAATGGTAGTGGGTCAGGATGTGTAAATATTAATCTTTGGTATATATAAAACTCTTCTTGGTTAATATAGATTCCATCCATCAATGCCACCATTCTATCACAAAAATTACCATGGCCATTGAATTTCAGGTAGGATTTCTATATTATTAGGCCTTTGTCACTCCCCACTTTGCCTTACAACTCATTTATCTACCCATTTCCTTTGAATATTTCTTCTCTTCAATCATTGATAAAAAAATTGGTAGATTTAGGGTTCATTATTTGTGGCACTAGAAGAGAAAAAAAATACTATTGAAGGATTTCTAGGTTTTGGTATTTATAGTCACGACTTATCAAGAGAAAGTTGTGGCTTTGTAGGTTCACTCTTCTTTCTTTAACTAAAAAGCCATGTTGCTAGGTCACAACCATGGATTTGTCATTAAGTTTTTGATGATACTTTTTCTTTAATACCAAAGTTGCATCATTGAGTATAGTTGGGGCTTTATCATTCAGGTTTTTAGAAGTATTTTATTTTTATAATACCAAAGTCATGACATTGATCATGTATGTGACTTTGAGTGTAAATAGTTAAAATCATAGTTAGTTAAAATCTATGATTTTTTTTTTTGTGTGGGGAGGGTTTCAAGTTTAGTAATATTATTTTGATGCTTATTAAACAAACAAAAAACTTTATTACGTAAAAGATAACTCTTGGGTTTCCTTCTAGGCATCTCTACATCTAATGTCCATAGTTTGTCCATCAATCAATTATCCTTTCCATCTAAAATCTCAATAGTCCAAGCTAATTTTTCTATGTAAAATTTGATCTCCTTCTTCTTTTTTATATTCTATATTAGTTAGGAATACTATATAGCTAATCATCTAAATAGCCTCATTTACAATGTAGTTGTGAAAGAATGCCTACTCTTTATTTTTGCTCAAGCCATGACATTGTAAAATATCATGCCATTTTTAGATTCTTTTTGCTTGTTCTCTTCTTCAATTAATTTACATCTTCCTATGAATCTCACATATGAAAATCATATAAGAGGAAAATGAATCATAGGATCACTATATGAGACACCTTCACTTATGTGTATTCCATAATATACCTATTACTATACACCAAAGCTGATACACGACTCTCACATTATAGTGAAACCTCTAGCTTAGATATTCTATTTAATCCCCACATCACTTACAAGTTAGTTTTTCTAGAAAATACAAAATTGATTGGTCATAAATACATTTGTGTTTTTATCTTCATAAACACCATACACATAACAATTAAACTTGCCTCAATCTTAAATTTTCACATATAAGCCTATCTCACTTATTAAGATTAGAATAACAATCACTCTCTTCATATCATACCTCATGAGTATGTCATATGACTTAATTCTTACTATCCACAATGACCAATATGCATAAATTTATGATATAGTAAAAATTATAAATTTTAATTCTAATTAGTATTCATATACATCAACATTCAAATCATAATATTATCACAAATATAAATGTTATACATTCAAATTATCATAACACAAGTATATCAAACTAGCTCTATATCCTAATTAAGCCTAAAATTGGGGAAGAATTCATGTGAAATATTTAGAGTGATATCTCGTGGAACTAATGAGTTCCCAATAACAACTATAGCGAGGTTCAAAGTCTCACAATTTAATCCTAACAAATTCTTGCTTGAGTTTATTCTGGATTTGACATTTATTAGGGGTTGGAAGTTATGCATAGGGTTTTGTATGCTCTTGAGTCAAAATTAGATTCCCCAACTCTTTTTTTGTGTGAAAAACTTTAAGTGTTACTTTTATACTTCATGGTTTCGTGTAATTCTCTAAGCTAAAAGTCATGGTTCTAGCTTGATGTTATGACTTTCTTATCTCATTAAATCTTCTATGAAGTAAAAAAGTCATAGTGATAGGAATGTCATGACTTATGTAACTCCACTATGGAGCACAATCTCATGGTAGCAGGAATGTAATGATTGAGATAATTTCATTCAGAAATCTAAAGTCTTGACACTAGCAATAACAATAACTACTGTAAATTTTTTTTAGAACACACAGTTGCAAAAGCAAGTATGACTACAATTGAGGTATTTACACTCTACAACATAATGTTAGACTAACAAGAATGCCATCATTCAGACATATACAATTTAGTTCACAAAGTCAATATAGAAAATATTATTAAGACTAAAAATAATTTGGTATTATATAATTGTGATTTTTGTATTGATTAAGTTGGGACACCAGACAATACTAGGACCTTATACAAGTGGAGTACTTGGCTACATCAATGTGAAAATAAGGTCATGGTCATCATTGTGTTTTAGAGATGATGCCACTATGATTCCCAAAAAATATCATAGTCACGAAGATAATCTTGCATAGTAAAATAATTGTGAGAACTTACCAAAGTTATGACATACAAAGATTACCACAACTTATTTTGTAGAGTCATTGCCAAGAAATAATGTCACAACTACTTCATAAGCTTATAAAAAGTATAACTAAGTCAATATTTGAATTTCACGACTCTCCATTACTTTTCTCTCCTTCAAGTCATTGCTCCATCAAGTTTACCAATTTCACCCAAAATACATCTAATTTTACTAACATTCATCGAATTCTATCAAAATAAATACTTAGTGTAATTCATTAATTTAACACTAAAATAAGTGCATACACATTAATAATTACGTACGAAACATAATATTTGGTATGTGGAGTACCAAAAAAACTTTCATACTAAAAATATTATTTATCCTATAGCAATAAATCTTCTTATTTTTTTTTGAAACTAATCATCAATAACAACATGAAGAATATACAACAATATCACAAAAATGATACAATGTATCAGAATGGAGAAAAATGTGGATGGTATTATCGACCATGATGATTAAAATTTTTAATAGGAACTTTACTCTAGAGGGCTAAAATGGAGTTTTGATGTGGAAGGTCTCTATGAATCTTCCTTATTATTCATTGTCTAGTTTATCATCTTCACAATCATACTTCTTAGTGTGTCTTGTCATCTTTCAATTGAGTTTAGTGAATCTTCAAAAGAACCTAATGCAAGTACATGTATTTTGGTTCTCATTGCACTTTCTCAAAGCTTCAATCTATTGTTTCTCTCTATAATGTATATTAGACTTACTTTCTTTTTCTCAGCTCTTTATCATTTTTTTCCCACTCTTTCATGATAGACATATTGAGCTTCTCAAATTCTTTGGTGCTCCCAATCACCATAGTCTTTGTTGTGATTTTTTACACTACCTAATTTTATTGATTGGATAGTTTCCTAAAAGATTATTAGCAATGATCTCTTGCCAACAAAGATTAATAAGTATATAAGTCATATAGATATCAATCTCATAGGAATTGAATCAATAATGTGATCAACCAATAGTAAGACATCACTACTTTAGTTGAAAAGATAATTTGGGATTATGGTAGTATACTCAGATCCTAGGATATGTTCATTTTAACTCATATGTTGCATGTTTTATTTTTTGATTTTGTTAAAATTGGAAATAGAAAGAGGGTGGATTATTGTCAAAATGCTTCTCTGACATAATGACATAAAGGTGATTATTATCAATGAGCCCATCCTGGTCCCCTCATAGTTTTTTTCTCGGTATGTTACAACCAAAGCAACAAATCATCTCTTATCAAGGGTCATTCACAACCCTATGCCTTGAAAGTCATCAACTACTTTTGATGATTATTTCATATGTATATTTTTATTCTTAGGCCGTAGATATCTTACTTACTTTGAACTAATATACTTTTTAAAATATTTGCACTTTTAGCTTTGTAAGTGTCATATTTACACAATTAACATATGAATTCCCTCAAATATCATTGATGAAAATCATATGAGTGAAAGCAACTCAAAGGAATATCACCACCTCATGAGTCATTACCACTCGTGAATTTCCTATAGATTACGTATACTGATTCTTCATAATGATGATGTAACTCACATACTAATGGCTGAACCCTTTGGATAATATTATATAAAATATTTATATCAATTAAGGGTCAGTTCTTATAAGACAAGTATCATAGATTGGTATCTAAAAGTATTCATACTTTCAACTTAATGAGTGTTATACTTACAACAATATTCAATATATCTTAAATCCAAGTTTGGACGTATATGTTTGTATTGCATATCATAGTTAGAAGGGTTGTTACTTTCTTCCTACTATATTTATGAGTAAGCCTCATGGTTTATATACACCTTCTATCATGACAACATGCACAAATTCACCAATAGTAAAACTCTAATGTTAGTTCTATTTAATCACTAATTCCATCAATATTCATTCCATAATATGAATCGAACATCATAATTAAATATCAAAACATCTATATATCACATAAATCAATATAGGCAAACCTATGTATTTAATTAGCCTTATATTGGGGAAAGTTTCATATGATGTATATAAGAATAAGTCTTGTGAATTTCAAGTTTCCAAAAGTAGGACTCATGAGAATCTATAATTCAAAACCAAATCCCATGATATTTTTATTGAACTCTCAAATTCCACACTAGAAAGGGAGGTTTGAAGGTTGTGCTCAATAACTCTACGTTTACCATTGGTATTGCATACCTTGATTGCTCATGGATCTCCTAGGAAGAAAAAAAAACTTCTATAAGGCCTTTGCTATGTTTGGTTCAAGATGAAAAAGGAATGTCAGTTAGCTACCATATCATATCCCTCTCTTCACTTTTAGTATGTATTTTATATTTCACAAAATTTCGAGTATTTTCTAAGTAGAAAGTCATGACTTCAAGAAGATTTTTTAATATTGGCATTTGCACTCTAGAAATCAAAGTCATGATGCTTGGAAGTAATCATGGTTTTCAAATAATTCTTAAGCTGTTTGTACCTTAAAATTCACACTAGAAAGTTACCATAACATTTGCAATTAGACTGTATATCAAAGTCACATTGTTGGGACATGACCATGACTTTGCCTTCTCTCGAGGGAAAAAAGTTATAGCATTGGAAATAGTTATAGTTCTAGTATTTTTTTCAATTACTTTTTATAGCCATGAGTCATAATGCTTTATAATGGATGCAGCTTTGGACTTAGAAATATTAAGCTATAATAAAGATAAAGCTATAATAAAGATAAAGTTTTGATGCTAGAAAATAGTTATGACTTTAGTACATATGAGACACTAAGTTAATATGATTTGAAATTAAAATCATAACCATTTAAATATTATGAGATAAGTATGACTATGACTCCAAGATAATATTACAGCCAAAAAATGGTGTATAGTAAAATGATTATACTAATGAGATGATAGAATCATGACATACAAAATTTATCATGACTACTTATGTAAGGTTTTAGCCAAAAATAAATATCAAAACTACTCAATAGGACCAATCATCACCAAGTTGTTAATTACATCAAAAAACATAATGATTACACTATTATTCATCAAAATCCATTAAAATTTCAATTTTATGAAATCTTTTTAATTATCACACATTTCTATACATATATATTATCAAAAACTATACAAATATACTAGAATATTCAATAATTTACTTACTTAACAAACTCATATATTAAAACTATTGCCCATCTTCAAGTAATGATTTTCCTCTCAATAACAAATATATTCTACATCATCCCAAATACCATATTTTTTTCTATGACTAAATTTGAGTGTCATAATATCACAAGATAGTAGAGAAACTTCTCATAGTTAACATATTTAGAATCATGATAAGGTTTGAGTTCTATGACTATATCTATGGGTAAGTTAAGTGTATATAATGAGTCAATTGATGGGCACATTGTTTTTATTACATTACACCATATGAACAAAAAAACCTTTGGGTTGCCTCTCAAGTAGTGTTATATTTAACATCTATAGGTAGATCATAAATAATTTTCCACCTATGTCGATGATCCCTATCATCCATGCTAGTTTTTCAATATATATCTTTACTATTTTTCTTCTTGTATCATCATTCATCATCACATTATTTGGACTTCATTCTTTGGTCTTTTCCTTCTTGGATGTTGCAGCTTTAAAAAATACCACAACTTCTTCTTTGGTTCTAGCTTAAAGTCAAATATATTCTTAACATTTTTTTTCTATGTTACAACCACTTCTACCCATTTTGATACATAATTCATTACTAATAGAATATATTCTTTTCCATAAAATACCAAAAAAGGATTCATGAAGTCAATTCCCAATACATCAAATATTTTCAATTCTAAGATAAATTTAACAACATTTTATGCTACCTGGACATGTTTCATTATATATGGCATATATCATACCGTCATACCATGTTTTAAAAATCTCAGAACAATTATGTATAAAAATATTGAATTATAATACCTTCTGAGTAGTTTTGTTTCACCAAAAATACCCTCCATATGAGAAAAGAATGATATTTGAAGGTAATCATCGATTGCTCATTTTCTAGAATATATCTTTTTATAATCTGATTAGCGCATCTTTTGAATAAAAGTTAAAAAAATATTTCTTTTAATGTGATAACGAGGATATTAAATCACATGCTAAATAGGTAGCATAATCAACATACTAGGGGAGTTGAATCTCAACTATCAAAACATGCTTATCCAATATTTTTTTTTGGAAATTTCAGCTTCTCCAATCTTATTATCACCAAGTTCCAAATGTTATAAATGGTTGGATACCACATTGTCACTTCTCTTATTATCTACAATTTCAAGATCACATTCTTGAAAAAAAAGTATCTAACTTATCAATATTGGTTTAGCTTTATTTTTTGTCATCAAGTAATATATGTCTATATGATCCATATAAATCATCACATTTGTTCCAAGGATGTATGGCCAAAATTTCTTGTAAAAAGCATATTATAATTAATATTTCTTTTTTATCATCATATAATCCACTTGGGCTTCATTCAAAGTATGACTGATATAAGAAATTACTATAAAGATTTTATCCCATTTTTGTCTCAATATAGCTCCTAACGTATATGCACTTGCATCACAAATTAATAAGAAATAGTTCTTTCTATCGTGGTATGATCAAAATTAAATTTTTAACCAATTTTCTTTTTAATTCTGCAAAAGAATTGATATGTTTTTGATCAAAGGTGAATGCCACATCTTTCTCCAATAATTTGCATAATAATTTTGTCATTCTCAAAAAGTTATGGATGAATCACTAGTAAAACCTTACATGCCCAAGGAAACTCTTCGCCCCAATGATTATACTTGGGTGTGATATGATTTTGGAGTCATCAACTTCAAATCCTCTAGTATAGGTTTAAAGTCCCAATATTATCCCCTCTTTAACCATGAAATGACTTTTTCCTATTTTAAGATGAAATTCCTCTCGTATTTTTTTCAATACAACTTGTAGGTTATAGAAGTATTCTTCAAAAAATCTTCATAAATAAAAAAATTATTCATAAATATTTCCAATGATTTTAATGTTAATATTAGCAAAGATGTCATTCATGTATCTCTCAAATGTGGTACGTGTATTACAAAGAATAAATGACATTCATATATCTCTGAAATGTGTTAGAAGCATTATAAAGACTACATGATATTCTCTTAAATACAAATGACTGATATTATAAAGTAAATTTTATCTTTTCTTGATCTGCCAGATCAATCAAAATTATATTATACTTTGAATATCCATCTAAAAAATAATAAAATGAATGTGAGTAGATTCTATTTAATATTTGATCCATGAAGAGAAGTTAGTAGTGATCTTTCCATGTTATTTTGTTCAATTTCATATAATTTGCATAATTGATATCATATGGTTGCACACATGGAAATCTCTTCATCATTTGTCATCTTTATCTCCTCATTTCTTTTGTACAAGATGAATCAGACTTACCCATTGACTATTGGGTATAACATAAATAATACTCACTTTAGCCTTTTCACAATCTCATTTTTCCCACAATCTTTCATGATTGGATTCAAACATCATTAGTGCTCAATCATTGGTTTCACATCTTCATCCATATGGATCTTATCCAAACATATTGATGGGCTGATTTCTTTGATACCATCTAGTGAGAAGGCGATATTATCCACATATTTCATTATGAAATTCACCAATGTGGTTCCCATATCATCCATTAGCACTAATGAGTTGATAATTAGTTTTAGTTTATCTTCTCCTAGAAAAGCATAATAAATATGATTCGGTAACACCTTCTAAATTAGTCTATATGAATTTTTTTATTCTGTTGGACATTATTCTTTCAAAGCCATGACTTTCTCAAGTGTTACAATGTTTTCAAGTATTATGTCTCTGGTGAGCAACATGGCTTTTAGGTTGGATGTGGCTTTCATTTCCCTTAGCATGACTTTGTTCTTCAATGCATCAATATCTCTTCTCTTAGATCCCAAAATCTCTACTTTTGTTGTAACCATGTAAAAAATCAATGTTTCACTTGGTATTATTTCTTGTCCTTTCATTCATATTTTATCTCCATATGATTCTTCATTACCTCAAACAAGATGTGCATATGTTCCTCTCGATTCTTCTCACTCATTCTCTTCTCAAATCTTCTCATGTGATCATCAATTTTTATGCGATGATAGTTTTCTTTATCATTTCTTTTCTTCATCTCTATAAATAATATATTGAGGATATCCTCAAATGTTGGGCTGGAAGTAATATGAAAACAATCTCATAAAATCTTTTCATGGCCCATTAATTGATAGGATTCTTCATCTTGATAACTTGGGCTATACATGATCTTTTGATTTCTTTCGATATAGTGGTGGCTAAATAAAAGAGACAACAACACAAGAGCACTATTATCCATAATCCAAATAAGAAGACAAGACATGTTATGCAGATTTGAAAAAATATTCAAAATAATATTATCAAAACTACTAAAAATAGAACTATCTTTTTTCCAAGAAAATTAGGTCAACTCACTCTGACTAACTAAACTTTATGATCTCCAATAATAATATCAAAAACTTGTTGCAACTTTATTATGCTGCCTAATTTTATCAATTAGGTACTATCTCAAAAGCTTATTGGTGAATATCACTCATCATAAATGTCCACATGTGTACAAGTCATACAAATAGTAAATAAAATTTTTATCCAAATATTAATTCCATAGAGATTATATCACGAATTTGGTTAAACAATAGTATGACAACATTGTTCTAGTTGAAAAGATAATTTAAGATTTTGGTAATATTCTTAGATCCTAAGGTTTGTCCATTTTAACTCATATAATTCATGTTTAAACAGTTTGGTTCATGTTGAGTTTGAATATAGAACAAATATTAGATTATTATTAAAATACTCCTTTACTCTAATATTATACAAGATAGTTATTATTATTAAGTCTATCCTAATAATGATCTTCACATAATTATCCACTTATTACTTTACCACCAAAGGAATAAATCATTTCTTATCGAGGGTCATTCACAAGTCCATACTTTTTAGGCAACTTGTCAACTACCCTTGATATATAGTTGTAACATATGTATGTTATAATTCTTCAACCCTAGGTATTTTAATGACTTTGAACTAATATGGTCTTAAAAGATTTGTACTTTTGACTTTGTAAAAAATATACTCACACAATTAACAAATATATTCAATCAAATATCACTTGTGGGAATCATATGAGTGAAAACAACTCAAAGGGTTATCACTACCTCATGAATCACTACTACTTATGCATATCTTATGGATTATCTATCATCATCCTTTATAATGATGATGTGACTGCTATACAACAGGTGAACCACTTAAAAGAATATTTTATAAAATAATCATATTAATTGATTATTAGTTTTTCTAAAACATGTTCATTGGATTATCAAGTAAAAACAGTTGAGTTTTTGGCTTCATGACCACTATACTCATAATGATTAATATGTTTCAATTTCAAATTTTGACATTTAGGTTTGTCTCATACATCATGATTGAAAGGGCTATTACTCCATTCCTATCATATATATGAGTGAGCCTTATGATTTACCTGTCAGAATTTAGCAAGACAACATGTACAATTTAACTGAGAGTAAACAAAGATAATGATATTTGGTTTACTCAATTTTATTACCATACCTAGTATCATAATATATACACTTATTCAATTTTTCAATAATCCAACTATCATATTCTCATTCATCTGTTTGGTTCATGTATATAGGTGTTTATGTTAAAATATTTTATGTCCTTCCACCTTAACTCTATGATTCCTATAGGCAACAAAGTATTGCATTGTTGGAATGGATGACTGGTATTTTAAATACTTGGTTTCCACATCAACAACTATGATACTAAATATAGGGTGCAATCTATACTTGCTAAATATACTAATAATATTGCATTGCACTTGGTGGGAGTGTATATAGATGAACACATATTCATCATATCATAATAAATCTTTAATATTTTCATAAAAGAATTTTATGTATCCTAGTTTAAATCATCAATAATAAGTTCATTACACTCACTTTTGATGGAGTTGAATATCATGTATTTGTAGCCAACACAAGACTCTTATATTATGTATGAATAATTACAATGGTGTATCTCATCTCCATTTAGGATTTTTTTAGGCTCGCTAACAAACATAGAATATTAAACTCATATTGTCTGATAGGAATCTTAAAGTATTTTAGTGAATTTCTTATTTTTTCTAATGTGGAAAAAATATATTTTATTTCTACTTATACTATTAGGTTAATTATATGACACATACACCTAATGTAAAATATTTCACCTAATGACTTATCTCTAATGGTTCTAACAACCATATTATTGACAATACCATTATTTGATGTATTATAAAAAATAATACTAAACATTTTATCCTAAATATCATATTTCCTAATTATCTTTATCATATACTCATATATAGAAAATCTATCATGAGGATGGGGAATCTCAAGAATTTATAAATTTTTTTTAAGTTTCTATTTAGAATCTACATAGTGAGTGATGATATATGTGAATAATGCATCAACCTGACTATACCATATATCAGACTACATGGATGCTACTCTACTATATTTCATAAAATTATTAATTATTAATTATTATGTATTTTCTAATTTATAATATTTTATTATGTATGTATCATAACAACACAACTTTATGTGTGTAGTAGTTCATCTCTTTTTCTAAACTAGTACTATAATAGATAATAGAATGAGAAGGAAGAGAGAAAAACCAAAATTAAGAGGTGATGAGAGGAAATAAAATTATCGAATATCACAAAATTTATATTCCATATTTATAGATATTTTTTACATTAAAATATTATAATTTTTTATTTTTTTTATTTTTTTATTTATATATAATGGGCAAAATTCCAACAGTCGTTAGATTTTTGCCTAGTAGACATTGGATGAAAATATGACGGCTACAAAAAAAAGATACAAAAGTAGTTTTTTATTTTTTACCAACAATTACATGGATAACTATGTGCCTATCACTATCATTTTCAAGGTAGGATATAGGTCTGTTATGTTTATGTAATGGATAAGTAAAAGTGGAGATAGGGGTTTTTTAAAGTAGTGAGGACATGATATGTGCCCCATGCTCCATGCTTCTATGAACTAAACAAATGGGCCATGTGTGCCATGCATAACCTAACACGAGGACTAGTTAGCCCTAGCTCAGCATGACATGAGCTATGCCATGTGATAGAATAACCATGGTCTAGGTGCAATTTTGGATTATGTCATGCCAGAAATAGCATGACTATTTTGGGCTTACCTCATGACATTCCCAAGCTGCCAAACCTATTTGACACATCTATTTAGCTTAATTTTACATCCCTTACTTATTTGTATACCCCCTAGGAAGTGTGAAAATAACCTATATGGTTGTTTGTTTGATCTTTTCTTGATTTGTGGAGAAGAAAAAGATTTTTTTAGCCAATTTTCTTTCCTCTTTTATACTCTAATATTTCTGTATTTCCTCAAGTAGAAAGCCAAGACTATTTAAAGTTGTCATAAATTTGGCATTCATCTCTTGAGCTTGAGACCAAGACTCTTGAAAGTGGCCACGACTTTGGAATATGTCCGAATCTTTTTTATAGCACTAAGTTATAGTGTTGGGAAGTTTTAGTGACTTGGGCCTATTATCTTTATAACACAAAGTCATGATGCTAGGAATCACCATGTCTTTGATGTTATCCTCACTCATTCAACATATGATCATGATACTATGAATAGTTATAGCACTAGGGGTGATCATAATATTGTGAATATCCTATCATGTGCATAATATGGCCATGACACTGGGAATGGCTATGACATTAGAAATTACTTCTCATATGCATAATATGGTGGTGACATTTTCTTGACATTTTTTATATGTCATGTGTTCATGGCACTTTGGAAGGCCATGGTCATTAAAACCAACACAAACATAAAAGTCATGGCATAGCCCCTCTTTTGATGACAAGAGTCATGACCTTAAAGAATGACCATATTCGAGCAAATGCTCTCTATGTTATTTGAATGTCCATATGTCATGATGCTAAATAATTACCATAACTTAAGTTTGAATAGTTTTGACATTACAACTTTATGTAGTTCAAAGTTGACTTTGTGAAAAAAATCATTACTCTAACTCAAGACCACATAGACATGATAAAGATAAAGATGTGACCTGGGAAGTGAGTATGACCTTTAGCATTAGTAGAGTACCTGATTATTCCAACAAGAAATTAATATAACAACTATATAATTGTTATGAGATAAGATCATCATAATAATTGTGTATAGTTTTAGTCAAGAACTGATGTAGAAATTGCTCGATGATCTATACCCTACCAAGTAGCTAAAAGCCTCCCAAAACCTATCAATTTCATGACTATTCATCACAATTCAACAAATCTCAAAAGTCATGAAATTGATCTAATTATATTTCATTCCCATACTTACATATCATATAGTATCACCAAAATAGTTACTAATATTTAATAATTTGAACATCAAACATGGACACATAGACATTCCTTCTTATGAGATGCATCTTCTATAATGTATCTCATTGCTCAATATTATCTTTGTCTTCCTCTTTATTGCTCCTCACGTACTCTTTCCACTTGCTGTCTCATCTCTCCAATTATATTACTAAGGAATTATGCATAGACTTTAGCTCAACCTTCAAGCATACCTTTTTATAAGGGTAAAAATCTTTCCCAAGTCTTTTTATTTTTAGTCAAAAAAAAAATCAAATTGGAGTGGTAATTTATCATCAAATTTTTCTTCACTTTTCCATTATTCATATGTCAGTTTTGAGAAAGAGTGACACTTATTGCCAAATATCAATTAATTCTTCCCCTTCAAGGCCTATATTTTCTTCTTATCTTTTTCAAACCCTCTTTTTATACCCATCAATATCAATGAGGACATCCATGGGCACCATTCATCTTAATCTTTATTCATTAGGACTTATTTGGCTCGACATAACATTAGCAAAGAGGGATAAATTATTTGGCAAGATAATTCTCTCTCTTGAAATTTGAGAATAGACTTATCCAAGATCTTCCCCACATAAATTATTTGGCTCAACATATAACCAAACCTTGCTATTCTCAATGAGTTCTCCCCACACTAAGTGTTCATATATACTTTTTGATGAAACTATCTAAGACTCTCTTCCATCCATCAACATCTTTGTGATTGCCTTGTAGTTACGTTGCATTTTTAGGGATTTGAAGACCATTCCATATATTGTCCATTGCATTCCAAATACTTCATATATAAATTTCCTATCAACATATCCAAATTCCTCATACATAGTACCTCTTATCTTGCATGTTTTATATGTTGGAGAAAAACTCCCTTATAATCATCGCATCCTCCTCTTCCATGCGCATGCAAATTCAATCCCAGTTTCTCCTCTCTGTCGTTGGTTAGAAAGGTGGGATGAACTCACTAAATTCTTAATCACCCACAAAATATTTCTTGGCTAGAATCATAAGTCATCAATCTCTTCACGCATTCAGTAATAAAACTAGTTTTGGCACCACAACTTTAAAAGAAATCTTGATGGTGGATTGCTTCTATTTCTTACTTTTGGCCTTGAGAACCTTTGTCTTTTCTCTTCTCGATCTTAGCTTCGAAAGTAATGTATCCTTTTCATTATTAGCTCCATTCTTCAAAGATTTGGAGTCATAGTAAGTTTTTTTCTGATTAGATAATAAGAAGAAGAAATAAATTCAAAAAAAAATTAGGATGATATTTTATATAGGGCTAGAGTTAAGTCACAACTAATAAAAATGTTACCTTTCATGTGATCATGAATTTTCTTTTAAAAAGATATTCTTGGTTGGGTTTGAGTATTGCAACTTTATGTGACGTACAAGAAAGTCACAGTTGGGCTTGATTATCACGACTTCATTTGTCATTAGAAAGTCATGGCTGAGTTTGAGTGTCATGACTTCTTTTTGGGTATATACAAGGTACCAGTATTTGAGTGTATGTATATGTAAAAAAATTTGTTTATTATATCACACAACACAAAAAGTAAATTCTAGGGTTTCCTCCAAAGCAACACTATATTTGATGTCCATAGCTAGACCATCATCATTTCTTCAATCTAGTCAGTAATTTTAGGAGTCAAGGTAAGCTTCTCACTATAATTTTTATCCTCTACTTATCTTCCCAATTTTTTTCTGCATGGAGTCATCTTTTGGAGTACCCCCTTTAGGATACTTCATGGTGGATGCCTCTACTTTGTAAAAATTCATAATATCATTTTCTATGATGACCTTGATAATGTCATGACTTGTTGTGAAGATATGACATCAAAAATTACTCTCTAGTTTCCTTTTTCTATGACTTTAGTAAAAGTTATGATTTTTTATTTAAGCTTATGTTTCTCTAATATCATGGATTTGTCTTCTATTATAACTTTCTTTATTTAAGTTAGTAAGTTAAGGCATGATTTTTTAAGAATTCATAAATTTTTTCATTGTAGTAAATATTACCTCATCTTCCTTGAAATGCTCATGATTGTTGTCTGTGCTCATTGTATTCCAACACATTAATGATTGTTTATGGACTTTACTTCGCTTGTACTTGTTATGCACTCTTTAAAATTTTCTCACTAATTTCTCTATATTCTTGAACTAAGAATTTCATCATTTCTGTCTCTTCCTTTGCATCTTAGAGTTGCTTGAGTTTTATCCTCCAAAAGTCATGACATTTAAAAATATCATGACTTCATAATAGTCTTCCTTTTCATAGTCACTTTTATTATTTTCTTCATTCCAAAGTACTTCTAGTTCATCTTCTTTTTCATCTTCTTTAATTCAACAATCTTCCACAAAGTCTTTCCATTTGAAATTTATATTTTGTCTCATGGTGGCACAAAGGAGGGTATCTACTCTTCATCAATCTTTTTCATGATTACTAGCTTTCCCTTCTACTTGTTGGCCCTCTAACTTCATATTTGGGTATAATGGGCATATACCTATTTGGATTTTCTTAGTATAATTCAATAATCCATATATGCACTTTACATCCATTAATAGTGATAGTTACTTAATGTAATTTTTAATGATCTTCATTTCAATGTCATGTATTCTAGCTTCCTTTCAATATGTTCCATTCAATTCTTTTGTAGATCATTCATTTTCTTTATCTCAATGAGCATGGAAAGATTGTTTCCTTCAAGAGATAGTTTTTCTACTACATTGAGTCATAATAATCGGAGCTCAAGACTTCTTGTATTTATTATTCTATTGAGTTATTGCTGAAATTCTTCTGGAATTGCTAAATGTTATGTTGCACATTCCCATGACATTTATATGATAATTTTTTATTATCTATCATATTTGGATAGTTGTATGCGGGGGCGTTGTTATTGGGTTAGAATACATGCTTTTTATTCTACAAAACATTGGTTTCCTCCACTTGATACATGAGGTCAAAATTTATAGTTTTCTACAATTGCAAAATAATAATTTTTACCACACTAAGTTGCTTGTCATTTTAGGCTTCAAAATTGTTAAAAAATATTTCTAATTTCACGTCCATTGCTATCAATCTATTCAAATCCAATACTTCTTCTTGATTCCTTCCAAAAGCTTAGTCTTTTATGGTTTAAGTTGTTTTTTATTAGCTCTTAAAATAGGAAATACATTTATTTGGTTGATTTATTCATGATGGAACCACTTGAGACTACATCAATCATATATCTAATCATGTAATTCATTTCATTACATAAGGCTTGTGCTTGGACCCACAATCTAAATCTATATTGTGGGCACCTCTCTAAAAGTTATTTGAATCGATCCTAAGTATCATATAAAACTTTTTGCTCCTCTTATCAAAATTGACTTATCTCTCCCATTTTTTGAGTGATGATTTGAGATGGGAAGAACTTATTGAAGAAACCTTGTAGAAGTTCATATTAACCTTCAATCGATCTTCTTGATAAGTACTAAAACCAACTCAAGGCATTGTTTCAAAGAAAATGTGAAATATCATATCCTTTTAGCATTCGAGATTACTCTATTCATCTTCACTATGTCACACAACTCTAAGAAATTTGTTATGTGGGTATTTTGATCTTCTAAAATTCATTCATCATACTGATATTATTGCATTATAACTATCAAAGTAGGCTTCAACTCAAAGTAGTTTCCTTATATCAGTTGTATCCAAATCTCAAAGCAATTATCAATCATAGTTGGCCATCAATAGTCACCTAAAGTATGGTGACAATTGGGCTATTGGAAAACCTATCTTTCACTATCTCGGTAATGTTCATTGCTTACTTTCCATATTTTTTTTTCTCAGCTCTCTATCTTAAGTTTATCTTCTTTGTTCTCTCAATTTCTAGGTATTTAGCTGTTAAATTAATCATAGAACTTTAGCTCATACACTATATAGTGGCTATAAAACAAATGTAAAAGAAACAATAAAAATTAAATACAACACAAACACTATGCAACAATTATTATCTAAACAACTAAAAACAAAATTACCCTTTTATAAGAATAGTTATGTCAACTCAAGTTAACTAATCAAACTAAACAATCCTAGGCAATAGTGCCAAAAACTTAATGCAACTTTATTATGATACTATAACTTACTATTTATGTAATTGTCACAAATGTTCATTTGATGATTATCTTTCGTCCAATAGAGTTTTATATGTATGGATCATACAAGTAGTAAAGTTGGATATAAGTCCAAATATTGATCTCATAAAAATTTTATATAGGTAGTTTGACCAACCTATATTGAATTATCTACTATTCAAGTGAGTAGATATACTTGAAATTTTGAAAAGATACTTAGACTCTAAGTTTGGCTCACTTCATTATGTATGATGATTTTTTTTAGTATTTAGGTAATATTATGTCTGATCATTAGACGATAGGTAGATTAGTGTGCAAATGATCTAGTGCTTTCTTGGCATATAAAGTAGCCATGATCTATAAATTATTACTATTGTAGTTATATCCTTGATATTTTATGAGCAAAACCACACATTGTTCCATTCATGGGTCATTCACATGTTTACTCTTTTTAGGTACTACATTAACTACCTTTGATAACTGCTTTATGTATGCATTCCTATTCTCCGACCTCAAATATCTTAAAGATACAAAATAATCTCGTAATAAATACAATTGTGCTTTTGATTTTTTAAGATACATATTCACATCAATTAATATATATCTTCTCATGAATCTCACATATAAAAATTATACAATAGGAAATAACTCACAAGGCTATTACCACTATATGAGACACTTCCACTTGCAAATTTCTCATGATTTACCAAAATTGACACATGACTCCTACATTATAGTGAAATTGCTGGGTTTGGTATTCTACTTAACCCAAATATCACTTGAATATTAGTTCTTCTAGAATATATTCAATGAATTAGTAATAAATATGTTTGTGCCTGCTTTTTATGCTTTATACTTACAACAACTAAGCCTACCTTAGTATTATATTTTTATACATGAGTTTATCTTATATATTAAAATTAGAAGGGTTGTCACTTCTTTCTTATCATATATAGTGAGTTTTTTCCATAACTTACTTGTCAACATCTACCACAACCAACATATCTAAACCTATGATATAGTAAAAATTCTAAATCTTAATTCCAATTAGCATCCATATCTATCAATATTCAAAATACAATATTACCATAAATATAAACATTATATAATCATACTATCATAATACAAGCATATCAAACTAATCCTAGATCCAATTTAGCCTAATATTGAGAAATAATTAATGTAAGATATTTGGAGTAAAATATCAAAAAATCATGGGTTCTCAATGACAATTTTAGTAAGGATCTAAGTCTCAAAACTTATTCCTCACCAATACTTGCTTGTATTTACCTTGGATTTGCTCCTAATTGAGGGTTAGAAGTTGTCATGCCTAAGGTTTTGCATGCTTTTGGCTTGAAATCTAATTATCCCTCTTTTTTTTTATTTGTCAAAAATTTCTAAGTATTAATTTTATACTTTGGGATTCCATGTAATTCTTTAAGCTAGATGTTGTGGCACTAGCCTAAGGTGATAATTTTTTCATCTCATTGAATCTTTTCTAAAGTACAAAAGTCTTAGTGGTAGGAATGTTTCAACTCAAGTAACTATCCTTTAGATAACAATGTTGTGGTGGTAGAAATACCATGACTCGAATAATTTCTTTCTAGAATACAAAGTCACTACACTAGAAATAAACATGATTAATATCTAGAACACAAAGTCATGGAAAAAAGTATGATCATGACTGAGATATTTACTCTTTGTAATGCCAAGTTTTAGCGGAAAGAATGCAACGACTTAGACATTACCTCTTTAGATCACAAAATCATGATATAAAATATTACCATTATGAAAAATTACATGGTATTTTATATTTTTTTGGTTTTGTATTAATTAACTCATGATGATGGAGAATACCACAACTTTTTATACTAGTTGTTTTTTCAATATTTAAGTAAGGTCATGATTATTATTATTATTTAGAGATAATATGACTATGACTCCGATAAAATATCGTGATTATGAAAAGCATGTTGCATAGTAAAAAATTGAGACAACTCGATGGTAGAGTCATAACATACAGATATTACCATGACTTGATTTGTAGAATCGTGACCAATGAATGATACCACAACTACTCCATAACCTTATGAAAATATAATCAAGTTGTAACATAATAAATATTATGACACTTCGTTGCTTTTCTTCTCTCTAAGTCATTGCTCCACTAAGGTCACCAATTTCACCAAAAATACATTCGATTTCATTAACATTTATCAAATTACATCAAAATCATCATTTAGTAAAATCTATCAATTTATCACTCAAATATGTGCAAACACCTCAAAAATTCCATGCCAAATAACCCAAAATAATTTTTACATGGAGTGTTGAATAATGGATTGTAGTGTTTATATACATGTATATATTATTTGTTTGAATTTTTGTACAATATTATTATTTTTGTAATTAGTACAAAGTCAAATCAATATACTTGGAGTCTTGTACCAAAAGAAGAGTTGTAGTACATTTCTTTTTTATGAATATGTGAACCTTGATAATATATGTGAATGTTCAAATTGTTTGATATTTATGTAATTTGCAATTGTAATTTGTATGTTCAATTTGTGTCATGTAAAAATTGTATAATATATATATATTTTTAAATCACAATAAAATTGATTTGCAATTATATGATAATGTATATCAACTGTGATATCTATGACACAATTTGTTATATTTAACTATGTAATATGCATGTCAATATTGAATGTCATTATATTCAAAAGGAAATATATAATTTTCATATTAATTTGTTTGAAATTCATTTATCATATGTAATGTTAAAATGATATATTGATTAACAATGAATTATAATGAAAATCAATGGTGATCCTGTTTATAAAAAAAATTATTAATATTATTCACTTGACATTTCAAAATTTGATATTGGTAATAAAACATGATAAATTGAACTAATATTTCACAATTTTATTAATAATGAAATTTGGTTTTAATCAAAAACATCAAATTTTTTTTATACAATTGAATGTTCACAAACATATAGATACTACAATATATGTATACCTATATATTAATTTCATTTGAAAATGATACACACATATATAGTAGTATATTTATATAAACCTATATGTCTACACACACACACACACACACACACACACACACACACACACACACACACACACACACACACACACACACACACACACATATATATTCAAGTAGTATATATAAATATAGATATATGTATTTGTCTATATATATGTATATATATTAATTTGTTTTCAAATTTAATATATAAAAGTATACACATATATAGTGGTTGAATATTTATGTATAGATAGTCATACAAGTGGACATTACTACTTAAATATTATATGAATAAATATCAACATATAAGTATATATATTTATTTCTATATATAACTTCGTATTTGTTATATATTCTATTGTATATGTATTTGTGTGTACTTCTATACACATACAAGTATACACACAGACACACACACACACACACACGTATATATACTAGTATACATAAAATTATATATATTAAATTCCATTGAAATAATACTAATATAATGAAGTGTATATATACCACTACAAGAAAATTTGAAGACACAGATAATTTCATATTAAATGGGAATAGAATTAGAAAATAAACTAGAGATGGAAATTAAATATGGTTTAACCTTCCATCACTATTATCACGCAAGGACATTGGTGGATAAAATTGCATGACATTTAGCGATGGAAAGCTTCATTTCTATATTTAATTGTTATTAAAAATATAAACTTCTTTAAAAATTATAATGAAAATGAATTCTATTTCAATTAGTTTAGAAATGAAAATGAGATCCATTTCATAAATTAGCAATAGAATTGAATTTCCTATTTCTTTTTGAAATGGAATCTTATTCCATCACTACTTGATGTTAATAAATTTGGTGACGAAATTCAATCATATCAATGTTTTTGAATGGAAACTTATTCCATCGATGTTTGATGTTAATAAATCTTTTCAAAGAATACTTCACCCGTTTGAAAATCATTTTAGGTTTTGGGGCAATTTTAGCTCCAATATTTCATTTCCCATCAACCTAATCGACATTGATTTTTTTCGTGGTTGTGTTCTTTGCCCTATTCATCATTCACAGAGGCATAAAATTTTACTTTCTTAGTCACATGTAGAACACACACACACACACACACACACACACAAAGGAAAATTGCCCTGTCTACCTATTCATCATTGATGGAGGTACCAAATAATGAATATATATATATATGTTATTGTAGTCTACTTTTGATTTGGGTGTTACATATGTGAATATTATTATATATATATATATTTATATATATATATATATGTATGTATGTATGTATGTATGTATATATATATGTGTGTGTGTGTGTGTTATTATAGTGTACTTTTCATTTGGGTGTTACATATGTGAATATTATTATATATATATATATGTATGTATGTATGTATGTATATATTATGTCTTTGATAAATTTATTTTGATGTACTTCAAAATATTTCTAGACAATATTGGTATGTGAGTGTCAACATAGTAAATATTAGAAAAGTGAACATTCTCCTCAATTCAATGTCCATAAAAGTTAATGAGGGTAATAATTATGTGATATTGATTTTTTGGATTTTTTCCAAAAACATATTTGATTTATGCCTTTAGCATGTCTAATTATTTTTTGATTCTATATGATATTTGCTTAATTTTTGTGAAGTTATCCTTAGTAGATAAATATAATATATTTTATAAGAAAAATACAACTTAAAGATATTGCTAAATAAATAAGAGATTAATGCAATTAAAATCTTCAAACCATTGAAAATTAAAATTTTCAATGGTTTGAAATTTTAAATACGTTTGATAAAAAAATATCGGGAGCTGAAAATTTAAAATTTTAAGTGAAAATTCATTGAAAATATTAAGTAGGTAGAGACCTACTTAATGTTAAAGGCTAAAAATTTTCAATAATTTTTTTTAAAATTATTATTTTGTTCTTTTATTTTTATTTCTTTTTCGTTTTCTCATTCATGCTACAATTCAATTTGTGAATCTATCTTTCTCTCCTCCTTTCTCGGCCACCACAAACCCTAATCCTAATCATCTTTTATGATTAATTTAAGAGAGCAAATACCAAATCAACTAGTCATTCATTAATTTTTATTTTTATATTAAAAATTTGGATAGTTTTAAAGAGTTTAGATTTTATTGGTTATTTTTCAAACATTTTTTATTCCTTTTTTGGATTTATAATTTATTTAAGAATATATTTTTATGGATTTTATTTTTTTAATAATTAATAATTGTTGTGCAAAAAAATTTCATTAGAAATTTTATTTATGTTGGATAAAATGTAATACACTAATAATAAGGGTAAATATGCAAAATATATCATTTTTAGCATTCAGCATTTACAGTTATCAAACAATATATTTATATTTAGTATTCAATTAATAATAATTTATTAGATAGTTTTTTAATATAAATTCAACACATAAAATTCAGCCTATATTTTTCAGCACTTATTTTTTAGTGCTTAATTTTTTCAGTTTTATCAAATGGCTCCTTAATGTCATAAATAAGTTACTACGATCTTAGTATAAATAAATCATTATTTACATTATTATTATTAAATATACATTGGTATTATATATAACAGGAATGAAAAATATTATACGAACTAATCGTGAATAGATGAATGTTAGATTAAAAGATAAGTTTTTAATTGACGAGTTTGTAGTGGGGATTGAGAAGTTTGTTGGCATTACTAAAAAGCACCCTCAATTAAGTGATGGAATGAAAATAAGATATCCATACTGTAAATATTAGAATTTGAGTTTTTAAGATGTGGACACAATGCGATTTTATGTTACAAAAAATAGATTTGTTAGAGACTATTATGTTTGGTATAAACATGAAAAAATAACTGTACAAAAAATAACAAAGCATTATGTACATAGAAGTGTTGATTCAAATGTTCAATGAAATATTTCAATCCCAACAATGCATGTGAAGCCATGTTAAATATTGGTCCTTCCATCAATCTGGATGTCATTGAAAATATATTAAAATCACTAACAAAAAAAAATTTATTAAATTCTCAAAGCATCAGAAGAAGAGGTTTGGCTATGTGATATATATGGCCACTCCAAGTTATATGTAGTGGCCAGACTTTTGAATTTAAACTAAAAATATAATTTTTTAGATAAATATTTTGATAAAATTTGTGAGTTGTTATATGAATTGTTACCAAAGAATAATATCATGAAAAATAGTTTTTATAATACAAAGAAGTTAATGCGAGGTTTGGGTCTGTCAATAAAAAAAATACATTACTACATTAATGGCTACATGATATATTAGGGATAAGTTAGTGAAGCAATTGCTTGTAATTTCTATAACTATCCTCGGTACAAAATATATATTATATGTAAAATATAGAAAACAAATATTCTTCATAAGAAGATATATTACATTCAGCTGAATCCTCATTCAAAAAGATTATTTATATTTGAAACTACTACTAATAATATAAGTTGGCACAAAGAGCATACTACTAAAGAAGGCATGATATGGTATTGCTCAGATTCTCCAGATTAGAAATATTTTGATGATATTCATCCATCTTTTGCAGATAAAAGTTGAAATATTAGATTAGGCAATGCACAAATGAATTTCATCCATTTATAAGATAATAATATTTTTCATGACCAGTGATTGTTACAACATATAATTTACCATCATGGATGTGTATAAAAGATGAGTACATATTTTTGTATATCATCATGAATAGTCTGAGAAACCCAAAAGACAAGTTAAATGTTTTCCTACAATCCCTTATTGTGGAGCTAAAAATTTTGTGGGAGCTATGTGAAAACATATAATATATCAAAAAAGTAGAACTTCCAAATACGAGCAGCACTTATGTAGACTATAAGTGATTTCTAGCATATTTAATATCATCAGGATGGAGTAAAAAAGGAAAACTAGGTTGTCCTTACTATATGAAGGACTCTAATGTATTTCTCTAAGAAAAGGTAGAAAGACCTCTTGGGTTGATAACTATACTAAGTTCTTACGTATGAAAAAGGTATACTACCTTTGAGATCGGGTGTCAAAATATTAGAGGTAATTGAAATATATGACTTCAAAAATATTATAAAAATTAATGATGCTTTTATTAATGCACATATTTCAAATAATTATCACTATAGTTGCAAGAAATGAAGCATCTTTTGGGATTTATCTTATTGGAAAACTAATCTAAGTAGGCACAACTTAGATTTGATGCACATTGAGAATAACTTTTTTAAAAAAATATTTTTAGTATTATCATGAATGTGAAAGGAAAAACAAAAGATAATACCAAATCAAGTGATGATTTGAATGAGTTCTTTCATATTCAAAGTTATATAAGGATGAATCAATGAATAAATTCCCTAAGGCTTATTACGATCATGATAATGATGCAAATGAAGCTTTGTGCAAATGGCTCATAGAGTGTTAGGTTTACCGATGGATATGCATCTAACATGAGAAGATGTGTTGATATGAAAAAGCATAAGTTATTTGGGATGAAAAGTCATGACTACCATTTATTTATGCAAAGGATCATGCCCATAGCATTCTATGAATTACTTCTAGGAAATGTTTGGAAATCCTTGAATAAAATAAGTATTTTTTTAAGAATATCACTTGTAATTTCCTAACAAAGAAAGCTATGATGTAATTACAAAATAATATATCCATAATTTTATGTAGACTTAAGCATATTTTTCCTCCTAGCTTCTTCAACTCTATGAAATATCTTCCAATCCATTTATCTTATGAATCCATGATAGCAGGTCTTGTGCAATATAGATGGATGTATCTATTTAAGAGGTTATATAATTTTCATCTCTTCACCTAAAATTTAAATGTATATAATAAATATATATTATTCTAATTAAGAAATTTTTAGATATCTTAGAAAATTGAAAAATAATATTTGAAATAAAGCCAAAGTTAAAGGATCAAAATGCAATGCCTACTTGGTTAAAGAAGCTTTGGTATTTTGTGCATACTACTTTCAATCACAAGTGTATACTTTGTATTACAAAATATCATCAAATAATAATTATGGTATGGAGGATAGATGAGAAGAAGATAACATGATTTATATTTTCACCAATGCAGGTCAATCATATGGTTGGGTAAAACCAATATATTTTTTGGATGACCAAGAGTATCATGTTGCGCACACATATATCTTGTTGAATAATGAGAAAGTTAGACCTTATATTGAGTAAGATTTAAAATCATTTTACATTGTTATTTTTTTGTCATGGTATGTGATATACCTATTTTAATACTCAAAATAACTTCGATCTTGTTTTTGTAGAATTTATGCTAATGAATTAAGACAAAGAGAATCATATATTGATGATGCTAGAATTGATGCCAAGCTTGACAAAGATTTTGCATCTTAGTTTGAAAATTTTGCCAATATATAACTTATCATTTTTGTTTCTAATAAATAAGGTGTCATGGTATATAAGCATGATTTTATTTTTTTTTCACCCCTAGGTATATTTTTCATCATCGAATATATATAATAGACAAATAAAGAATTTTGCAAAAAGGTCATTATGAAGTCTATAAATGTATTTCATACATTATGTAAATGGATACAAAGTTCATATTTTAAAACAAGGTTCAAATAGATCTATAATGAACATTGTTGTATGCATTAAAGGAGTCTAACTCTACTACATCAAATATTGACTTTCATGTTCGATTAATTGAAATTCTACTATTAGATTATCCTACTTTATTAATTAAGAGGACAATTCTATTTAAGTATGAATGGTTTGATCCATTCCAAATTTGGGTATTAGAAGTCATCATCAATACAACCATGTGGATGTACATCATAAAAAATATTATTATAAGTATGAGTCATTTATTCTTGTGGTACAAGAAGAATAAGTGTGTTACACCACTTATCCAACCATGTTGGTGACTGGTGGGCTATTTTTAAAATAAAACCTAGATCATCTATGGATGTTATTGAAAAGGATGCCATTGTGACACCATCATGTGTACATGCATTTCAAAGAATATTATGGAAATTCAATTAATCAATCTATTGTTAGATGATTGGCTTGAAACATCGACTGGTGAAGATGAAAACTATTTAGATATTGATGATACATATGTTATAGAAGATAATGAGGAAGGATTAATTACAAAATCAGATGAGAATTAATATTTAGATGGAGATGATTTGATTGAAAATTTTGATGATGAGCATATATTTTTTGGCTTCAATGTTAAGTTGTACTACATATTTTGTAACTATTATAATTTGGGTGTTAAATTAAAAAAAATCACAAATGTAAATGTGAATATGTTTCTCATTATGTTTTGTTAGTATGACATATTCATTACATTTTCTTACTATCTTTGTAATTTTTTGATGTTTATGAAACTTGAATTAGGTATGATAGGTGACAATTCAAGTGGTTGAGGATCTCAATATGTGGGGAGGGTTAGAGGAAATCGATAAACAGTACATGGAGGAGGAATTCAATATCTATTCAATGACAATAACACTAAAATTTTTTTTTGCATTCATATATGTATTATCTGCCATTGACATTCTATCTTCATCTCATTCTCCACTAGCTAATATTGTTATCTCAATTCAACCTATCCTAGGAGGTACATGCATTGCAATTGTAATATCTAGAATGACTAGATATTCACAATCCATTGTCTACATGTAAAGTTATGATAAAATCTTCATTCCATATATTATTGAAAATATATAGAATGTATCTTACATAAATTCACTATTACACGCATTATTAGATTTCATCCTTTTCGTTTGTCTTTAATTTAAATTAGAACAATGCATGAAAATATAAATATAAATGTTTTTGTTTAAAATTTAGTAATTTTTATTAATAATTAACTATGATTTTGTTACTGATCCAACATTATCATTCAAAATTAAAATTATGTTTGTGTTATGAAATTTTGAATAAATAATATAAATAAAGAAAACATTAACTTAGTAACATAAACATGGGGGTTTTTTGTTTATATGTAAATGTACACACTAATGTTAAATTATTTACAAGTTTATTCCTTCTGCTTCTCGTATAATTGAGAAGATTTTTAAGAAGAAACTAGTTATGAAAGGTATAATGTAGAGTAAAGTGCCATTAAATATGAAAGAATATTATTGGGAAGAATTTGAAGTACAATTTTATTATATTCACCAAGATGTCATATTATTTTATTATTAAAAACTATAAAAAATGCATCACAAAGTAATGTTTTTTTGTAGAAAGAATATAAATAGAATAATACTTTATTCATCTGTGTGAAGGATACATAGAAAATATGGCTAGTGTTAGATACAATGACAAGCTTAAAAAATGGAAACAAAATATGGTAAAGATACAAAGCCAAATAGTATTCTCCTAAATATTGGGAATTTTGCTTGAGAATTCGTAGAGTAGAAAAAAAAATAAACAAAAAACATATATATATATATATAAATAAATAAAATAGTTTCTTGGTTTAATTAACTGGAGCAAGTTGGATCACTCGAACAAGCCAGACTCTACTCCAAAATTTTCTTTGGCCCACTGTCTGGTCCCGTTATTGTGTTATTACTGTATTCCCAGCCTCTTAATTTTTTTTTTCCTGCACTTACGTAAAAATATTAAAACATAAACATATTTGGTTATTTAAAAAAGATGATCAAAATAAATTATATACAATACTAGATCTTTGGATAAAATGGTGAGACAACTAGAATAATGAAGAGTTCAAGACCTTGTCTTAGATTGCATCACAAAATTATCAATAAGAGAAAGCAAGTGAATGATCACGACCTTCCAAACATATTGGAGGTTTTAAGATGACTTACCAACATTCAGTAGATTTGTTAAAAGTATCTTTCCTAATCTATTTTGATTTTAACTTTGTGTATGCAAACAATACTAAACAAATAATAATTTTTCATGTACATCATTAGTTAATATTATTTATTTTTAGGAGGTTAAGTTGGGATGTCTAACAACACTTTGTGAGGTATTCAAGCGAATATAAAAGAAGAATAATGAATCATTTGTAGATAAGTGATCAAATAATATTAATATGAGTTTATCATTTTTTACTTTGTGTGTTATGTAAATTGCAATATATGAAAAAAAAGCAAAAAAAAATTAATCTTTTGCAATCATAATAATTAATTTTTCAAGAGAAGTATCTTCTTTTTATTAAAAGTGTTGATGAGTTATTATATATAAACTCTTTAACTGTAATAACTCGCTTTGTTTTTATATTAATACTTAATAGGATGTTGATGATTTATTATGTTAGTTTCAATTTTATTTGAATATATTACTGATGAGTTATATTATATTATAACAATTGTGAAAAGCTATGGAGAATATGCTTGTCATTGCTTTTCAATTGACAGATCATTCTATAGAGGCTCTAGAGATTGATGTTGCATATATTTACTTTAGGCCATTAGAGTGAGACTGAAAAAAATGGAAAGTGTATGGTCTTGGTACTCATGCAACTACATTTTATATAGGTTCTATTTGGAGCTTTTCATCTTCTTCTTCCAATCACAATAATTTCTTTGATGAGCAGCTACGAGAGGAGATGCAAGAAATTCAAGTTAATTTGAAAAGAAAAAAAAATGAGAAGATACAACACAAGAATGAAGAGATGTAAAAGAAAATTGAAGAGATGAAAAAAAATAGAAGAAGAAAGATTGAAAAGAGAGGAATAAATACAATAGAAAATTTTGAAGATAAAAAGAATTACATGCAAGTTGGCATAGATTTCATCTCTTTTTCATCATTCTGAAGAATCTATTTAGATCTCTGGAGGAGAATACTTATCTCGACAATAAGTCCTAGTTATCTGTTATGTAGTTTATGATATTTTTTCAAGGAAATTTATTGTGTTGAATTTTACGTATGTTCTTATTATTGAATGTAATATATGTGTAATGGAGATGGTTGAACTTTGATATTTGTTATTTGATGTTATACTTTTTAGTGGATATTATGTGAATATTATTGGATGAAAAATATACAAAAATAAACTAGATTGTAGGGTATATGGTTTATATATGAATTTGTAAATGATATATAACATACAGAAACTATAACAAATGGAATATGTTTGTGTTGCAGAAAATAAAAAAAAATGACATTTCAATTCTGATTCTAATTTAAAAATGAAATTTGCATTTCTATTCCATCACTATTTTAGTATCATATTAGAAACAAAAACTAAGATTCTGATTTGGTCACTATATTTACAAATGGTAATTTTTTATTGCACATTTTAGAAATGCCCACACAATTTCTATTTCTAAAATTTAGAAGGAAGCTTTTTAGAAATGGTATATATCCATTTCTATTTAGGTGACTAATTCAAGATTACAATGGAATTAGAAATGGATTTGATCGTTTGTCCGTTTCTAATTTACTTATTTATGGTAGCATATTTGTTAATACATATTAGCACACATATATTGAAGCAATATGTATAGATATATAATATAAATGTGTACATCAATACATATAAAATTTATATGGTTCATATATACATATACATGTATATATATGTACATATATATATATGCCATAAATGCGTAGATACTAATCATATATATTTATAAATATATATAGTTTATGCATAGATATATACTGTATATAAATATGTATAAATGGTATATATGTATCTATATGTATTTATATGTATATGTGTGTGTATAAAATCATACATACATATATATGTGAAAAATATGTATAGATATATACATGTATATCATTATGTATATAATACATAAACCATATATGTTTATCTTTATATGTATAGATACAACAATATATATATATATATATTTTAAAAAAAATGTATATGTATTGTGCTTTCAAAGAAGAAGGGGCATATATATATATATATTGCTTGACTTATGTTTATATACACAAAATTATATACACATTGCACAAAATAATATTACAAACCCATATTAACGCATCATATTCTTCTATATCCACAATAACATATTGTAAAAGATATATTTTAGTGATATTCAGAGATGGTAGCAAAGATTTATGTTGGTGGAGAAAGATAAAAGTAGAATTGTAGTTTAAATTAGGGTTGGATCATTTTTCTTAATGCATAACATCTACAAATGTGTTATATGGATCTAGTGGGCTTATAAATAAAATATGACCTGATTTTATCTAACCCTAGTTTAATGTTTTACAAATTGATGTGCATTTTTTAAAAAAGTAACATTATAGAGGGGGATGGGTAAATTCATAATGATGAAGTTAAGAGCACCAAATATGCAAATATTTTTCATTTTGGTGCATTTTTTTCTAAAAACTTACTACTTGTGAGATTTTTCATTAAATAATTTTATTTTGGGATCCCTTAGCATAATATTTCCAAAAATATTATATGTCTATAATGATATTACATGGTTGTGGTCTGTTGATCAATTATATCAAATAATTTTAGTTGACAAATATTATTTTGAATTGAAATTGAAAGTGGTGTTTTGTTATGATGGAGTATTCATTCCTCCTAATGTAACTAATAATGATGATGATTTGAAAATTTTAGTCACATTATATTTTGGCACATTGCCAAGAAGATATTATAAAAAAGGAACCCAAATTTTCATATTTAGTAAAAATTGAAAAAAAAGAAAAAATTTACATTTTAGTGCACTCAAAATGAAAAATCCTAATATACCCTTGCACCATTACATGTCATCATATAAAAAGAATGCAAGGTTTTTGAAAATAGAACATGTTTTTAAATACTTATAAGCACCTATGAAATGTGAAAGGAAATTGGAGGTTTCATATAATATTTGATCAATTATATCAAATAAACATGTTTTTGAAATCATGATTTTGTAACAACAAGAAATGATGAATTTTAACCATGTTTATTGAATAGAAAAGGCCAATAGTTTGCAAAGAAAAGGGTATATATTCTGACCCAATATGAAAATCTCACGCAATACACTACCATCCAAGCATGAGAAATCACAATAATTTTTTTCTATGAAGGCTTGAGAAATGAATAGTAGAATTTTGGATAAGTTCCAAAGAATTTGGGAACAATTTTATGAAACACGATATTCAATAGAGATCAAGTTTGAATTATCCATAATCAAGACATAAAGAAAATTATTTCATAATCAAGTTTTTAATGAGATGATTCAAAGAAATGATTTTGAAGAGGAACATATTGAAAAGCTTGAGGAGTATAAAGAATATTCAATAATTACATTAACTACATTATATTAATTACATTACATTAAATATAAAGTTGGAGAAAATGAACATAATAATGAGTATAGAGAATCAAATTGGATAATTGACACTATTGGTAAATACATTTCATTAAATGTATTACATTATATATTCAAATAAATATTTTCAAATGTTTTAGACAATCGACATTGTAGATCAAATTGATGTTAGACTTTTATTGAGTGATTCTTTTTTTCTATCCTATACCTTTTAAATTTTTCAAATACTTTGTGCTTATGACATATCAAATAAATATTCCCATGCATTGAATAATCATCAATGAAATGATGAAATACTCAAATCTATCTCTAGTCTAAATTTCATAAGTCAACATAAATCAAAATGAACTAATTCTAGTTGTTCTTTACCTCTATAGCCTATTGTCATGAAAGGCTATCTAATCATTTTTCCTTCTTAGCAAGATTCATTGGTTGGATATTCATTCATTTCCAATGAACCTAATGGTCCATTATTAATAAGTATTGAGATATATTTTAAATTTATATGGCTTAGGCATTAGTGCCAAGAATAATTATGATATTTAGGAAGGTTATTTTCTATAACATGACAAATAGTAGTCTTATTTATCTTATTTTGTTGTAGTGATGGAGAGATGGTAATAATAATATAAAGATGGTCCATCAATGTAGCAGAATATATTAATCTTTTATACAACTTGATAATAAAAGAATTATTGAATAAAATAAATATCCATCCTTAATCAAACTTGAAACCAAAATTAATTTCCTTCTAATGGAAGGTACATAAAAGCAATCATTCAATAATAAATATCTATCTCTTTCAAAATCAAGATGATAATCTCTTACTGCAACAACTATTGCTTTTGTATAATTTTTCATGTGAAGATAAATCTCTCTATCACTAATTACATGGTTTCTTAGAACCCCTACAAATTATTATAAACATGATTAGTGGCTTCCATATCTACACACTAGGTACTAGTAGATAATATTGCTAAGCATGTCTCAACCACTAGTGAATAAGATTTATCTTGTTTATTCATCTTGTCGAGATAAAATGGACACTAATTTTTCTAATGCCCTAACTACTTGTATTGAAAATAGTTGTCCTTGGCCCCCTTCACTACTCCTTGTGGTCTAGGAGGTGCCTTATGAACTAGCTTTTGAACATTTTTCTTATTTTATTTTCTTTTTGGCTTTTAAGAATCTCATTCAGGAAAAAGAATAGTAGATGGCTTATTGAAAAAGACATCAATTGACCCCAATTCATTAAACAATTATGCCAAACTTTAGTATAGTTTATTTATATTATAATTCAGGCAAACTTGCTTATATGAATCTGGCAGTGATTGGAGAATGATATTGAATTGGGATTCCCCATCAATTTTAGTTCTAAGAATTCTAGCCTTTTGCCTAACAGATTGATTCTGATTCCTATATATTTTTCTGAGGGTCAATATCTTATCATAGGTTGTGGGCATAAACAAATGTGGTTGTTATAGAATACTTGGTGTAGAAGCCAAAATATAACATAATGATATCTCATCAGCCTTAACCCATTTCTCATAAGGTTTGACTTCTTGTTTAGTTACCCCTCCATAGAGTTAATATGGACATATGTATGTGAATACAAATTTATAGTCCTCAATAGTCAAAACAATATCTAGGTTTATTTTCCAATCAATAAAATTAGTTCCATCAAATTTATATTTTATAAGAATTGTAGTGAGTGAATTAAAAGGCATAATAAAATTTTGAGAATCATAAAATTAATAAATTAGAAAAAGATTATTAATTTTGAATTCCATTTTAAATATTTATTCCCTCTACCAATTTTAAATGAATCCACCATCAGCTTGATACCAAATGAATAACATGCCTCAATGCGAGGATATCTACTATTCATCATTTGTTAAAATATGTCAATTCTTATTAATCTCATTATCTATGATGTAGTTCATACTAAATAAAAGTTAATAGATGAATTAACTTTGGTCCTATAAAAATTAGTAATAAATTCGATAGAAATAAAACTATTATTTATAACTAAGTCTATATTGTTACAATATTATTATACTATCTAATTTTGTTAGTTAGAAAATATTTCAAAAGATAGTTAATGAAACTATCTCATCAACTGAGATTTGCAAGTGCATGCATCTTACAAGTTGTGAAATGGACTTTCATCTAGATATCAATCACATAGGAATTGGATTAGTAGTTTGATTATTCAACAATAAGATAATCTATTTTTAGTAAAATAGATACTTGGATTGTTAGATAATATTAAGTCTATGGTATATTCACTTAATCTATATGATAATGTCTAAGTTGTTTAACTTATATTATTTTGGAGACATAAAAAAAGTTAGCGTGTTTTATAATAATTTCTTATCCTAATGATATAAAAGATGGTTATCACCATTGAGCCCATCTCAATGATGGTCCATTCATAATTGTCCACTCGGTATGTCACTACCGAGATAACAATTCATCTTTGCTCATGATCATTAAAAATCACATACCTTTTAGGTAACTTTGTCAACTCTTCTTAATGGTTGCTTGAAATGGACACTCTTATTCTCTAGCCTTAAATAAAGACCATATATTGACATAGTTTATAAGTATTTATACTTACAGTTTCATAAGTGTCATACTCACACAAGTAATATATGTTTCCTTCAAATTTCACTAGTGGAAACTATATAAAACACAGGTAGCTCATGATATTTTCGAAAAATAATTCGCACTCTCACCAATGGAGAGGAGCATCAATGAACTAATGAGTGATACTAAGGCAAATCCAAAAAAAATCTTGTCAATTATACTTAGAAGTAGCAAAAAGTTTGAGGGGAAATTAATGAAGGAAGCTAAAATAGAGTGTGATAGAATTGATAGTACTACAACTTTCCAAAAAGTCATATCTCTCATCATAATATTTTTAAAAGCTATGGCCACCCAATGCCATGGAATTCTCCAAAGCCATGTTTCCTATAGAACGAAATATCCAACTCAACCACCCAGTTATGATAGAGAAAAAATAGTAATGGAGGAGTGAATGAAGATTATGTAAAGAAATAAAAAGATGAATGAGAATGATTATGAAGGTAATTTTCTTTCAAACCTTCCTTATCATAAACATTTTATAAATGAGAAATTAGATGAATAATTTGAGAAGTTTCTCAATATTTTTTGTAAGTTAGAAGTGAACATCTCATTTGTAGAAGTATTGTTTCAAATGCCTAATTATTTAAAACTTATGAAGGGATGCATTGAGTAATAAGAAGTTAGATAGATTTGGCATAATGAATATGATGAAGAAATATAGTGTAATTATTCAATGAAAACTTCCAATGAAGTTTAAAGATCCTAGGGGTTGTATGATACAATACATAATTGAAAATAACATATTTCGAAAGGTATTATATGATTTGGAATTGAGTGCCAACTTGATGCCTTTGTTTATAACACAAAGATTAGATCTCAACGAGATCACTTCAACCTTACTCTCATTACAAATGGCTAATCGATCGACAAAGATTTAACTAGTATTATTGAAGATATTTTAGTTAAGCTTGACATATTTATTTTTCCACTAGATTTCATGATATTTGATATGGAAGAAGACTGACACACTCTATTGATTTTGAGATGACCATTGTAGCCACTAGACAAGCCCTCATTGATGTCAAGAATGGACTACATGCTTCATGTAGGTGATGAGGAAGTGAAGTTTAGCCTTTACAAATACATATAGAGTCTAAAAGATGATGAGAGAAATTATTGGAGGATTGATAACCTTTTCCACTCTATAAGGCAACAAAATGTAAACTTTAGGTTGACAGATTTTGTCGAAGACTACTGACCTGATGAAGATTAGGAGGATGATATAGAAGATGAATTATAAAGCTATGAAAGTAAAGGTGAGACCGAGGAGAATGAATACTAAGAAGTCATTTCGTTCTTCAAAGTCAATATGTTAGAAGGGTCTAAAGAAGAGTACTCCAGGGGGGTGGAAATGTAAAGTGAAACACCCAAATTCTTTTACCAATTGGATGAAAAATAATGTAGAGGATTTTGAAAAAATACTGGCAATAAAAGTAGAGGTAGAATATCAATCGGTGACTGATGAAATGATATAGAAAGACAACTTTTTCAATAATTCTAGAATATCAGAAAGAAGTAGAAAAAGAAACAGAGGCAGTGATGAAAGTTGTGGCTTTGATCATTTTTGTGACTTTGGAGATATAGAAGCTAAAAAAAGAAGTCATGACAAGTCATAATGCAATAACTTCAAAGTTTTAGAAAGAAAAAGTTTGAAATCCAACCCAACAAAAAGCCATGATGATCCTTAAAGTTGTGGATCCAATGAAGTTGAAGTCATGATGATCCAAGAAGTTTTGACATTCTGGGAAAGAGAAAGAAAAGAATGAAGCTTCTATGGAGAAAACATTAATTTTGATTCAAATATGAAAGAAAGCTTGGGAAAAAAAAAGTAAATGAAAGATTATATGATGATGCTAGCCTAGATAGTCGAGATTATCAATGAAGGTAATATTCTTTGATATTCTAGCTATGGAAGTTAAATGAAGTGATACTCGTGAGACGCATAATACTTTTTTTATACATGGTATATTGAAATAAATGTACTCATTCATATAGATCCTTTTATACCCACATAATTTAATCATGGAATTCAAACCACACAATGAATAATTTATATGTCCACAAAAAGAAGTAACCCGACTGTCTAGATATATTATTATACTTAAACCTAGTCATAATAAATACTCATGGAGGATGAATAGAATATATGATTTTTTATATAGAGGTAGAGTAATTATTTGAGGATGAATAATACTTTTAGCATAATAATTTATTTAGTATGCCAAATATCAAATAAAACTAAGTATTTTGGTGGCTATTCACAATTTGTTTGTATTGAAATGTGCTTGAAAATAAATAATTTTACTAAATTATGGATTTTGATAAATTATAATGGATAATAGTGAAATTTAGTATTTTTTGTGTGAAATGGGCTTGGGGGATTTTTGAGAAGGAGGGGAGTAAAAAGTCATATAAACTCATAATATTTCTTGTATTACACCTTTGTTAGACCTCATTAAGCTAAATAGTAGTTTTAGTATTCATTCTTGGCTGAAACTCTACATAAATAGTCATAACAATCTTTATAAACCATGACTCTACCATACCATTGATATAATTATTTAACTATGCAATATATTCTTTTTGCTTATGAAACTTTATTGGAGGCATAGCCACACTAGCTCTTAATATTTTTTATGGCTACAATAGTAATTCTATGTCATAGCAACTATGTACCCTACATGTGCTAAAAGCTACAACATTCTCCCAATACCATGACTTTCTCATTATATTATGCAATATATTCTTTTTGGCTTTGGGTTACAAGTTTGCGACTATAACCATTTCTAGGTTTGTGACTATGTTCTTGAGGAATGACCAAAGCTATGACCATTTCAAATAATCATAACTTTGGGTCACAAAGATGAAATATGCAAGCTGCAGCTGCTGTGTTGCACCCATTTTAACATCACAACTTAGTATTATCGAGACAAAACATGTAGCTATGGCCATTTCAGGTTCCTAAGCATTTGATACAAGAGAGAGACCAAATTCATAGCTCATTTTCAGTGTCATGACTTTATTTTCTAGATATGAAATTTGTAGCCACAATGATTCTTAGTATTGTAGCCATCTGATGCAGGAGAGAGATCAAAGATGTAAAATATTTTTAATGCCATGACTTTTTATTCTAGAGACAAAATATGTAGCCATGGCCATTCCCAATGTCATGACATTCTAAAGCTACAAAGAGACCAAATATGTGACCCATTCTTTAAGTCATGACTTTCGACTTGAATTTCATACCTAACCATTCAATTTAAAAAAGATTTGATTATTATTAAGCTTGTACATATTTACATGATGGATGATGACAAGTAAACTATAAAAATTATTAGCACATATAGTAGAATGGAAATGACACCTTTTTTGACCATGATACATGAGACAAAATTAAATATTAAAACCCAAAATTAAGATATATTAATCATTATGAGTATGACACTCATGAAGCTAAATGTATAAATAATTTTATATACCACTCCATTTTACATATCTTAGAAGAACTAGTTTTCAATTGATATGAGCCTTTAATAAAATATTCTTTTGAGTGTTTTATCTTTAGTATGAGATAGTGATAGGTAATCATGGGACATGTGTGAGTGGTTATTACTTATAAGGTGGTGATATCCCTTTGAATGTTTTTTATTCGTATAGTTTCGACCGGTGAGATTTGTGGGAAGCATATTTTAATCATGCGAGTATGATACTAATAAAGCTAAAAATATGATGCTTACAAATTATATTAGTTTTTGGTCTTTATGACACATGAGGCTAGAAAATAAAAATATACATATGTAGTAACTATCAATATTAGTTAATGAGTTGGATAAGAGGCATGAACAAGTGAATTAATTTTGAGCAAAGATGATTTATTATCTCCTTGGTAAAGTATCAAAAGGATAGCTATGAGGGGAACATCATTAGGATGAGCTCAATGCTAATAACTATCATATATATCATTAGAGTAAAGGAATATTCTAATAATAACCCAACCTTCATTCTATATTCAAACCTAACATAAATAAAATTATATGAACATACATCACATGAATCAAGTGAACAAACTTTAGGATCTAAGAGTCATACCAAAGTCTTAAAATATATTTCCAAGTAAAACTATTTTGTCTCACTATTGAGCGAACCATATCTTACAAAAGCTCATGTTTTAATGACCTATATACTTGAAGATTTTTATTAGTGATATATCCTTACTAATGAGCTTTTGAGACATTGTCCAACCAATAAAATTGGATATTATAACATAAACACAACAACTACCTTTGAAGCTATATCAATGTTTTATGGCCACAAAAGTTGAAGAGGAAGAAATCAAAAAAACAAAAAAATACCATGATATTTCTTGATGTCATCATCCAAAAAAAGAAAAAGCATGACCTTTCATTTTTGTGACTTTATGTGGAGAATATAATTTCAAGTTATATTCTAGATAGCATCATTGGTGGATATTAAACAAACAAGGAGAAAAGAATTTAAAAATTACATGGATATGTTAACTGCCAACATGGAAGGTAAAAATTAAGGATAAAAAAGAAAAGTTGACATTGTCTAGCCATGGATATTAAATGTAGCACTACTTGTAAGGAAACCCAAGAAACTACATGTATTTTGTTATTTTTGTTTGTGCAAAAAAGTTTGTTTACATGCACATCATACTTTGATACTTATCTACTATAAAATACTCTTTACTTTTAGGATTAACAGATTTAAACTTGTTGCTAATCTGCATTCACCCAAAAAGTCAAGGTCAACCTTCAACACCATGACATCTCATTTTTTAAAGTCATGGTCAATCTTCAGTCTTGCTACTTCTTATTTTTAAAAGTTATGGCCAACATTTTGCACTAAGCCTTTTTTTATCAAGTCACTACTAGAAAAGTATATAATGTGGCCACGAAATTATTTTTTTTAAACTTTAATCTCTCTACCTCTTGATTGAGTTCTAATTTGAAATAAAAAAAAACATGGATTGAGAAATGAATAATAAGGATAATACTGGATGACAACTATTTAACATCATAGTCTTGGCAAAAGCCATTGTCTCAATGTTGATTTTTCGCACGGAGACAAGAAAAAGATAGATGAATTCTATTTTTTTTACCTAGAAGAGCTTTATTGGATAGTGGGGTTCAATAAATATATACCACCTTACTAGCACATCCTTAAAAATAAATATTGGTTTGTATTTTGAACATATAGAGGAGAGGAGAAATACCTCAGTTGTGAAAGAATTTTATGTCGATTTGGAGGATAGAAAAAAAAATACATGTTATGTATGCGGATGTTGAGTATGTTTTGATAGTGTGAATTTAATGAATTGCTTGAATTTCCAAGAGTAAAGGAAACTACACTTTTTATGTCTCTAAAATAGTAACTTAACTACTAAGAAATTATAAAAGATTTGATGCATGGAAATGGTTATGGGTTAATGGACAATGACTTCGAAGAGTGCATACATTATTTTCATGCATGGAAAACTCATAGAGGTGAGTAAAGTGTTATTTTATTTTCTTTGCTCCTTTTGTAGCTTATACTTTATGTATCAACCATCACACATGAAAAAATAATTTTTATTTATGTCATTTCAAGGTTGTACTTTCGATGTAGTCAAAATAATTGAGAAATCTATTCCCCATTATCATAAGGATACATTTTTTAACCACATAATTTACCCTAATATGGAGGGCCAAAAATTTTCATATGGATGATAACATAGATAGAATGTATCTAAGGGTATCCTGACATTATTGGACATCAAAAGAGGGGTTTAAAGAGATACAAAAGGAAATATGATGATTCATAAAGGAGAAGAATCAACTTATTTTGGGCTAGAAGGGCCATTTTCATCAAAGAAAAAATAGGAGCATAGGAATGAAGTGGGAGAAGACATGAAGAGAGAAAGACCCGGGTGAGCATTCTCCTAGTGAACAAAAAATGTATGATAAGGGATATTATTCATATTTGGAGAACATACACTTGAAAGTCGGAGAGAGAGAAGCGTGCCTTATGGAGGACATACATATCTTCCATGTAGTAATGGTAGTGGACATGGAAAGACATGATGCACTTTGAAAAATATAACTCCAATAGAAAGAGTTGTTTGTAGTGGTGCAGAAAAAATTTGAAGGCAAAGATTTTTAAACTTTTGGAATGCTGGATGAAATGTATTGAGTTTACTAAAATGGAGAGTATATAGTTATTTGGGAGGCTTTGCAATTTCATTTTAATAGAATGGAATACAATGGTGGCTAATATAAACTAAAAGCTTGAAAATGACGTGATCTTCCAAGAGAATTAATGGATTAAAGAATTTAGGCAATATAGTGCAAACCAAAAAGACTTATACAATGCAATGGGATCTTTTGAAGGATGCTAAAATTTGATCAGAAGAGGAAAAGATGCATTACACGACATTATTACAAAGATGTTGGATTGAGCATCATGTTCTAGAGGAGATTCAAAGAGACCATCCACTTTATTACCACTAATTAAGTAGTCTAGATTATATGTTTTCTTTAATGAGTATCTTCCTAAGGGAAAATCATTCTGGCCACAACCTTGAATATGTGGATATGTACTATTTTGTTGTTTTTTTATCTTTGCGTACTTAAATATATTTGTATGTTTTTGTAACAATGTGGATGTTATGTGACATGGTTTTTTTGTAAGTAGAGGTTGGATTGCTGGAGGACAAGTATTGATTTTAGTATGAGAGTTTGTTCTATATGCCAAATACCAAATAATTCTAGTTATTTTGTATTCTTTTTATGATGTGTTTTGCTTGAAAGAGGGGGTTTATTTGTAATGATTTCACAAAAAGTTAGTTTTGGAGGGTTTGATGAATATTTATGAAATTATAAGTTTCTAGTATGAAATTTGTGGCTTGGTGGAGTTGGTGGCTAGAATGAGAGTAAAAGGTTATGTAAGTTTTAGCATCTAATATGGCATGACTCAATTATACATTCGAATACTTATAGATTGGTTTAAGAGTCCATTCTTGGCCGAAACTCTTAACACAGTCATGACAATCTTCATATACTATGACTCAACCATCTTGTTAACATAATCTTTTCACTATGCAACAAATTCTCTTGACAACAAAGATTTCTTGGAATAATAGGAAAATTAGCTTGAAACAATTTTATGGATGTAATATTAATTTTATGTCATGAAAACCAAATATCCTACTAGTATTAAAAATCACAACAAAGCCACGAACCTGATCTAGAGTTGTTATTTTTGGCTATAAAATTTTATAGAGAGGCAAACTCAAGCCTTATTCAACACAAGACACAAAGTACTATGACTATTGGCTCAAGAGAGAAACTAAAGCCATGACAATCACATATTGCTATGACTTTGTGTTATAGAGATTAAATGAATAAGCTGTGACCATATTTTAGAATTACAACTTTGTATTACAGAGGCTAAATGAGCCATTGAGATATTTTCTAGCATCATAACCATTAAGTAAAGTAAAGAGACCAAAGACATGGCTTGTATCAAGTATCATGATTTTGTGTAACAAAAACTATCGTGGCTTTTTACAACATGATGACCATTAAGCAGAAAAAAAATAGGCCAAAACCATGGGTCCTAACTAGTGTTATGATTTTGTGATATAAAATCAAAAGGCCTAAGCCTTGAATTTTATTCATCACTGTGACTTTCAATGAAAGAAACTTATACTGAATGCTCGAGTATATAAGAAAACCCTAAGAATTCGACCAAAATCCATGAGGTGTGAGGAAGATGATGCAAAGGGCTCTACAACTTCATTTTTAGGGTGATCCATGAACAACAAAGATAATACAAAGTATAAGCATAAACCTTAGGGGGTGACATGCATTTTGACCCCCTCCTATGAGAAAAATCAAAGTGAAATTGAGAAAAATTTGAGGAATTTAGGTTAAAATCTGGGTTTTCCCAAGGGATAAAATTGGGCACCCAATTTTATATGAGATGAATTTTTACTTGTCTCATATATTATTCTTCCATATTTTAGGATAAAAGAAGTATCTAGAGATAATATAATATATTTAAAGTGTTGGATACTAATTAATACTTTAAAAGTAATAATTTATTTTGTTGTTGTTTGAATGTAAATGGTTTTGTAATTAAGTAGAACTAAGACTAGAATTTTAGCTATTGTTGGGTTCATACGTGATCAGAGTAGTGGATGGTGATAGGTAAACCATAAAACACACTCACACACGTGATATGAAGGAACTAACAACTCTTTTAACTTTGATATGAGAGAAAACCCCATATGCTAAAACCCTTTTGACTTTGATAGGCAAGAAAGTATACTATTGACGAAGCCAAAAACATGACTACCCCCCTATAGGATACTTCATTATGTATGTCTTAGAGGAACTACCCTTCAATTAATATTTGGCAGTAAACAAAAAATTTATTTAAGGGTTTAACCTTTAGTGTTAGAGTTATCTATCTTAGTGGAAAATGATGACATGTAAGCCATGTGATACTTTCATATGGATTTGATTCATATGGTGGTGATAGTTCTCCAAGTTACTTTTGGTCATATAGCTTTCACTAGTGTAACACGAAGAAAAATATATTTTAATTATGAAAGTATGATACTAACGAAGTTAAAATTATAAATATTTTTATTATTACATAAATTTTTATTAAGAAAGATAAAAAGGTCAAAGAATAAAAATACATATTTGAAGTAACTATTAAGGGTAGTTAATCAAATGCCTAAAAGGTGAGAACTTGTGAATCACTTCCAAGTAAAGATGATAAGTTATCTTATATGTTGGTAGGATTCAATAGTTCATAACCATCTTATATGTTGGTAGGATGAGAGATCATTTCATAATTATCTAATCTTCATTCTATGCTTGAGCATAATAAAAATAATGATATTTATGAATTACATTACAAATAAAAATATAAATCATCCTAGAATATATGACTTATGACTTGAATCTTATTTATCATGCTGAGTAAAGAAGTTATTAAATATCATTGACTGACTAAATATTATATGTGTAATCTTTATGAGATCGATTATTATTGCATCTCATTCTCTTATTATTCATGGTACATTCATGAATAATATATCAAGGTTATTCATGCATCTCATTCTTTTATTATTGCATCATGTATGAAGGATTTGAGTTTAGAAATTAAAATATTTAATGAGTCATTGCATATGAGTTATTATCATATAGTAACCATAGTGAGCTTTAATCTAATATATCAAGGTTGTGAGTTAAAAATCTCAAGGATTCTACTTGACGTGCACCTTAAGGGTCATGAACATGTCAAAATTTATAGTCATCCTTGGGATAAACTGGTTGATGTCAAAAAATTGTTGAAAATTTTCAGCCTTCAACATTAATTATGTCTCTACCTACTTAAAATTCTCAATAAATTTTACTTAAAATTTTAAAATTTTAGCTCCCAATATTTTTTTATCAAACGCACTTAAATTTTCAAACTATTGAAACTTTTAATTTTCAATGGTTTTAAGATTTAAGTGTTATCAAACAGCCCCTAATATTTATCAAATTCTCATAAAATAGACATTTAGTGAAATCTCTCTAATAAATGCATGCCAACATACCCAAAATATTTGGTACATAGAGTGTTGAACAAAACTCACATATTACAAATAATTCTAATTCTCAAGCATTGAATCTCCTTATATTTTCTAAACAAATCACAAACATCAATACAACAACATGAAAAAACACATATACAATATCTCAATGTGGAGAAGAAGAAAGGTGGTATAATTGGCAATGAGGATCGAAATCTTAAAATGAGAACTTCACTCTAGAGAGATTAAATGTGGGCATGCATGTAGACTGTCTCTTTGAATGTCTTTTAATTCTTGCTACTAATTTGATCATCTGCACAATCACATTGCACAAAGCATCTTTTTGTTTTCCAATTAAGTTTAGTGAATATTTAAATGAACTAAGCATAATGTATATTTGCTTATGGTTCTCACTATACTTTTCCAAATCTTCAATTCACTATTTCTTTCTATAGTGCATATTTTCCTTTTTTTTATCTTTTCTCTATCTATAATAGTTTTCTACTACTCATTTATGATGGACTCGTATAGTTTCCCAAATAATCTGGTGCTTTTCATCGCTTTGGTCTCTATTCATTTTATCACCTCTTCTAAGATCTTTATTTTATTATCTTCAAAATTTTCTTGGCAGTTTTAAATAACTACTCCTTATTGAGATGCATCTCCCACAATGCATCTCCACTCTTCATATTAGCTTTATCTTTCTTTTATTTTCTTCTCACATACTTTTCCACTTATTGTCTTTTCTTTCTAATTTCATCGTTAGAGAACTATGCATTGATTTTATCTTCATCCTCAAGTGCAATTCCCTATAGTCAGCCAATAATGTCTTCATTTTTAAAATATCAATGACTCCTCCTAAGTCACCACCTTGCCTAGTCAAATAATGATCGAATATGGAAGGTTATTTTTCTTCATGTTTTTCTCTAATTCTTTCTATCACTTCTATGTCAGCTATGGGGAAGAGTAACACTTCTTGCAAAACTTGCTTGGCACTTCCCCTTTAAGAATCACATTTTTCTTGTCTCATTCGAGCCCCATTTTCATACTCGCCAATATCATGGGGACATCCATGGAAACCATCTATCGCTCTCTTCATTCATTTGGGACTCCCTTAGCTTGGCACAACATTTTATTTAAAGGGTGAATTATTTGGTTGAAAAATTCATCATCTTGAAAATTGAGAATGGACTTCTTAAAAATTTTCCCCACATGAGTTCTGAAGTCTTTCACTAGGGCAAAGAGAAATATCTTCTTATCTTACATGATGCAAGAGACAAGGAGAGTCAGCTACAAAATAAAATATAGAAAATATAACAAAACCTTGCTTTTCTCCATGAGTTCTCCCTATAGTAAATGTCCATATGTACTTTTCAATAAGACTCTCTAATCTTCTATTCTATTAATTAATACCTTGGTGATTATCTTGTAATTCAATTAGATCTTTATGAATTTGAAGGCATTACCATCCATAGCTCTTTGCACTCCAAATATTGTGTTGATAAATTCACTATCAAATCACACCCAAACTCCTCCTACATAGCACATCTTGTGTTTCTTATCTTTTAAATTAGAGTAAAACTCCTTAATAATAGTTGTATTCCTATATTCCATGTGTCTTCATAATTGGTCCTAATTTCTCCCCAAAATCATTGCTTGAAAGGTGTAAAATTTAGGTAAACCCTCTTTCTCCCATAAAGCTCTTCTTCACCAACATAGAAGTTATCCTTCTCTTTCTTATTTATGTAAGAAAAGTTTGCTCTGGTTCTATGACTTTGGAAGAAGCCTTGGCAGCATATTGCCTCTTTTACTTGCATTTGACTTTATGACTAAATTTGGTCTCTCTCTCCCCACCCTTAGCTTTGAAATTAATGTTTCATCATCCATGTTCACTCAAATCTTCAATAATTAGGACAACACAAGCCCCCTTTCGAGTGGAAAAGAAGAAGAATTAGAAGTGTTGCAAAAAGTAGTATTCAAGACTTAATATAGGATTAAGGTTTAGTAGTTGCTAATGAGAAAATGTCATAACTTTTCACATGGTCATGACTTCTCCTTTAAAATGAAAGTTATGAATAGGTTTGAGTGTCATGACTTTTATTAACTTCCAAGAAAGTCGTGGCTAGGTTTAAGTATTAAGACTTCATTTGGGTGTCTATGTTTACATGTGTATGAGTGTGTATGTATACATTCATAAAAAACAAAAAAATATTTATTACATCACACAATACTAAAAATAATTTCTTGGATTACCTCCCAAGCAGCACTATGTTTAACATCCATATCTAGACCCCATTAGATCTCCAATTCAGTTAGTGATCTTAGTGGCCGTTGTTCGGGAAAGCTTCTCCATATAGTATTTCTCTTCTACTTGTCTTTCCAATTTCTCTTATATCATTAAGTTATCCTTCAAAGTAGCACTTTTGGGATATTCATTTTTGGATGCCATAACTTTAGAAGAAGTCACGATATCATTGCCTATAATCTCTATTGGCAATGCCATGATTTATTGTGAAATAATGGCTTGTGGAATTGTTGATTAAATTCGTAGTAGCTTCAGAAAGATTCATGACTTTATCATTAAGCTATTGTTCCTTCATTTTTATAGCCTTGTCTTTTATCATGACTTTATTCAATGATCTAGCACGTAAAGTAGAGACATCTTCATAAGTTTTAACTTTCTTTGTTATAGTCACTTCATCTTCATATCCCTTTAGATATTTCATCTTTATTGTCTCTGCCTTGTGTTTATCTTCCACTGAATCAACTACCACATGTGGAATTTCTTTTACTTGTATTTCTTTTTTAATCTCAAAAATCTTCTCAAAATATTCTTTAATTTTGTTGAATTCAGAGTTTCATCATTTTTTGCCTTTTCTTCACATAATCAGAGTAGTCTATGTAACTTGGATTTCACATAAATCATAATTTTGAAGAATCTCATGACTTAAAGTAGTATTCTTATTCTTTTTCACTTCTACTATTTTATTTAATTCAAATTTTATGTAATCCATTGTCTTCGTCTTCTTTAGGCTATCAATCTTCAACCAAATCTTTTCATCTAAAGTATACCTTTTGTCTCATCCCAATGCATATGAGGCTATCTGTTCTCTATTAATATTCCTCATTATAGCTCAAATGACATGTGAATTTTTTTTGGCTTCAAATAATATCTATCAATTGGCTAAAAATAGTTGCCCCATGGTCAATGAGGCACATTGGTCTTCCTTCATTTCTAGTGCAACAAAATCTACTAGAAAAATAGATTTACTAAACATCACCAATACATCTGCAATAATATCATTCCAAATTTTGATCGAATGATCGGCCATTTTAAAAGAGAGAGAGAGGGTGAGTGAGAGAGAAAGAGAGAGAGCAATTGGAATAAACTCACTTAGGTTCAACCTTTGTACTATGGACATTAGCATCAGATTCATACTTGATCCCAAATCACATAGTTACTTTCAAAAATATGCTCCCTAATAATGCATAAAATTATAAAACTTATTGGATCCTTCAGCTTTCTTAAGAGTTTATATTGGATAATAGTGATATACTTCTCATTCATATTTACCATTCCATAGGTATCTAACTTCTTCTTGCTACTTATTATATCCTTTATGAATTTCATATAATTCAGTATCTAAGATAAAGCTTCAACAAATTAAGTATTAACTTTCAACTTCCAAAAAACATTGAGAAACCTCTTAAATTTCTCATCCATCTTTTCCTTCCTAATATGATATGGGAAAAAAAGATTAAAAAAATATATTTACTATTTTCATATTCTTTAACGTGCACATCATTTAGATCATTGCTTTGGATAATATGCATCTCTTCCTCTCTTGTTTCTTCATTTATCATGCCTGGGGGTGTGAGTTGGGAAGTGAGTTCTGTGGATGCCATGAATTAGAAAATTATTGTGACATCTTGAGCCGTAATGCTAGGTTGTGTCATTGCTTAAGAAAAAGTTGGGACTTCTTTACTCATAGCTTCTATTTCTATTTGTTGCTCCCCTAATTCTTTTTTGCTTCTTAGTGTAGTGTACAAAAACTTTTTAAAATTTACCTCAATGTCACTTCTTAGTCCATTAATGTTCTTCTCCTTCATAAATAATGCTAATTGCTCAAGATGATTCTCAATGATCTTTATTGCCATATTCATGTGTTCTAGCCTCATTTTTAATTGCTCTATCCATTTCTCTTAAAGATCATTTCTTTTCTTTGTCTCTATGATTAAGAAATGTATATTGTCTTCAAGTGATGATTTTTTGATTCCCATTGAGTGGTTGAAATTTAACCTTAAAGATCCTTGAAATCGATAACCCCTTGATGTATTCTTAAAATTCTTATAAAGTTGACAATGTTCTACTACATGTTACCATAAGTCCCATATGATAGATTTGCTTGATTTTTCATGTTTGAATAATAGTATGCATGTCTATTATTGTTAGGTCAGAATACATACCCTTTGTTCTACAAAAATATGACTTCTTCCATTTTATATATGAGATCGAAATTTACTATTTCCTAATATTGCGAAATAGAAATTTATCACAATCAACTATTTGTCCTTTTGGGCTCCAAAATTGTTGAAACATGCACCCATCTTGGCTTTCATTATCGTCAATCTCTCAAACTCTAATACTCTAGCTTCCTTCCTTACTTCTAAATATTTGATTATTTAGAGTTAAATCATTATTCTTTGCTAGCTCTTCAAATAGATAATACACTTCCTTGATCAATTTATTTTATTATATAATCACCCATGGCCATATCAATCATGCACTTTGTTTTGTAGTTTAATCCATGTTGCAGACATCTCAAATACTCTTTGAATTGGTCTCATGCATCATATAATATTTCATGCTCCTCTTATTGAAGTTGACTTATATCTCCCCATAGTTGATAAGTGATTTGAGGTGGGAAGAACATGGTGAGAGAGACTTACATAAGTTCATTCAAACTCTCAATAAAACCCTAAGATAAATACTGGAACTAGCTTTGAGTTTGTCTCTCAAAGAAAATAGAAAAGCTATAATCATAATGAATTCAAGCTAACTTCGTTCAACTTCACTATATCACACAACTCTAAGAATGTTATAACACAGTTATTTGAATAAACTAAATTTCTTCAACTATACTAATATTATTGTATCATAATTATCAAAATCAACTTCAACTCAAAATAATTTATTTGCATAGACTAAATATAAATCCTAGAATAGATATCAATCTTAATAAATCACCAATAATCTCTTGTGGTATTAAGAGAATTGGGCTATTGGATAGTCTATCCTTCACTACTTTGATAGTTTATGTTGTTGTCAGTTCCTTTCATATATTCTCTCTTAGCTCTCTATCTTAGTAGTACTCTTGTTATTTACTTAATTTCTAGGTCTATAAGTGTTTACTCACTCCCAAAATGTTATATCATGTAGGTGTAGCGGCTATAAAATAAAACATGAATACAATATAAACACTAAGTAGTAAATGTATCCAAACAATTAGAAATAGAACTATTCATTTACAAAAATAATTAATGTCAACTTAAGTAAACTAATCAAACTATAATCATATAATCTCTAATAGTAGTGCCAAAAACTTATAGCAACTTTGTGAGGGTGCCAAATTTGTTAATCTACATGATCCCAAACTCTCATTGGGTGATTGTCTCTTATCCAATATAATCTCGCAAGTATATAGGTTGAACAAGTAATAAAATAAACATAATTTTAGATATTGATCTCATAAAGATTATGTAAGTAGTTTGATTAACTAATAATAAACTTATAACTATATGAGCTGAGTAGATAGACTTAGGTTTTCCGAAGGATATTTTGATTCAAGGGTTGGATCAAATAGTTGTGCATGATTATATTTCCTTAGTATTTAATTAATATTGTATTTGATTGTTGGATGAAGTGTATATGTGCTTTTGGTTTCATAAGCATCATACTTGTAATGATTAAATATATCTTAATCTTGGGTTTCTACATATATGTTTATCTTATATATTAAGATTAAAAGGGTTGGTCATTTCATTCTTGTTATATCATATGAGTGTGTTGTGCGACACACTTGTCATAATGTGCCATAACCCACAAAGGCACATGGGTTTATTTATAAAATGATAATTTGCTGTAATTTATCAACGATTGATTTTATTATGTAGTTAGAGTTGGTAAAGGCTTAGGGTGTGAAGCACAAGTGAGTTTTATCTCATTTCATAACATGATATGTAGAATTCTAAGCTAGAATTTCAATATTCTTACTTAGAATGTTAATATTGTTATGAATCATTAAATGAGAATATTTCATGTGCATTAAGGTGAGGAGTAGCCTATGTAATAATAACTCTTTTGAGCATAGATCACTCTATATTGAAAAATATTTCAAGTATGCGGTATAAGCTGGTGGATGACTTTCATTCAGGCTTGTGAGAGTGAAAGAAGCCAACTTGTGATTTGTATAACTAATTTTAAAAAATTTTTGAAGCAAATTAATATTGAAATGTAATTTATATATATATGTAAGAGAGTTGTAATTTAACTCAAATGGATGAATTATGTTATTGTATATTGTACATGATGGGTTTCAGGTATTGCTCCCTTTACAAAAGAGACTATCCAATTTTGTTAAATTATGGATCTCTCTAGATGAGATACAAATATGTATGGGTTGATGGGTAATTAATGGGTCTCCATATTTCATACACACACACAACACGCACACGCACACACACACACACACACATATTATATATATATATATATATATATATCGAAAACATTAAAGAAGAGATATATCCATATGAATCAAAAACATTGTTACAATTTTGATTTTGAAAATGTGGTAAATTATTCAAAAATACTATAACATTTTAGAAAAATATTTTTAAAAATGTTACTATTTTTGAAAATAATATTTGTATGTATAAGTTGTCTTTGCTTTTTTTAATATGAAGTGGCTAATACTAGGACCAAAAACATGTGTTTTTTTTTGGGTTTTAATGTTTGTTTTTTAAATGGATGTTAAGATGGTGGAGTGATATTTTCAGGTTAAAGTATTATTATCCCCCAAAACCCAAATATTTTTTGGGATAGTGTATCAAATTATAAAAAAGTAGTGTCCAAAAACATAATTCTATTCATATTGGGGTACTCGGACAGAATTTTCTCTAATATGAATATTGGTTGTTATAATCCAAAAGTCTTTTAGTGTTTTACATTTAATCTTTTTTTTAATAAGATTTGTTTATTAATTATAGTCATCTCTTTTGGCAGAGGAATACCCTTTTTACAAGCTACATCTACACTTTCCCCTCTTACATCCTTTCCCATTTTCAAAAAATAAAACTTTTAATTTATATATAAATATCCTAATTGAAACATAACAACTAGGTTTCCTTTCTAATTGGGTCTTCCTTTGCATCTTTTTCCTTGATCTTTATTCTCTTTTCTTTTTTCATTTAGCTTCACTCTACTTCTTATATCAGGTGCTATATTGCCTTATTCCTTCTTTAACTTGTTTTGGCTGGATCTTTTCTATATAAACTCTAGTGTTTTACATTTAATCATTGACAAGTCAAAATATTTTACACACATTCAATAATATGCCCATCTTCTCCTTGTGATCAAAAATATTTTACATCCATGTACATATTCAATAATATCAAGTTAAATAAGCTTTTTATTACTTATCAAAAAAAAAAAGTTAAATAAGCTTTGTATCATATAAAGAAATATCTTGATTTTTAATTTGATACCCTACTTTTTAATTTTATCATCTTTCAATTACTTTTACTTGATTGGACAATTAGTGATGAAAACCTACCAGTTTTACCTAGGTTACTATATCTGATTTCAAATACAAAAATTACCAAATAACTTTTCATGAATCACTTTTATATCGACTACTGATGTTCAATCCAATGTGTTAGTGACTTCATTTAAGTTTCCTTGATAATAATTTATCATGTATTTTATGTCCTAAAAAAGGTCAAACCATCTTCACTAACTCATTAATTTCTTGTAAGAGAAGAAATATTAAAACCTTTTATGGTTAGTATACATTTTACATTTTTTTTCATGTAAGTAGTATCTCCAAATTTTCAGCACACAGAGTAACAATGCAAGGTCAAGGTTCTGAATAAGATAATTATTCTTATACTCTTCTAAATTTCTTTAAGTTTAGGTGACCACTTTCCCATTATACATCAAATTTTTTTCAAAACATTACAGCGGATGATAAATCCTACAATTCATGAGGTAAAAGTTAAAATTGGAGGTGAAATTAATCTTTTTCTCAAAACTTGGAAGTATCTTTCAGAATAATTAATCTGCTAAAATTTCACATCTTTTCAAGTGTGTCTATGTAATAGAGTAATAATCCTTAAAAATACCTCTACATTTTTTTAACAACTGATAAATCACATTACATATTTTACTTTTATCTTAGTAGTATTTTTTGGGCTTAACCAATTACTCACATTTTAACTTTAATTAAATCAATGGAAATTCCATCTTTCAACATAATTTGACCTAGACACGCCACTTTATCAAACTAGAATTTTTATTTCTTGAATTTGCCATATAAATTATTCTCTCTTAAAACATGTAATATTGTCTCCAAGTACTTGTTGTAATGGGATGGATGTCATGATGCTCCATGCCATGTACCAGCACAAGAAAAGATGAACCCTCACTTCTTAGAAAACTCCAGAATATTTTAGACTATCCTAGAAGATTCTAGAACATGAAAATCTCTAAAAGCCCAAGACCACTTGTTGTTCAAGAATAATGTATGTTTTTTTATTAATTTTAATATAAGATGATGAAATATGTTGTGATCGTGCTCCTTAATGTGTGAAGATCTCTCTAAAAAAGTAGTACCTCCCAAAAATTGTGTTCATTGTAATTTTGAGAATCAATGTGTAATATTTCTACTATTGTATGAGACATGAGAATGCTTAATTATGCCATCGAACAAAAAAAATGGTAGCCCTATTCATGATATTCATGATTCAAAGGCAAGAGGCAAGATGACTTGTTCAGAAGATATCATGCCCTCAAAGGAATTTTGTTTGGTTATAGTTGAAACTTGGGATAGGCATTAGGGAAATGCATGCTATATTTGAGGATATGGAAGATGATATCAAATAGTTTGTCTCTATGAAGGATGAATTTAGGGGTGAGATGCAAGTGCTTCAAGTGTTAATGTGGATGTGTTCACTCAATAGAATCGATACTTAATAACCATGTTGATATCAAAAAAAAAAAAGAATTGGAATCTTTGAAAATAAAACTTTATACTTATTGAAGAATAATCTAAGCTAACATATTTCTTGTAATACCCACACCTCACGTGGATTCCACCAGGATGAAAGAAGTCAAGTACACACAATCGACAAAGATTGTTGATACATTTCAAAGGACAATGGATCAATACATCTAAGTAATGAATATCACAACATATGTCATCAATATTCTTATCACCTTTATATATTTTGTTCACATAGCACTCCCTTTATAATGTTGAAGATGTGATTATGTGTGGTGTGGAGGAACTCTCATTAATACATGAGAAGAAGTTATAAGTGAGTCTTATCAATAACTTTATCTTTGGTATGCATGGGATGAGATGAAAATAATGTTTTGAAGGCACATATAATATTGAAAAGAATGAGAATATGTGTGAGAAATTTCAAAACTAAGCATTCAAATTATCATCTTAGGAGAAAGGAAGATACTTTTTTCATCTATGGATAGTTATTAATCTTGTGCAAAGTATGAACTTTAATCAAAATCAAACTTCCCTCGGGCAGCTATCTTTCTTAGTGCTACCCTATCTACGTGTAGCACTAAGGTATTCAAGATCTCATTCATGCCATGTTGGTTACGAAATTTCTAGTGGAATTCAAGTAGCAAGAAGGGGCGAGACCCTCCAGTAACAAGGGAAAAATGAAAAATGAAAAAGAATGAATTTATTCTCATAAAAGATATTTTTTTAATGTTGAGCCATAAAGGAGTCCTTAAAGTGTTTTCTATGAAACACATTCCTTGTACTATTATTCGATTGCCTATGCATTCTTGACTCTCAAAGTCAATGTGTTATGATATGACAAAAGGTAAGTTAACTCTCTAAGGCACTCTTGGGAATTCAACTTTCAAACAGAGTAAGGTGAGTTGAAATATCTTACTTAGCCTCTTAAAATGGAAATGATACAATGTGACCCACTAATGAGACTCCAATGGATGTCATAAAAATCTTAAGAGTTGTTCAAGGATGTCATTCCCACATAACTTCTTTAAAAATTGCTGCAAATATGGAAGAAGAATCAAAAAATTGAGCTAGTGCCTTAAGATTAGCCACTAGCCAGGGCTACTTACCAAATGATTCCACCATAAATTGAGGAGTTGAGGAAGCAATCCAATGAGATGATTAATGTAGAATTCATACAACCATTGAAGGAAATGTTTTGAGCACTATCTTTGTTCTAGCAAAAATATGTTAAACCCTTATGAATATGTATTGATAACTCAACAAACTATTAGTGAAGACCAAATATTATATTTATCTCATAATAATTAGAATCAATCAACTCATGGAGGCAAGATGGATTACCTAGCTAGATTTGTTATCATTACATTGTCAAGTTTGGTTAGCTGAATGAGATTAACCAAATATTATAGGTTTGACTCATTATGACTCATATAAATTCTTAGTAATGCTTTTTGGACTTGTAGATATATGTGAGTAATATTTTTCACCCTCTTAAACAAGGTTAATCAAACTTTCCTACATAAATTTGTAGTTATTTATCTAGATGATAACGTAGTCAATGACTAATTTTTCTAAGAACATGTAGATCACTTGACACAAGTATTCCAAATATTATGGGAAAATGAACTACATGAGAAGTGAGAGAAGTGTACATTTTTTCAATGTGAATTCCAATATCTCTGTTACCTAGTGGGGAATAGAATGATTTAAATAAAAAATAAATATATGAAAAATATTAGTGTATGAATTACTAGAGATATTTTATCCAAAGATATTATCACATCACCATAACATTGATTAACAAATTAAAGAAAAGAAAAAGTTATGAAAATAGAATCTAGCATGTTAGAATACTTTTGATATGTTGAAGCAAGTAATCACAAAAGAGCCAATCCTAAACTTACCAATTCATACCAAACCTTATGAAGTTCATATGGATTCATTATATTTTATTAGCAAAAGTGTTCTACTACAAGGCCACTTAGTTGCCTTTGAAAGTTGAAAGCTCAATGAAAAGAAGTAATAATATATAATCCTTGAGAAAGAATGATACTCATTGATTATTGTTTTTGAGTATGGGGGCATTTCCTGTTGGGTTATTTATTCTTGGTGAAGATGGACAATATAGAAATAACTTATTTTTGAACTCAAGAAAGATAAACTTCTTCTTGAGTTTCATAACAACTTACTCTAGAGCAAGCCTGAAGGTATAAGTTCCTTGTTACTTTTTGACTTTGACTATATGATAGAATACAAATCAAAGACCCACATAGCAGTTGATCAATTATGTCAATAGATGAAGTTTATATCTATTACTAGACCACAAAATTCTCATTATCTAAAATTTTTATACATGCTACTAATAATCCAATTTTGTCATCATCACTAAGATAACGATCATGACATATCAATGTACAAAAATCCATTTCCTTAGGTATTTCTATTTTGGTAGAAATATATGGTGAGCATATATTTTGAGAATAAATATGAACCCCTTTCCATTTCTATCATTAAACTCAATTTAGGTAGATGCTCTACATCAAGAATATCAAATATTAAATAAATTTAGTTATTTTAGTATTTATTTATGATGTTTTGTATAAAAAAAGTTTTAAATTGAATAATTTTACAAAATTATTGGTTTTTGATGGATTATGATGAATTAGTGTGAAACTCAATAGTTTCTGGGTAAAATATGAGACTTGGTGGATTTGTTGAGAAAGAGATGAATAAAAAATTATATAAAGTCATAATATTCCTTATGTTATGAGTCTGTCACATCTCAATCAAATTTAGGAAAGACTTAGAAAAAGATAACTACCTATCGACTATATAAGAAAAGCTTTAATTAATGCAGAAATATTATATTTATAGCTAGAACGAGCAACACTATGACTATGGGTTATCTCAAAAATGTTATGTCATTATTTTCATGCATATTTATAAAGATTCCAGCTAACATATATCTAATTGGTGTGTTAAACAAATTGGATTAATCAAAAGTAATATTTTAAAAAGGCTATCAGTTTTATGGGAAACCCACAACCCAATAATATAGAATACTCCACATCCCACCTAGCATGAGATTGAATCAACAATGAATTGTGTAAGACCCAAATAAAAGGGTAATAACTAGGGGCTAAGCTCACTATTGTGACTTTATTACTCTACCTAATTTAATTGGTTATATGACATCCCAAAAACTCATTAATGAGAGTATATCATCAACTGAAATCCACAAGTGCATGAGCCATATAAGTAGTATAATAAACTTTTAGTCTAGATATTAATCTCACATGGATTATATTGATGGTTTGACTATTCAACAAGAGGAAACTCATTTTTTATATAATAGATATAAGGTTTTTTAAGTAATCTTAGGTCTAGAGTTCATTTATTTAATTTATATTATGTTGTTAACTCATTCGATATATTTATATACTAAACATAAAATGAAGATTGGGGTATTGTGCAATGACCTATTACCCCAATGGTATATAAGGTAGTAATCATCATTGAGTCATTCCCAATTATGGTCCACTCATAGGTATCTTCTCGATATGTCACCACAAAATAATAATACATCTCATGCCTTTTAGGTATGGAAGTCATTCATAATTCCCTACCTTTTAGGTAATTTTATCAATTGCCCTTGATAGTCTCTTTATATGCACACTTTTATTCATGTCTTTGTTATCTTAAAAACTAATGATTGACATAGTTTATAAATATTTTATTTTTAACTTTATAAGTATCATACTCACACAAATTAATGTATGTTTTTTTTCATATTTCACTAGTGGGAATCATACAAGTAAAAGTAGCTCACAAGTATTGTCACCAACTTATTAGTCACCACACACCTGCACATATCTTGAAGATAATCTATTAGTATCCTCATTGGTAATGATGTGACACCCACATTAAAAGTAAGTTTCCTGAAAGAATGTTCTAAATAATACCTATCCCAATCAAGAACCAACCTTTCTAAAATGTATGCAATAGATTGGTATGTAAAATCATTTGTATTTTTAGGCCTCATAAGCATCATACCCATGATGAATAATATACCCGGGCTTTGGGTTTGATATATAGGTTTATCTCATGTATTGTAATTAGAAGGGTTGTTACTATCTTCCTATCATATGCATGAGTAAGTCTCATAGTTTACTTATTATTATTGTCCACCACAATTGCCTTACACTATAGATGAAAAAGAGATCATACTTATTTTGGAAATCCCATTTCAATGAGGCATGGTCATGCCACTATGTTGTTCTAGGAATGACATGCGAACCAAAATGGCAACCAATCATGACATGGTTGGGCAGTAAAGTGTTTGGCCATGCTAGGCCTAGAGTGGGTTGTGTTAGTTCCTACTAGCATGAATTGGTTCATTTTTTGGCCTTTGGGGAGAGGGGGGATCTAATCAATGTATGTGGTATTGTAGTGTGAATGAAGGTGTGTTGTTTCTTCATCATCATCATGTGAATGCATTTGAAGATGTCGCTAGTGCTTTCAATATGCTCTATATCCATGTCTCATAAATCATCATCTTTCGTCATCTCTTGCACCTTATCCTAAATACTCAACCTCAAATCTTCCAATCATTCATGTAAGCAAGTGCCTTTATGATCTCCTATCTAAAATAATATTGGTTGCCACAAAAAAAGTAGACTCCAATGCTATAATAAACACTGGAGGGGTTAGTAGATCACATGACATCTTATATAGTACATGATTAGTAGATTCATATAATTGTTACCATAGAAAATATCTAAATTTTTTTTATCAACATGTGATAGGATGGAGAAATCATCAGTATCTAAGTACCAAGTTAACTTGCTCTTATTCGATAGATTATCTTATCATTTTGCCCTAGCTAACTAGATAGAGAAGGCATCACCATTGTAGAGCATGTGGATTCTAGCTTATATAGATAGTTTTATTTAAACAAGTTGCCACATCGGGTGGTCACCCGATGGGGCATGACCCAAGACTCACCCATGCCCAATTCTATGTCACTAGGTTGGTGGACTATGCAACCATGCAAGGCACGCAAGTTGTACCTAGCCCAACACAGACCATGTCTCTATGACCAGGCATGGTTTTGGACTATGCCATGCTATGTTTGGCATGGTTGAACGTTGTCATGTCATGGGCCATGCTTGGACCACCTAGCCTAGTTTACACCTCTACTTCAACTTGAAGTTATAACTCTAGAAAATGATAATGACTCTATTCTACATCTTGATCTTTTTGTAATACAATATCATGACACTAGCAACAACTATGACTAGAGTCTAATCTTTCTATTAACATAAATTCATGGTATTATGAAATAGCTGTGACTTTGTGCCTTCATCATTTCTAGTCCATAGATGATCACAAAATTATGAAGTGACAATGGGGTGGTGATGACTTCCAACATTCTTATATAGTCACGGTACCTTGTGGAGACCATTATGTTAATTATTAATCTTTCTTGATATGTTTGTGCCTGTAGCAATGGGAATTGTCCTCTGGCAATGATGCTTGCACTTAAATTGAGTGTATAATTCAAGATTATACTCCCCTTTGAGGACAAGAGTCATGATCCTAGAAATAGACGTACTCGATTAACATTCTTTGTAATATTTAATGATTCAAAAATTATGGCTTTGAATAATTGCGATGAATTTTTCCTAAGTACTTGTGGCTCTTATGTTTTCTATAATTTAAAATTCATGACTTTATGAAAGAGTCATGTAGAGCTATCAACCGGGCCGGGCTGGCTAGGCCCGGCACAAGGCACGGCACGGTTCGGTCATGCTTGGGCAGGCCTGGCACAAGAATATTCTGTGCCCGGGTAAGGCACAACCCATGCCGTGCCGTGCCGTGCCGAGGCCAACCGGGACTCGTGTCGTGCCTGACCCGGCATGGTTTGGTGGCCCATTGCATGGCCTGTAGGCACGGTCGGGGTCACAGTTCACACCTAGCCCCAGCATCTCGCACCAGCAGTCCCGCACCCACTGACCCGCAGACCTGGCTAGGACTAGGTGGCTCCCGGCTTCCCGCACCCTCACGAGTCACGGGTCACGGGTGGGTTCACAGTGACTCGGGACACTAGAGTCAGGCCAAGCCAAGTTTCCCGCAAAAAAGACCACGGGTCGGGTCCTATCAGAACCGACCCGTGGTCCCTCCCGACTCGATCAGATTCCTCCCCCCCCCCCCCCCCCCCAATGGGCAAAAAAAAAAAAGTTTAAAATGTTGCTATTGGATCTTGCCTCCAGTGGCTAGGGGGCAGAATCTAGCGGCCCTCATGATTCTGCCCCCTAAAATATTAAAAAAACAAAAAAAAAACAAAAAAATGACTTTTGTTAAAAAAAATTATTTTCTTTAATCTATAAAATCTTCTCCCCCTCTCTATAACATTTATGTTTTTCATAAATATTTATTCTCTCAAATCTCATATTTTCTCTCTATCAAAACTCTTGCTCCTCTCTCTCGGGACTCGGGTTTCAAATTTTAAACTAGACTGTGGTGCACCATGCACGTGATCGACCTGACTGCTTTACCATGTAATTTATTTTAAGTTTTTTTACTTTTTTTCTCTCTCTCTTTCTAGTCTCTCTCTCTCTAGTCCTAAAATAGTTAAATCTAAAATCTATCATCTAGTCTCTAAATAAGTGTCATATTTAACAAAAATCCTAAAAAATGACGAATACTAATAAAACATATTTAAATTTAGAAAATGAAAATCTTACACAGAGGTCTGAGGCTGCTGAAACTTTAGTTTCTCCAGTCGTCTCAACCCAAACTTCTAAAAAACAAAAAACTAGGGGGCTTCTGTAGTTTGAACTCATTCTAATATAATAAAACAAAAAAATGTTAGGGATGAGGAAGAAGAAATGGCACAGTGCAAATATCGTATGAGAATTTTAATATGTAAGAGTTCGTTTGGAACTGGGCACCTTAAGAGGCATGTCAAATTATGCACCAAAAAACATGATCCATTAGATCCCAGGTAAACCCAACTTGGCACTGCATTTTTTGAGACAAGACCGAGTTCAGTCTCAAAGTTTATTCCCTTCATAAACTCCAGTGAGTTGGGTAGGGACGACATTACCAGACTTATCACATTGATAGGTCTTCCGATCAGATTTTTGGAAGATCCAAGGGTAGTGAGTATAATGCAGACATATTTTCAGCCTGCTTATCGTATGATTCCTAGGTCCACATCTAGGAATGACATACTAAAATTGTATAAGTTAGAAAAACAAAAAATAATTAATGAATTTATGGCATATAGTGGAGTGGTGTCTGTGACGTCCGATATCTGGACAAGTCACGATGAATCATCTTATGCATGTCTCACCAGCCACTATGTAGATTCTAACTGGACTATGAATAAAAAAATTTTAGGATTCTCTGAGATTCTCCATCCTCATGATGACCCGGCCATTTTTGAGTGTATGATGAAAATCTTTAGGGAATATAAAATTAAAAATAAAATTTTTAGTATCACATTCGATAACGCTTCTAATAATGGAGTAGTGATTAACATGTTTGTTAGGAATATTAAAGACGCACCATTAAAAAATATTTTTCATGTCAGATGCATGTGTCACGTGATTAACCTAATTGTTCAAGTAGGTATGAAGGTGTGTTCCCCCGTGCTAGATAATATACGTAATACACTAAAATATATTCGCACTCCTCGCAGACAACAAGAGTTTGGTAGTCTCTATTTGTCTGTGAATCTTAAGAAGAAATAATTCCAATCGGATGTGAGATATCGTTGGAATTACACGTACCTGATGTTGGAATAATGTGTTGGATACGAACACATGATATCCGACTACGTCAATAGTAAGAGTGACGAACTTATTATTGACGACACTGATTGGGCTTCAAGAATTTCATTTATGAAATTCCTAAAGATTTTTTATGACATGACAAACATGTGTTCGTCGGTTTATACGCCCACGACTTGCATTGCACTCATGTGCATATGCAACATTAGTCGCATGTTTAGGAAATATCGAGATGACCCAACACTTAGCCATATGGTTGCATAGATGGAAACCAAGTACTTAAAGTATTGGTCTACCGTTCCATCTCTTTATTGCCTCACTGCTTGCATGGACCCTAGGGTTAAGGTGGAAGGGGTAGAAAACACATTAACTTAAATTTCCTCGTGCATGAACATGGAAGAGCCACCTGAAGGGTTCATTCACGAGAAGTTGACTGACTTGTTCACATACTACGATACTAGGTATGGTGGTGGTAGCAGTGAGACTGTGATTACGGACATGGATACCTTGCTCAGAGATGATAATTTTTCCATTCAGCTAGCGAGGGGGAAACGTCGGGGTGGGCCATCACATAGGAGCGAGCTTTCTTGGTACTTAGATACCGATTACAGCTCAATCCTATCACATTCTGATACTAAGAATCTTGATATATTATAGTGGTAGAAATCATATAAGTCCACCTTTTCCATTCTATCTAGGATGGCACGGGATCTACTGACTCCTCCGGTGTCGAGCGTAGCATCGGTGTCTACTTTTTCTGTTATAGTGAACGTGATTTCAGATAGGAGATCGAGATTAAGTCCAGATATTGTTGAGGCCTTGGCCTGTTTGAAGGATTGAGAGGATTCAAGGTTTAGCATCCATGATCGTGCTGAAGCTGGGACTAGGACAGAAACTGTAGCCCCATCCACTGCGAAAATGGAGGAGTTGATTATTGATGATGATGATCCATATGATACTGATCTTGATGTTGTGGCTGATGATGCTCATGATATGCCGATTGACGATGATGATGATCTACTGCTTTTTGATTTCGATGTTTTATTTTTTATTGATTGTATGCTTTATTTTTACGTTACGTTGAAACTTTAATTTGTTTGGTTCGGACCTTCGGTATCTATTGGCTGATTGGTAATTTTTAATTTGGTTTGCTTTTGTTTTTTTTTTACTTTTTAATTTATTTTAACGAAATTTTTTGCTTTATTTATTTTTTTGTTTAAATTTTCATTTAAAAATTTATAACTTTATAATTTAACTCTACTAAATTATAAAATAATTTTATTTTAAATTATAAAAAAAATTTTAACTTTGTAATTTATTAAAATTTTATTAATTTTCATTTTATAAATTTAATATATTATACATTATCTATAATTATATATGTAATTTAATATATATTTTAATTAAACTAAAATATAAAACTCACATTTAAAAAAAAAAATTTAACCTGGCCCATACGGCCTGGTTTGGCCGGTACTGCCAGGGCTTTGGCCCGATCAGGCCCGACCCGCCACGTCACGGCTAGCCGTGCGGGCGGCCGTGCCTGGCCTGACTTTTATAAACTGTGCTGGGCTAGGCAAGACACAGTACAGTAACCGTGTCGTGCCTAGCCCGGCACGTAAGCATGGCCGTGCTCTAAAAAATTTGGCCGGGCCGGCCTAGCACGACCCGATTGACACCTCTTTTGTTGCTAGTGCCACTGATGCCGATGCTGGTGCTACTGCCACTACTGCCAGTGCTGCCACCACAGCCGCCGCTGCTGTCGTAGCCTCCACCTCCACTACCGCTTCTGCCGTTCCCGCCACTGCCACTACCACTTCTGCTGCTGCCATTGTCATTGCCGCCGCTGCCTCTACCGCTTCTGCTGCCGCCATTGCCATCGCTGCCATCGCTGTCGCCGACACTACCACTACCGCTACTGAATATAGGCTTTTACATACATACAATAGGCTAAAACTCTACCAAAAAAATTCAAAGACACAAAAACATATTCATAGATATATAAAAACAAATATTATAGACATTAATAAACAAAAATTAAAGTTGATTGTCATACATCTTCAACAAAAATCCAAAAGATGTCCAACAATTATGTTTAGAGATAAAGAGATTGCAAAAATAAAATGTTTTTAGAATAATAAAGATAAGATAAGCTAGCCCTTTTTTTGATAAAGCTAAAATCGGTAAATATGAGACCCATGCATTGGAAGGATCATGGTAATGTTTGAATGCTTTGAATCATAATTTTTTCTTTTCTCTCACATACCGTGTCCTGCAAAGATTCATAATTTGGTTTATCGTAAAAGCAAAGAACATAACCAGAATAAAAAAAATTGAAACCTGCAAAAAAAATATCATAATTATTTGCTACACATAAACAAAAATAAATAATAGTTCAAAAATAATTCTCATACTCAATCATCCTCATAATTTGTAGGCAATGCTAGCCTCTCTTGCGAGGATTCGTAGCTGGATCTCGGAAGACTATCTGATGCGCCAATGCCTCTAACTGTGACTCCATATAGGACATATATTATTGCATTGCTTTTTTAATTTCTTAAATTTCTTGCATTTCTTTCATCAAATTAGTTATCTGCTCATACTTCTTTTTCATTTCGGTCTCCATATCTAGAATATGTTCATTTGTTTCTAGTGCTTGTTGTATGATCGCCTCATTCACCATTGCTGAGACAGATGAATTAGAAGCACGACTGCTACAATAAAATGTCACTCTCTTAGAGCCAATTTCATACACTTGTTGCTTCTTTCGACCTCCTATTGTCTTTAAATAAATAGGATCATAGTCAATTGGTTTAAGATTCATATAATTCTCAACTTGTTGATGAGCAGCTATCACACGTTTCTCCATTATGTCCTGAGATAAAATAGAGATAAAAACTATTCTAGATTTACAAAAAATAAAATAAATATTTTGCATTCAAAACAATTTTCATAATGTACTGTAGTTTTATAAAGTCTAATTAATATACTAATTTCTTACCGCAATCATCTGAGACTTGTTGTCAACATAATGACCATCCACTTTCTTCACATATATCTTTCTGAAAATCTCATAAAAATTTGGATCTCGACCCAATTCTCCAGCCTAGAATATTATTTTATTTAAGTCATAAAAAAATAAATAATAAAAAAATTTAACAAAATTAATAAAACCATGTATAGATTATATTTATTGGACTATTAGGACAACCACAAAATATAGAAATATTTAGAATTTTAAATTTGTACCAAATCTTGAGCGTGCTCAATGCTCGACTTTGAACTTCCAGTGTGTCGACATATTCTTGTAACTAGTCCGGCAACCTCACTTCGTCGATTTTTATTGGCAATATCTGATTTATTTTTCACATCTAGCTCCTCCCAATAATTAAGCCACTTAGGCCAGTCATCCTCGGATATAAAATCAGATATTTCTTTCATTTTCTTTAATTTATGGACAAAATCAGAACACCATTGAGTAACTTTGATCTCCCATAATTACTTTATCTTTCCATCAAATTTGGGTGCCCATGTGCACTGATTCTAAAAATAGAAAAATAACAAAAGAATTTATATTAACAACAAGAACATAATTATTTACTACTTGAATAATAACCAACATTATAGTTAAGTAATTAGATAATTATTTTTCAATTTTTTTGTTTTGTTATTTTACCTTGAAAATCATTAAAATATGGCTCCTTTGTCGATTCAGAAATTTTCTTCCAGGAGAAAGCTTTAGCATCAATCATTTTTTTGAAAGCCTTTAAATTATAGTCAAATACTTGTGAGCTGGGATAAAACTGTACAAATAAATAAATAACATAGAAAATAAGAAAATCATAACAATATAAAAAAAACCACTAATAGTAGCATCAAATTTTTTTTTTCAAATAATTTTTACATATTTCTTTTACCTCATCCACAATCTCAATTTCTAACTTTGAACTGACGGTAGAGGAAGGCACAACATTTGATAATGTCGTTGGTATTGTAAATGGGGGAACAATCGGTGTAAAATATGGTGTAGATAATAGAGATGGATCAAAAGTGTGTGCATGAAGCACAATCGGTGGTGGGCTTATATTTGATAAAGGTGATAGTAGAGGTCTTAATGATGGTGATGATGATAGAAATGGAGATGGTGATTGTGATGTTGAAGTCTGGATATGTTGGCTATGAAATGATACAGATTTTGCAACATGATGTGAAATACTAGATGAATTTGGTTCATTTCTGTGTACAGGTCTACCTCCACCATGGTCACGTCCTTTAGGCACCATCTGTTGTACAAAATAAAACAAAGAACAAAAAATAGAGATATGATGAACAAGCATGCATTTTCGAATAAAACATATCGATAGATTTCAATGAAATATAAAACGTCTTTGATTGTTTAAATTTATAATAAAATTATAACAATTTAATTATCAGCATCACTATCATCCTCTAATAGATCTTCTGATATTTCGTCTAATTCCGATAGAAGTTAGAACTCATCTTTAGATAGAAATTGATCATCTTCAATTTCTATTGTGACATCATTTGAGTCACATAAATTTTCTGGATCTTCATCTACATTCAGAGGCTCAATAATATTTATGTCATCTTCCTGGAATGCCGATGCAATTTCTAAATCTGCACTTCTTTGTTGAGATGTTGATACTTCAAATTTTGATCGAGCTTTGATCTTGCAAATCGCCCACCAATCTCTCTTTTCACAAGATAAACACGGATATGTATAATAATATACATGAGTGGCTTGAACTACCATAAAAAATGGCTCATATCGATATTATCTACGTTTATGGTTAACATCAACTAGCTTATAACCCGAATAAATCTTTGTGCCCACATTTGGTGTAGGATCAAACCACTCACACTTAAATAATACAATCCTGTTATTTTCGAGTCTAGGATACTCCAACTCGATAAATTCTTTGAGTTAACCATAATAATCAATCTCATTTGGACTATATCCTGCACTTTTAATGCATACATTACTATTCATTGTTATTTTAGAAAAATCATGCCTGATTGTGTGAAATTTATATCCATTAACAAAATACCTAAGATAGGTTGTCACATATCGAAATTGAAGGATCAATTGCCTGTGACATAAATTAAAAAAATGATATTAACAAATAAAAGATAATAATAAATTAAATAATTCAAAAATTTAAAACTTAATAATTCTCTCATAATTTTTGAGCCAATTCACAAATTCAATTTCTAGCATATAATCGACAACATTGCTAGAAATTACTGGTTACATATATTTTAGCTGCTCAACATAAATACTACACAAATATAAAAAAAGAAAGAAAAATGTATATCAATTTTTAATAATTCCTATTAAAGATAAAATTAAACTATGATTAAACCTGCAACCATTTTGTGTACACATACTCAATGTATGGTGCAACCTCCTCACAATTAAGTAAAACGTAGCTCCAGGTTGCTTTGTACTTTTCATCTATCATACATCTTTTCATCGCTCTTCCAAATGCTCTTCCAGGGTGCTTGAAGATAGATAGTTTGTCCACAGAATCATCTTCTACCATCACATGACCTTCATAATTCCTCGGAACATTTCTATTCTTTGTATTGATATGATCATAAAAATAATAAGAACAAATTGATGATGCTTCTTCTACTAAATATGCATTGCAAATTGAACTGTCAACTTTTGCCTTGTTTCTAACATTCAATTTCAACTTACGAAGATACTTACAACTAAAATTTTAGGTTTCAATTTGATTAAATTATAATATTAGTTAAAGTATGAAATAATAAAACACAGCAAATTATATGTATTTACCTCTCAAAAGGATACATCTACCTGAATTGCACTGGCCCTGCAATTCTTGCTTCATATGCCAAATGGATCAGAAAATACTCCATTGAGTCAAAAAAAACTCGGTAGAAATATCCGTTCAAGCTTACAAATAATAAGTGGAATTTCATTCTCCAGCCTAACCATGTCATCTATTTTGATTGTGGTTGCAGTTAGCTGTTTGAAAAACAAACTAAGTTTTGTAAGGACCTTCCAAACACTTAGTGGAAGTAATTCATAGAATGTAATTGGTATTAATCTCTGCATAAATACATGACATTCATGACTTTTCATTCCAAATAACTTAAGATTCTTCATATCCACGCATCTACCCATATTTGACACATATCTATCAGAAAATTTCAAATTTTTAACCCATTCAGACAATATTTATCTTGCCTTCTTATTAAGTGTGTAGCAAGCTTGAGGGAATTTTCCCATTTCCTCATTCAGTTTCAATTCAGGATGCTGACAAAAATCATTAAGCTCTTGTCTTGATTTTTAAGTGTCTTTTGTTTTTCCGTCTACATTAACGACAGCGTTGAAAACATTATAAAAAACATTTTTTTTCAATATGCATTACATCTAAGTTATGACGAATTAAATTGGACTTCCAATAGGGAAAGTCCCAAAATATACTACGTTTCTTCCAGCCAAATAATTTGCCTATTGGTCCATTACTTCCAGTAGCATCCTTTTCAGGTACCTTCTTCAAACCTAAACTATGAATCTCTGTAATAATATCATCTCTTGAATGAAATGCTGGTGCAACTATCATCATAGTTTTATTTTTTCGAAATGTAGTTATATTTCTTCAAAATGGATGATTCGTAGGTAGAAATTTATGATAGTTATCAAACTATGACTGTTTACCACTAAATTTGAGGGTAAATGCATCAGAATTTGTCATGCAAAATGGGCATGTGAATCGTCGTGCAGTACTCCAGCCAGACAATATTTAATATGTAGGAAAGTCACTTACCGTTCACATAAGGGCTGCCTGTATAATGATATTTTGCTTCTTTGAGATATCATATGTATTCAAGCCAACATCTCATAAATGATTTAACTTTGTAATAAAAGGCTGTAAGAAAATATCCATCATGTCTTTCGGATTTTTTGGCCCTGGAACCAATATTGACAAAAACATATGTTGCTCCTTCAGACGCAACCACGGAGGCAAGTTATACGGTGTCACTATCACTGGCCATGTTGAATACTATTGTCCAGATTGCCCAAATGGCTGAAATCCATCAGTGCTGAGACCCAATCTCACATTTCGACTTTCTACTGCAAAATCTTGATGTATATAATTAAAATACTTCCAAGTAGGTGAATCTGATGGATAATGCATTACCCCTTCTTCGACCTCATGCTTGAATTGCCACTTCATATCATTTGCCATATCAATTGATGCATTTAGTCTCTGTAATCGAGGAATTAATAGAAAATAATACATCTTCTTAAAGACAACCTTCAATTTTTGTCACGTATCTACAACACGAGGTGCCTTCCTAAATCGAGGATAGTCACAAAACTTACAACTAATTAAATCACTATCACCGCCCCAATATAACATGCATCTATTTAAAAAACAATTAATTTTTTTCACTGGTAGACCCTTTCCTCATAGTAACTTCTAAATGTTGTAAAAATTGTTAGATATCAAATTATTATCTGGAACAATCTCTTTCATCAGTTCTATCACATGATCAAATAATTTCTCAGACATATGATTTTCTAACTTAATGTTTATTAGTCGAGACACAAGTGAAAATTGCGAATGTGTTTTACAACCATGTCACAACTCTTTATCTACAGCTTTAAGCTTTTCATAAAATTTCTGAGCTTCAGGATAAGGTGGTTCTTCCATGTAATCCATATTGAAGTCAGCACCAGGAGCTTTCGTGATCATTTTATGGTATGTGGTTGATGATTCTTCACCATAAGCAAATGATTCAATATCCTCATTTTGGTCAATATTCAGAGCCATTGTATTTTCCCCATGATAAATCCAAACAAAATAATTTGGCACAAAACCATATTTAGCCAAATTATATCTTATAGTGTTTGCATCACGAAAAGAGATATTTTGACACTTGCGATGATTACATGGATACCTAATTTTTTCTCCATCCATCAATTTTGATTGACTACATACAAAATTAATGAAAGTTTCAAGCCAGTCAAAAAATCTTTATTCAAAAATCCATTAATAATCCTTCTGTATATCCACTGATGATCTGAGCTCATTTTGCCCTGTTTTATTTACAAAAAATAATACCCAATCATTCTTATAAATAAAACATTCAATTTCTTCAAAATATACAAATAATTAAATAAAATTACTTTCATATGAATATTTAAAAATTAAATATCATGAATATCGAGGCAATGCATTTGCAGAATCTACATTAATAGATAAAGTAATTTTTAGCATGATAAAGATTAATAGATATCATAGTTATACTAGATAAAGGGTACAAAGTACGATAATGCACAAGAAAGGAAAGCAAAAAAAAGATATTTAATGTTTGAAGGAGGAGAGGGAGAGGGAGGGGGAGAGAGAGAGATAAGGTGGGGAGAGAGAGGGGAGAGAACTAGTGAAATGGAGAGAGAGCGAAAGAGAGAAAGAGGAAGAGAGAGAGGGAGAGAGAGAGAGAGAGAGGGGAAGAGTGAGGAGGGGGGGGAGAGAGAGAGAGAGAGAGAGAGAGAACAAGCAAGAAAGGAGAGTGATAAAAAAATAATAAGAGAGAGAGTGTGTGATACATAAAGAAAAAGAGGAATAGAGTGACAGGAAGAATTAGAGAGGGAGAAAGAGAGACACAAAGAGTGCAGTGTTAGAATGAAAAATTATATAAAAGAAAATAAAATTTCTTCTGTATAAACCTATCAAATATTACATATTTTGTCATACATAAGTTCATATTTGAGCCTAAGGCCCAAGGGCTGGGATTAGGTAAGAGTACGACCCTTATTTGTATTATACCATATATGAGCTTGATCAACGAACACTCTCATTCTATGTGCTTACATATTGTTGATATTATATCTTATGCCATTTAATTTCAAATTAGTTCAACAAATTAATATTATCCCATATATAATTATATGTTAAGATACACATAGTAAATGTAGTTATAAATAGTTACATATAGTTAAACATATAATTATATATAGATATATGCATAAAAGCAGTTATAACTAAATATAAATAAATGTATACAAAGTTATAAACAATTATATAGATTTACATATATGTATACATAATTAAAAATAAAGTTATATTTATTTATATAGAGTTATTTATAGTTATAAGAATATTTATATATAGATATACACATATAGTTAAACATTGTGTTGTATGTTTTTATACATATAATTATAAATATTGTTACATGTAATTATAGATATAGTTACACGTATAGCTAAACTTATATTTATATATGTATGTATATATATTTGTTCATATAATTTCATATATTTATACATATAGTTATGTATAGGTATGGATATACTAAAATACATTTTTATACTAATACATAAAAATGTATATTACATATATGTTGTTAATTATATATTTAAATTTAGATTATACATTAATAATATAAAATTATGTATAGTTATATGTAATTATACATACAATATATATAGTTATAAAAAATTATATATCATTAAACATTTAGTTATATATATATATATATATATATATATATATATATATATATATATTCATATTAGTAGTTATATTTTGTTATACATAAATATATACAAAGTTATAAACAAGTATATAGATTTACGTATATGTACACATATATGTATAAATAGTTACAATTATAGTTATATTTAATTATATAAAGTTTTATTTAGTTTTACAAATATTTATATATAGTTATACACATATAATTAAATATGATGTTGTATGTTATTATACATGAAATTATAAATATAGTTACATGTGATTATACATATAGTTATACATATAGTTATACATATAGTTAAACTTATATTTATACATGTGTGTATATATATTCGTTCATATAATTTCATATATTTATACAAATAGTTATGTATAGGTATGGATATACTAAAATACATTTTATATACTAATATATAAAAATGTATATTAAATATATGTTGTTAATTATATATTTAAATATAGGTTATACATTAATAATATTAAATTATGTATAGTTATATGTTATTATACATTTAATATATATAGTTATAAAAAATTATATATCGTTAAACATTTAGTTATATATATATATTCATATTCATATGAGTAGTTATATTTAGTTATACATAAATATATACAAAGTTATAAATAAGTATATAGATTTACATATATGTATAAATAGTTAAAAATATAATTATATTTAATTATATAAAGTTTTTATATAATTTTATATATTTATACCTATAGTTATTTATAAAGCTTTTATAGTAATACATATAATAAGATACAATTATTTATAGTTATATGTTATTATACATATAGTATATATAGTACATATATATATTCATACAAATTGTTATACATAAATATATAAAGTTATAAATAAATATATATATTTACATATATGTATACATACTTACAAATATAGTTATATTTAATTATATAGAGTGTTATAAAGTTATACAATTATTTATATAATTTTCCACGACTTCAAAAAAAATATTATATATAATCATACAACTTCAAAAAATATCGAAAATATGGCCAGCAATGATGTTTAGAGAGAGAAAAAAATATTATATTTCTACTTTTTTCCACATTAGCAGGAAGTTACTTTGAATGAGTATTTGCTACTGCTTCTATAGCGAAGAGATGTTTTGCTAAAGCATCATAAATTTCTTTCATATATTTGCATGTCCATATATATATATATTGAGAAAAAATATGAAGATTAATACATATCGAGTATTCCCATAAAAAAATAAAACAACTGAATAAAATAAATAAAAACTCACAATAATATAATATTATGAATAAAAATTATAAAATGACATTATCATTTATTAAATAAAATTAAAATTCACTTATAAATACAAAAAGAAACTATAAATACTTTTAATCTATATGAATCATCTCATCCTTATTTCTCAAGATAAAAAAAATATAAAAATACAATATAATTCTCAATAGTTTTGAAATTTTTATTTTTATTTACAACTTATTAATGTTCTTTATAATTCATTTTCCTGTATTTTTATGATATGTTACTATTTTTTTATTATATTGTATTGATGTTATTGAAATTATAATAATTTATATTTATTTTATTAAGATATAAAATAATATTTAATAATATATGTTATGGACTAAAATTTAATTAGTAAATATGTTTATATCATATTGAACTATAAAAGAGTACTCACATAAAAGAGTACTCACATATATTCGCTAGTACTATAAATTAATGTTTCATTAATGATACATACATTTCCATAATACTTCTCATATTTTCTTATATTCTTTATTACTATTTATTACAAGATACATCTGCCACAAATTTTGTGAAACATGGAACTTAGATTCAAGCTTGTAGGTTATAACTAATAATCATGGTACTCAACTAATAACTACAACGTTCAACTAATAATTACTACTCATATTTATAAGTTTTTTAAATTATTTAAAATAAACATATTGCAGCACAGAAAAATTACCGTGTGTTAAAAGATGATGTTATTAACACGGCAGGATAAAGGGTGTCCTAACGAATATTGTCGTAAGAAGAATACTCTTGTATAGCATGAAATTCATCAACGTTACAAAGATACCCAAACTCTTCATTATCAACATTTGTTAATGGTATAAATTATAGTTAATTTAAATTTGGTAGAAGTTGAATTGTTAGAGTAATAATAAACTACATTGTTATAACTAAAATCATAAATTGAAGTTGATAAAATATTTTTTGGTAGAAAAAAATATATTGTGTTGCATGACATTGTGGGGATTATAAACATTAAAAATTTCTAAATATTTTTAATAGATTTATATCCTCTACCAAAATCAAAAATATTATAGATTTAAAATATTATACTTTTTTTATCTACCTACCCTTCTCCCAAACTCAACCCAAAACTATCAATCCCTTGCTATTCCCTAGCTAATCTCTTGCAATTTAGCTAGGGATTGATCCCTAGCTAAAATCGCCTAGTTAAAATTTCCTTGTTAAATTGATATTTTCTTGTAGTGTAGGATATATATCAAAATATTATAATATAACAAGAGGCAAAAATAGTATCGAATATTATTGAAATCATTGAGAAGGTATCAATAATATTGATGAAATCATACATATTCAAGCTACTTCAAACTTAATCAAATTATATCAAATATAATCTATTTCTATAAAATAGTCTATGTTATTTTAGAAAAATATTAGCTGTATTTGAATCAATATCATCAGATAATATTGAAAAGCATTGTATATTTTAAAATATTATTATCTAGCTTCTAAAAATTTTATTCCATTAAATGAGCATGTTTGATAACTGATTTGTGTCGACTCTCTTTGGTACACATTGAGTATTGTCGAACATCATCAAGAAAAAAATACACAAACAACATGAAAAATCTAACTTATGTAAAAGTATTGAAATTTGTTAAGTATCATCTAATATCTTTATAAATCTCAGAATTATTAATAATGGATATACATCAATCAAAATAAAATCATTGTTTAAACAAAATTTTCACATAATTATAAATATTAAGAAAAATTAGTAGAACATCCATTGAAAGACATTAGAAATCATTTATTTTCATGAAGAAATTATTTGTGATGATTATTTATGAAAACATAGTGTGCCTAATGGTATAAAAAGTGAGAAATTGTGATTAGGGTCTTGTAATATATATATAATATGTGTGTGTGTGTGTGTGTGGGAAGCTCAGATATCAATAACTAGTATTGAAATATGACCCAATCCCAAACTAGTTGGGTTTATTATGGTGATTTCAAATTTATAATTATAACGTATAAATAGTTTTTCTATTTTTATAAACCTTTACTATTTCAGGGTGGAATTAAATAAATAGTGCACATGTATACACAAAAGTTGCCCACATTGATGATACAAATTAGAGGTGGACCAAAATAATTTTATAGTATATTCATAAATGTAATGTACAGTGCACACCACGCATCATCACAAATAATTATACCTAGATACACATTGCTTAAATCAAATACCACATAATACAAAACATAAATCATAACAATCTTATCTAGATTTAACCATTCATAAGTGAAGTAAATTAAAATAGAAAACACCTGGATTACTCAAGTATTTTTCAGAAGAAATTAGAGCAAAAAAAAATGCTTCATACTAGCACACCGTGAGCAATATCGAATGCTCCACATCGAGCACACCTCAAGTAAAAAACATTAGCAACACTATATATACACTCATTGAGTTTTTCATCAATTTTAATTTTGCATAAATTTAAATTCTAATTCTAGTATATATTTATATATAGTGTAGTATATATATAATCATTGTTACATGTTACATCATATATATATATATATATATAATATATACATACTATTGTAATATATTATAGCAGCAATATGTTACCATCAGTATGTGTGTGTGTGTATTAGTAGTAGTAATATGTTATATGTATATGGATGATAATAAATAGGCATTCATCAATGATGAAGATTACTACCTAGTAATCAACAGTACACCATATGAAGATGATCTCAAAAGAAGTTGTATAATATATGTATTAATACAATCAATAAAAAAGAAGATAAAATAGTATACTAATAGATTCTTGTAAGTCTTTCTATTATGCCTAGTCACATTTCATTTGAAACAAAACATATTCTATTTATTCATAAATTGAGATTCAAGGTATTTAGAGTGAGGAGGGTATAATGAGAACTAAATGATGTCATACACAATACATAGTATCTTTACAAATTAATGGCATGCTATTCATCTTAATACTTGATTATGATCATAAATATATCAACTCTTGGTTGGAGAATTTATATCAATCATTTCAATCATGGATTGACCAATCAATTATAATGTTGCATATGCATGCTCACTTAGGATACCCAACATTTACTAATTTCTACCTGTGCACTTTCTATTCGATGATAATATAAGTCTGACTAGTGCAAACTCTAAAAACAACATTCATCAATATAGCCACTAGTAATGATTGACTCTTGGAAATGTTATATATTACCTACTCTTCCTTATGTTTCATTAGAAATTTTCATGTCCAATGATGATGTTCAACACAAAGTTAAGAATTGAAGGACTCAACCAAATTATTTTTGTTTTATCTCATATTTTTTTGGGAACTCAGACATTGCTCAGTATTTTGGCTCATGTGATTTAACCCATGTTATTAGATTTTCCTTAAATTTTCTTAGTTCTTCCAATGGATAATTATAACCATTATTCAACCTAATAAATACAAGACTATCAATGGATTAGTATTCTAGTTCATGGGTATTATATTTAACAAAAATACTATTAAAATATTAATTTAAGTGCCAATAGTAATAAACAAGATTTTCTAGATTAATTAGTCGATGAATGATATGAATAAGTGTTGGGTGCATATTGATATAATGATGATATGTGCCTATTAGATATAATGATGATATCTTTTTCACCGACAACCCTTTTCATATTTTCTAAAAACAAAGTCAATCATTATAATTTTTTGAGCTTTTCACACATTATACTAAAGGGAAACATATAATTATGAACTTCATATGAGATTCTAGATAAAATGGTCTCACCATAAAAGTCAATCATATGCAACATTTTGATAGTTATATCAAGCCAACAACCCTTAGATAGATATAAAATATACAACAAAAAATTCCTCGAAATGACCAGTAAATGTATGGGGCAACTCAATAATAGTTGTGTTTGTTTTAACAACTCCACCATTAGTAATTTATAATAATTGCATTGAAGTTCAAATATACACTTCGTCAACTTTTCGTTAGCATGTCATAATTAATTATAGGATAAGCAATAAGTATAAGTAGAACACATACTATCTGAAAAAATCTGTACATATTTGTTCAGGTTGATACTCAAGAATTGATCTGATGAAATTATTAAAGTGAACGGATGCCATATTAGGTTAGACTCTAGACTCGGATGAATCTAGAACCTCTCAACTAAGGACATTGGGTATTCAATATTATGAAAAAAAAACAGAATATAAATGCTTACACTTCTATTAAACAATCCAAGATAATCGATGAAGAATAAATGTATAAATGTACCTCAAATCAATAAAAAATTAAAACGTAAACCTCGAATTAATTTTAGTTGTATCAGTGTCGAGAGATAGATGGAATGCGGAGAACTTCGGTTCACGTGTTAGAGATGCGTCGAGAGATAGATGGAATGCGGAGAACTTTGGTTCATGTGTTTGATATACGTCGAGTCGAGAGAGAGAATGTATATTTTAAGAAAATATTTATATTTTTTAATATTAAAACATTAAATAAACAATATATGTATAAAATACAAAAATACTCATTAATTTTATTTACTATCAAAATTTTTTCAACAAAATTAATGTGCGTGTAGCAAGGTACAAATGAAAAACAAATACCATACAATTTTTTATTATAATAATTATTAAACAATAAAATTATAAACAATAAAAATAATATGTTTGCCTTAAAAAAATTTCAAATAGGTACGAAATTAACAAACTTCATATAATAAGACATAAATGAAAGATGATTTGTCTTCTAGTCACTCACCTAAAAGTTATAAAATACTCTTAATGTTAAAAAATCTATAAAAATTTACATTTTATGGTTATAAATGTTTAAGAATTAATATTAATTTTTATAAAGATAATATGAAATAATTTTAAAGGCATAAAATTTCATATTATTTGATATAATTAATAATTTTTAAAATTCAAATAATTACTTAAAGTGAGAAGATTATTAAAAAAAAGTAATTTTTATTATTTTAATAAAAACTTAATGTTTAAAGCTAATTGTAAAAATATTACTCAATTATTTAATTTTTATTAATTTTAGTAGGATTAAACATCTATATATTAATTTATAATTATTATTTTATTTTCTTTTAACTTTATTGAAAAAATTATATTTATATTATATTTCAAGATTTTCAAGTTTTGTATTATTTATGTTTTTAAAAGTTTTCTATAATCATAAATTTTTTTTAAATACTTATAATAATATTAATATTTACTAGTTTATTTGTCAATTTAGATATTTTTGAAAATATTTTCTATTTTATCTTACAATGAATTAATTTACATTTAAATTAGTAGAAAATTTTAATGTATGTTAATTTAATTTTTAAACTATCGAAAAAATTATTATACTTATTGTATTAATTATTAAATGTTACTTTAATTTGAATTATTTAGTTTCTTAAATAAAAATTTTTTAAAAATTTTTTGTATAATTTTTTTAAAAATTTAATACATCATAAAAATAGTTATTTTAGTCCTTATTAATATAATTTTTTTGAATTTTTATATATTTTAAATTAATTATTTATAATATCATTTTTTTATTTTATGAGAAGAATGTGTGTTTCAAGGATTGCTCATCTATAAACCAATAATATAAATTTAATCAACAAAATTAAATAAAATATTAAAACAAATAATATATAAAAAAAATTATATAATTAAATATTGGCTAGGTAAATATCATCGCTAAATCCATAGCTAAATTATGGATTTTATAAGCTATGAAAAATTTATCGCTATATTATAGATTTTATTAGCTTGAGAAAATCTGTCACTAAATTATAAATTTTATTAGCTAGAAAAATTTTGTTCCTAAATCCATCACTAATTTATGGATTTTATTAGCTAGGGATATTCGCTCGCTAAATCCATAGCTAAATTATGTATTTTATAAGCAAGGGAAAATTCATCGCTAAATCATGTATTTTATTAGCAAGGGAAAGTCCGTCGCTAAATCCATCATTAAATCATGGATTTTATTAGCAAAGAAAAATTCATCGCTAAATCCGTCACTAAATCATAGACTTTATTAGTAAGGAAAAATCAATCACTAAATCTATCGCTAATTTCAGGCTTTTATTAGTAAGGGATATTCCGTTGCAAAATTCGTCACTAGAATCCCCGCTTTTCTTGAGCGGAAGTTATGAAAATAGTCTATTGCTAAATCCATCGCTAAAATCTCGGCTTTTCTTGAGCGAAATTTACGAATATTTTTCATCGCAAAAATTCGTCGCTAAATCCATCGCTAAATCCTCTGCTTTTATTTAGCGAAAATTTCGTAAAATTTTTCCTCACTAATCCGTTGCTATTTTTTTTTCAAAAAAAAATCATAAATCCCTTGCTATTCCCTAGCTAATCCCTTACAATTTAGCTAGGGATTGATCCCTAGCTAAAATTCCCTAGCTAAATTGATATTTTCTTCTAGCTAACTATGTGTGAAATCCTAATATTAAGGAAATTTAATTATTAAGAGTATTTATGCTTATGAAGCCAAAAGGACAAACATATTTACAACCAATCTATTGTGCATATTTTAGAAAAATTGATCTTTGGGTGATATAGAAGTTATGTAGAATATATAACCTATGGGTTTCACCATTGAGTGAAAGCCATTGGTTGTAGTGGATGGTAAAATGCATGTTATGGGACACATTCAAGTAGAGTGGTTTGTTTGGTGGTGATAGTCTAGTAATTCATTTTATTTTGTATGATTTCCATATATGACATTTATGGGAAGATATATGATAATTTAAGTGAGTATGATACTTATGAAGATGAAAGTATAAATACCTTTATTACTATATTATTTTACATCTTTAAGATATTATAGATTGAAGAATAGGAAAGGTTCAAAGTAGTCATCAAGTTTAAATTTTATATTAAATAAAAGGAGTAGATATTGCAAATGATTTGTGAATAAAATGATGTGTAGTTTTGATAGAGAAATACCTACAACATAGTTATGAGGATATTATCTTAGGTAGTGATAGTGTAAACATAACAATTAACTTATATGCCAAAAGGGTACCGAGCTATTTCCAAACTAATCTACCATTTGTTTGACAAATAAACATAGTATCAAATACTAAAAAAATATAATCATACATAAAGAAGTGAGCAAACCATAGAGTCTAAATATCTTTCTAAAAACATAAATCTATCTACTCATCTACTCAATTTAGGCAATAATTAGTTCAATGTTAGTTGATCAAACTACCTACACAAACCTTATGGGATCAAAATCTAGACTTATTGTAAAATCTCAAAAAACAAATGAATAAATAATTAACATAATTTTATTTTTGGAAAAAAGGGCAAAATGGCAATTTTGCAATAAGAGAAAATAACTTGAAAATTTTAGAACCCTGATGATAAAATGGATGTTGGTATTGAATTCGTCTTGGAAAATATAGCTATGGTGTCAAATTTCGTTAAATTCTGAGAAAATCACAATTTAGTTATATTTGTATTTCAATTAAATAATTATTAGAATATTTAGAAGAAAAACAAATTTACACATAACCGAAAGATCTCGCCACGACATCTGCACTTGCCTGTGCATTTTCGGATGCGGTCCATCAGCCATGCAGGCATCAACCCAAAAAAAAATAATAATAAAATAATAATAATTATAGAAAAAAAAACAAGAAAACGTCAGGAATCCAGAAAACGGGAGAAGACTGAAAAGAAAAATCTTTTGATGACAGTGAGAGAGATACAGTACAGAGAAAAATTAATATCCATGGATTTTCTTTTAATCGTAATGGATTATTCTGGAATTGGAATGGAATAGTCCAAGAACTAAAGTTACTCTACACAATGATGTCTTTAGTTTGATATCAAATTTATAAAGTTTCCGTGAAATTTTTGAAACATTGTGGTTTTCTCTTATCAAAATTTCTTTCTATTTAATGGCAATAAATCATCATGTTTTATATTTCAGTTTGAATTGTTAGAAAATTTATTGGAAATGATTAATTGGTGAAAAGTTTCGATATTTCATTTAGTAAAAGTTAGTGCATGATGAATTGAATTTGGATTGTTATAATTGTGCCTGAAACATGGGTTAAATCAGAAATGACATAATTGTATTTCATATGCATGGGAACATTCCATATACATTGGTGAGTGCATGATATATATATATATATATAAAGGTATATGGACGGTGTTTAGCGAACTCGAATTGGGACAACGTCTAGAGAGAGTTTGTGGGATTTTATTTGGTACATGGCTATTATAAATTTGCAAACTCGAATTGGAATAGTGTCCAGGCTGAGTTACGCGATGCATATTTCTCGGAGTAAATCTAAAAAAAATCATATTTTATTTGGAGAAATATCCAATATGTTTTTCGGAGGAGGTCCATATTTTTTGGAATAATTCCAAAAAAATAAATATTTTTATAAATATATATATACTTACATACATACATACATATATATATATATATATATATATATATATATATATATATTATGTCACACTTGGCTTTGGCACGTGTGAGAAAGTCACTGGGACTCAGGAATATGAGCATAAAAATATTTCATCCACAATTGCATTCATATAAATATTGTACTTGAATGGACATTGATTTATATGCATGATATTTTATGTGCACTTAGGCAGGGAGTAACTCAGAAGAAGTTTTCCTTTACTGAGCTTTGCTCACTCTGTTGTGGGACCCCTTTTCAGGTACAAGTCCATGGCAGATGACATATCCACATATGGGATCGCACATGTGAAGAAAAGCAGGTTGTGGCTTAAATAATATGTTGTGTATTTTCTTTATTCTGTCGAGCAAATAAAATGGAAAAAAAATGTATTGTACATTTGAGAAAATTTTATTTTATTGCACATTATATTGTGTAATGGAATGAATAAGATCTCCTGGGGGATGGGGTGTCACAGCTTGGTATTAGAGGTTAGGTATACAATTATCTATAACTCAAAAATTGGTACAAGTTCCATAATGTGGTAGAAATGTTTAGATATATAAATATCTAATACTCTGGAAAAAAAATACTATGGTAAAGAAACACAACCTTAGCGGTTAAGGAAATGAAATAATAGTTTTAAAATGAAAAGTCTATTATTAGTTGACATGTGTACTAATAATAGGGAATGACTGTGATTCTTATATTATTATTTAACTAATGAAAGATGGCAAGTAGAGAAGGAGGACACCGGGGACATCCACGAAATGAGGATCAACCCCTAGTCTTCTTTGATCAGCAGGCTCTAATAGAGGTTGTGGGTGTCGCTGTTGCAAGAGTTGCACAAACTAGTGCAACTGGAGGGCAAGAAGGATCAAGTAACCTCTAAAAGTTCAAAGCACATCATCCTCCAACATTTATGGAGGGAGGAGACCCAATGACTGCAGATCATTGGTTTCAACAAGTTGATAAAATCTTGGATGCAATGGAAAATACTTCCAATACTACCAAGATTCGGCTAGCAGCGTTCTAGCTAGTGGGCGAATCCCAAATTTGGTGGGATTGGATCAAGGCCTCAAAGAATATAGTGGCAATGACATTGGAAGAATTCAAAGAACTCTTTATAGAAAATTATTTTCCAACTTCAGCTAGACATGCCTAGGCCTGTGAATTCTTTGAACTTAGACAAGGAAATATGACGGTGCTGGACTACGTGGCTAAATTCACTAAGTTGGCATGTTTTGGGAATGATAATGTGGCTAAGATTCGAAAATTTGAAGATAGATTAAAATTATTCATCCGAGGCAAGATTGTGGGATTTCTTATCCAAGATATGAATTTGATGGTTAAGACAGCTTTAGCCATCGAGCAAGAGGTTGAGGATGCACGAAATATCCAAGAAATGAGTGGAAGTGTTAGCAGAAAGAGAAAAGCGAATCAACATTATTCTGGAAAGCGAAAGAGACCATTTATTCCATGAAGATTTTATGAACAGGGTCGTGATTATCAAGGCCAAAGACAGACTGGGAATTCTAGCCAAATTTGATAGAAAATTTATTTTTTATGTCATCAGCTTAGACATTGGAAATGGGAGTGTCCACTGAAGTAGGGGTTCTAAGATTATGAGACATCACAGTCCCAGACATCCGTGGGAAATATGCAAATATGGTTTATTCCTTCTTTCTCTAGTACGGGCCCAAGGAATTGGGTGCAATCTCGGGGTATTCTACAAATATCTCCTACTTCACAAGCATATCAGGAAGACCAAGGCATAGGTCGAGGTCGAGGCAAGAACTCACAGACCAGGACTTTAAGGACCCAAGGGCGTGTCTATGCAATTACACCACAGATAAAAAGGATAGATCAGTCAGCGGTACAAGGTACTTTCTTGCTTTTTTATTTATGGGCAAGAGTTTTATTTGATTCTGGTGCATCACATTCATTTATTTCTACATTATATGTGAAAGAATTGGGATTAAAAGTTAAAAACTTGGATGAGCTATTGCATGTTACTTCTCCTTTGGGGTCTAAGATGAAAATTAGTCAGATATATCAAGATTGTGAGTTAGAAATTTCAAAAATTTTATTCATGGTAGACCTTAGAGTCATGGACATATCAGATTTTGATGTAATTCTTGGCATGGATTGGTTAACAGCACATTGAGTCATTATTGATTGTGATCGTAGAAGAATTATTATCCACGCAACAGACGATATATGTGTTTTATTTCATGGGGATAAGCTTGATGCTTTAACCCATACTATATATGATTCTAAATGGCATGGAAAACTTATGGGTTGTTCGACATGTCTCACCCTAGAAGAAAAGGGGACATTGAATATGAATCTTCCTCGGATAGTTTGTGAATATGCGGATGTTTTTCCTGATGAATTACTAGGAGTACCCCTGCACATAAATGTGGATTTTTGTATTGAGTTACATCCTGGTACATCCCCTATTTCTATGACTCCACATAGGATGGCATAGATTGAATTACAAGAACTCAAGGTCTAGATATAAGATTTGTTGGACAATAATTTTATTAGACCCAACACTTTACCTTGAGGTGCTCTAGCTTTATTTGCAAAGAAGAAAGATAAAACCCTTCGACTGTGCATTGATTATTGATAATTGAATAGGGTTACGATAAAAAATCAATATCCTTTACCAAGGGATGATGATTTATTTGATCAGTTAAAAGGAGCACATGTCTTTTTCAAAATAGATCTTCGTACTAGATATCGCTAGTTACGAGTTAGGGAGGTTGACATCCCAAAGACAACATTTAGAACATGGTGTGGGTATTTTGAGTTTATAGTAATGCCTTTCGAATTAATGAACATGTCAGTAGCATTTATGGATCTTATGCATAGAATATTTCAACCATATTTAGATTATTTTGTTGTGATTTTTGTGGATGATATTTTGATCTATTTTCAGTCTAAATGAGAACACGAGGATCATTTACATATTATTCTCCAAACTTTGAGAGAAAATAAGTTGTATGCCAAGTTTGGTAAATGTGACTTTTAATTGACAGAAGTAATTTTTTTGGGACATGTAATATCAGCTACAGGTGTCTTAGTGGACCCTGAAAAAGTCAGGGGAGTCATGAGCTGGGAGAGCCCAAAGTCAATTTTTGAAATACGTAGTTTTTTGGGATTGGCTGGGTATTACATATGATTTATTGAAAATTTTTCCTGATTAGCTACTCCTATTACTAGATTTACCAGGAAGGAAGTCAAGTATGAGTGGACTGATTCATGTGAAAAGGCATTCCAGGAATCAAAAAGGAGACTTACTTCAACACCTATTCTAATAGTTCCGGATAGGGGGCAAAAATATACAGTGTATTGTGACGTCTCGAAAGATGGATTGGGATGTAGTCTGATACAATCTGGAAGAGTGATAACTTATGGTTAAAGGTAGTTAAAGAATCATGAAAGAAATTACCCCACACATGATATAGAATTGGCGGCTATAGTCTTCGCTTCAAAAATATGGCGCCACTATTTGTATGAGGAGCAATTTGAGGTATATTCAGACCATAAAAGTCTAAAATATATCTTTACACAATGAGACCTTAACATGTGACAACATCGATGGATGGAGTATCTAGAAGATTATGATTTTACTTTGCATTACCATCCAGGTAAGGTAAATGTGGTGGCTGATGTACTTAGTCGAAAGTCATGAGGTGCACTAACTAGTATAACTTCATGAGAATGGGATATGTTTGAAACTGTGGGATGATTCAGCTTACAATATAGTAGTCAAAGTCAGAGTGTTATCGGGAGTTTAGTAGATATACCTTCGCTATAAAATAAGGTGATTGAGATGCAGAAACAAGATGCATAAATATTATTTATAAAGAACCGAGTGGAAACTTGTACGTGCGATGAAGGTTGGGCTATTCATATGGATAGTAGTCTTCTGTTTAGGGAACGAATTGTGCTTCCCTAGATAGTGAAATTGAGAGAGGAGATTCTTAGAGAATTTCACTATTCTCATTTTACTGTACATCCAGGTGGCACAAAGATGTATAATGATCTTCATTGCCAGTATTACTAGAATGGGATGAAGAGACATATTGGGGATTTTGTTCGACGATGCCTCACGTGTCAGCAGATAAAGACTGAGAATTAGAGGCCAACAGGATTACTCCAGCCTCTGGACGTAGCAGAGTGGAAATGGGAGTATATCATGATGAATTTTGTGACTCACTTGCCATGGACATCACGAAAACATGATGCTATGTGGGTAATTATGGACCGGCTTACAAAGTCCACACATTTTCTAGCAATGCAAATGACCTCCACATGCGAGGAATTGTGCAGGTTATACATACGAGAAATTGTCTAATTACATGGAGTACCAATATATATTTTATCGGATAGAGATCCTAGATTTACGGCTCATTTTTGGAAGAGTTTTCAGAAATCAATGGGAACACAGTTGATAATGAGCACTGCTTTCCATCCACAAATAGATGGTCAGTCTGAAAGAACCATACAAGTTTTAGAAGATATGTTGCAAGCATGTTGTCTAGATTTCAAGAGTAGCTGGGAAGAACATCTACCTTTGGTCCAGTTTGCCTATAACAATAGTTATCAGGCAAGTATCCAAAATGGCACCATATGAAGTATTATATGGAATACTATGTTGATCTCTAGTTTGTTGGGCTGAGGTGGGAGACAGATCTATCATGGGTCCAGATGTGATTAGAGATACTTTAGAGAAAGTAGATTTGATACGACAACATCTACTTACAGTCGACAGAAAAGTTATGCTGATAAACAAAGGTGACCTCTAGAATTTGAGGTGGGAGATCATGTTTTCTTGAAAGTGATGCCAAAAAAGGGAGTAATCAGATTTGACAAGCATGAAAAGTTATCACCAAGATATATTGTGCCTTTCAAAATACTCGAGAAGGTGGGCTTGGCTGCTTATCGATTGGCATTATCGCCACATTTATCTGGTGTCCACGAGATATTTCACGTCTCTATGCTTAGGAAATATATTTCTGATCAAACTCATGTAATGGATAGGGGCAAACTAGTTATTGATACAAATGGAATATTTAAAGAAATGCCAGTGCATATCATTGATAGTCAGACCAAGTTTTGCGACATAAAACTACGAGACTAGTAAAAGTAATATGGTAACATCAAGGAATAGAAGAAGCAACATGGGAACACGAAGACACAATCTGTGTTGCTATCCTTTTTTATTTGAAAATTAAGGTATATATTTTAGTAATTTAATAATTATTTAACTTCATAATATGTTTATAATTGCAAAAGTGTATTTGTGAGAATTTCGGGATGAAACTCATTAAGGAGGAGATAATGTGAAATCCCAAAAAAAAAATGAATAAATAATTAACATAATTTGATTTCTGGGAATAAAATGGGCAAAATGGGAGAAGGGCCAGAAGGCTGATAGACATGGTCCGTCGGCTGTATAGGCGTCAACCCAAAGAAAAAAAATAAAAAAAATTAATTAATAATAATAATTATAGAAAAAAAAAACAAGAAAACGTCAGGAATCTGGAAAATGGGAGAAGGCTTAAAAAAAATGTTTCCCCGGCAGGGAGAGAGATATAGTACAAAGAAAAAAAATATCCATGGATTTTCTTTTAATCGTAATTGATTATTCTAGAATCGGAATGAAATAGTCCAAGAATTAAAGTTACTTTATACAATGAGTTCTTTAGTTTGATATTAAATTTATAAAGTTTTCATGAAATTTTCCGAAAGGTTGTGGTTTTCTCTTATTAGAGTTTCTTTCTATTCAATGGCTATAAATAATCATGCTTTATATTTCAATTTGAATAGTTATAAATTTTATTGTAAATGATTAATTGGTAAAAATTTTTGGTATTTCATTTAGTAAAAGTTAGTGCAGGACGAATTAGATTTGGATTATTATAATTGTGTCTGAAATATGCATTAAATTGGAAATGACATAATTGTATTTCATACGCACGAGAACATTCCATATACATAGGTGGGTGCATGATATATATATATATATAAAGGTATATGGATGGTATTTAGTGAACTCAAATCGGGACGACATCCAGATAGAGTTTCGTGAGATTTTATTTGGTATATGGCTATTATAAATTTGCGAACTCGAATTAGGGTAACGTCTCGGCTGAGTTATGCGGTGCATATTTCTTAAAGTAAATCCAAAAAAATCATATTTTACTTGGAGAAATGTCCAATATGTTTTTCAGAGGAGGTCCATATTTTCTAGTATAATTCCAAAAAAATAAGTATTTCTATAGATATATATATATATATATATACATATACATACATACATACATATATATATATATTATGTCACACTTGGCTTCGGCATGTGTTTCGAGTCAATGGGACTTAAGAATATGGGCATATAAATATTTCATCCATAATTGCATTCATATAAATATTATAATTGAATGGGCATTGATTTATATGCATGACATATTACGTGCACTTAGGTAGGGAGTAACTCTGAAAGAGTTGACCTTTACTGAGCTTTGCTCACTCCGTTGTGGGACCCCTTTTTAGGTACAAGTCCAGGGCAGATGACAAATCCACATACGAGATACACACTTTAAGGGAAGCAAGTTGTGGCTTAAATAATATATTGTGTATTTTCTTTATTCCATTAAGCAAATAAAATTTAAAAAATATATATGTACATTTGAGAAAATTTTATTTTATTGCACATTGTATTGTGTGATGGAATGAATGGGACCCCCTGGAGGATGGGGTGTCACATTTATATCCAACTTTACTATTTGTATGACTAGTATACTTACAAAACTCTATTGATTGAAAGATAATCGTCTAATGAGCTATTAGGACCATATCACAAATGACAAGTTTTAATACTATACCAAAATAGCAATAAGTTTTTGATGCTATTATTGGGGATAATTTAGTTTGATTTGTCAACTCGAGTTGACATTACTATCCTTGTAAAAAATAATTTTGTTTCTAGTTATTTGGATAATAATTATTGCTAAGTATTTGTGTTGTATTTTTTTTGTTTATCTTGTTGCCACTATACAATGTTTGAAACACAACTTTATGACTGAGTTAACATGTATAGATCCATAGATTAGAATAAAAAAGTGCACTTTTGAGATAAATAGCTTATATATATATATATATATATATATATATATATATATATATATATATATAGTATAAAAGGATATGGTAGTAAAAGAAACCACCATGATGGCGAATGATAAGTAGTCCAATAACTTTTTCCTCATCATACCATGAGTGATTATTAGTGGCCAAAAATGATAGATAGTTACTTTTGGATTCAAATGAAACCAATACAAGTGGACTACTTTGAGTTAAAGCCTAGGTTGATATTCATGGTTCAACTTCAATATATAAACAATATTTAGGTTAAAAAAAATATGATAGACAATTTCTTGAAATTATGTGACATAGTGAAGATGAACAAGTTAGCCCGAATACTATGAGGTTGAGACTTTTCTTATTTTCTTTAAGAAATATAGCCCTAAGCTAGTTTTAAATTCTTATCTAGAGGTTCATTTGAGAGTTGAGACAAACTTGTGTGAGCCCATCTCACTAATTTCTTCTCATCTCGAATCATTTATCAACTACGAGTAGAAATAAGTCCATTACAATAAGAGGAGCAGGAGACCATGTATTATGCATGGGCTCAATTCAAATTAATTTTTAGGAGATACCCACAATATTGATTTGGATTATGGTTCCAAACTCTAACCTTCTACGATAAGCTAAATTATATGATGAGGTAAATAATTGATGTAGCCTCAAGTGATTCCATCATGAATAATTCATCCAAAGAAGTGCATTTCATATTTAAAGAGCTCACACAGTACAACTACTAAACTCTAAATGACTGAGCATTTAAAAGGAAACAAGCTGAAATATTGGAATTGGATAGATTGATGAAAATGATGGCCAATATGAATGCATTTTCAATAAATTTTTAACCCAAAATGACAAGCAACTAAGTATGAGAGAAATTGATATTTTGAAAAAGTAGAAAATGATGAATCTTGACCTCATATATCAAGGAGGAAACTAATGTTTTGCAGAAAAAATGGTTTATATTTCGAACCAACAATATTGTCCACATACACTACTATCCAAATGTGAGAAATTATGAAATATTGTCATATGAAAATCATGAGAATGTACTGGAGAACATACATCAATTCTAGAAAAAAATTGGAAATAACTAAATTAAAAAAACAAATTTCAAGAAGCTTCAAACACCAATTATAACCACATGAAGGGAATTGAAAGGTCATCACTAGAAGACAACATTCTTACCTTACTCATAAAGAGAAAAAAAATGAAAAGAATTGTAGGTGAATTAGATGAAATATATTGAAAAGGATATAACACATGAACATAATGATAAATATTATTAAGAATTAACTTGGACAACTAGCACTATCAATTAATGAGAAAATCACAAATGTTTACTGAGTAAAACTAAGGAAATTAAAAAGAGTTGATTGTTCATCACACTTAGAAGTAATAAATAGTTATAGGGGGAACAAGTAAACATGAAGACCAAAAGAAATGTTGAAATAGAGAAAGAAGTTGTGATTTATGATATCATGATTTTTTTTCAATGTTATGAGGCCCAATGGTGACATTTTTTGAAGCAGCAACATCCAATATTGAGATAATTTTCAAAGTTATCGTATCCATAGAACTCATTGCCCAAATCATGCTCCTATCTGTGATACATGAAGAAGTGAAAAAGTAGGATGTGATGCAAAGTACTTGTTGTGATTTTATCACGTTGTTTAATTTTATTGGTTAGCTAGTATCTCAAAAGTTTTTTGCCGATGGTATCTCATTAATAATGATCCACAATTATATAGTACATACAAGTAATAAAAAGGATTTTCATCCATATATCAATCCCATAGAAATTGAATTAGTAGTTTAGTTAATCAATAGTGAGACAACTCAATTTTAGTAAAATAGATCTTTTGAATTATGGTATCGATCTTAGATTTATGATTTGTTCATTTAATTTATATAATATATGCTCAAGTATATTTAATTATATTACCATCGAGCCCATAAACTAATGGAATACAAGGTGATTATCACCATTGAGCCCATCCCAAATGGTGCTCCCCTCATGGTTGTCCACTTGGCATATTACCACCAAGTTAAAAAATAATTTCTACTAGAGAGTCATTTAAAATTTCATACTTTTTAGGCAACTCATAAATTATCCATGATGATTATTTTATATGTACACTCTTATTCTCTAGCCTCGAGTATCATAAAGACCAAGAATTGACATAGTTTGTAAGAATTTATATTTTTAGTTTCATAAGCATTATATTCACACAATTAACATATACTTCTCTCAAGTATCACTAGTGGAAACCATGCATATGAAACAAATCAAAGGACTTTCACTATCTTATGAGTCACAATAACTCAAGTAGATCTTGAGTATTACTTGGCACCATCTTCCTTGGTGATGATGTGACTTACATACTAAAGGTAAAACTCTTAAGAATAATATTCTATGCAACATCCATGTCAATTTAGAAGTAGTTCTTCAAAGACATGTACAATGGATTGGTATGTAAGAGAATTTGTTCTTACAGCTTTATAAGTTTCATACTTACAATGATTAACAAACCTAAATTCTAAGTTTGAATGTAAAGGTTTATCTCATCAATTACCGATTAAAATGGCTATCACTTCTTTTCTACTATATGTTTGAGTGAGCCACGTGGTTTATCGGTCACTGTCCACCATGACAACTCTCACAAATCCACTAATAGTTAAAATTATAATCCAAGTTCTATTTAATCACCAATCCATTAATTTCTATGATATAATATAAATCAAGAAAATTCAATAATATAAAACCATTTATACGTCACACAAACAAAGTAATACAAACCCTAGACCACAAGGCATTTTGATATAAATTTCCAAATTTATTTTAGATAAGCAGAGTTTGAGAGTAATGTCTCACAACTCTAGGAATTAGTTTATATCTTGTATCACTATATACAATTGCTTTTGAAATAAAAAATTTTATTATCTCCTAGGAATTAACAATTTTTTTCACTCTTCCTCTTTTATACTCTCTCTTCCTCTTTTATGCTCAGATATTTCTATATTACTTTAAGTAAAAGTTAATGGCTTTTTGAGGACTCCCACAACTTTGGCATTATCTTTTGAGCTCATGGTTATAACTCTTGAAAGTGACCATGATTTTAAAATATACCTCAATCTTTCTATAACACAAAGTCATGATGTTAAGTAATATCCATGACTTAGGCTTAATATCTTTGTAACACATAGTTTTGGTACTAGGGAATGGCTACGACTTCAACATTTGTCTTTCTCATTTATCATATAGCCTCGATGCTTAGAATGATCATGTTATGAATGCTTCTCATGTGTATCATATGGTTGTGACACTGAGAAATAATTGTGGTACAAATAATGATTTTCATGTATCTCAAGTGGTCATGGAATAGATGGTCATAATGTTTTCCTTGATTTCTCTCATATATCTTATGGCCACAAAGCTACATAATAGCCATGGTACTATCAATTACTCGACATAGAAGTTTCATCTTTGTCTTCTCTTGAGGACAAAATTCATGGTCATAGAAAAAAGTCATGATCAAGTAATGCCTTCTATAATATTTCTTGCCCAAAAATCATAGTTTAAATAATTGTCATAGTTTTGGTTTGAGTAGTTTTGATTTTGTAACTTTATATAGCTTAAAAGTCATACTTTATGAAAATGTCGTGACTTTGACTTGAGATTACATAGTTTTATTAAAGATAATGTCACAATATTAGGAAATTATTATAACTTTTTGTACGAGTGTGGTACTTACTATAATATTAAATTAATATCATGGTCATATAATTATTATGGGATAAACATGGTTGTGGCTTAATGATAATATCACAACCACATTGAATGTGTTGTATAGTTGAAGGATTAAGTTAATGAGTAGGTGGAGTGATATCATACAAAGATTGTCATATCTAGGGGTGAGCATCGGTCGGTTTAGTTTAGTTTGGTTTATAAATATACAAAACCAAAGTAAATATTAATTGGTTTAGTTCGATTTGGTTTATGTATAAAATTTTAAAAAACCAAACAAAACTAGTTCGCTTTAGTTTGATTTGAAATTTTGGTTTAGACAACAAATGAGCTTGTTCGATTAGCATAATTTTAATACCGTGAAATTATACTTAAATTAAGTTTAAAAAATCCATAATCTATCACAAAAAATTGTACAGAATTTTCCTAATCAAAAATTGATTTTTCAATAATGATCAATAATCATCCAAGGGCAGACCCAAATCCCATCAAACATGACCAATTAGAGAGAATACAAAGGTAATTAATGAACCATACTGACCAAGCACAACAATTATTCTAATAAAAAAACTCACCAAACCCACAAAACCCTATAAATCAAAGTGTGAGAGAATACAAAGGTAAATTAGAGAAGTTATTTAACAATATAATCAAGGAAAAACATAAATAAGTAAATAAATTAACAATACAATAAAGATTCAAGAAGCCAAAATCAGGATAAATAGAAATATAACTAAGAATTAAAGCCATGATATTTGACACCAAATAATGAACCAAAAAAAGAAAATCAATAACTAACGGAGAGCCAAAGAGGGAAAATGAAGGAAGAATCAAAAGACAACAACAAATGAAGTGAATGGCAAGAGGGAAAGAAAGGAAAAGTTGAATAGTACGAGAAAGAGGAGAGAAGAGAATGACAGTGAGGATGATAGCCATTTTGGTGGTGGCTTTTACTGCAATTATGATTCTCATGGTCTCATACTTATATATATAAGTATGTTATCCTAAGTTAAAACAACAATATTTTAAGAAATTGGTTTAGTTTGGTTTAACCCCTTTTTTTACAATCATTACTAAACCAAACTGAATAAATTTGGTTTGGTATGGTTGAAACTGATTTGAATATTTTTATAAATAGAACCAAACCAAACCATACAAAACTAGTTGGTTGGTTTTAATTTTCAGTTTTTTGTTATTTTTGCTCACTCCTAGCCATAATCAATTAGGTAGAGTTTCAACCAAAACTATAAAATACTTTATAATCTACCCATTAACCATATGCCTCCAAAATCTTAATGATTTCATTACTATTCATCAAAATTTATAAAAAATCCAAAGTCATGAAATAGATTCATTAGTATCCCACTTTTGTGCTGACATTTCATCTAAAATCATTAAAATATACAAGAATATCACTAATTTGAATACCAAACACTACTCGAATTAATGAATAAAAGGATGTCCTAGAGAATAACTAAGCAAATGGTAAATAAATTCTTCCATCTAACCGTTTTTTTATATTATTTTAGAAAGGAAAAACTAGATGAAAAATTTGAAAGTCTTCTCAATATCTTTCGGCATATAGAAGATAATAACTCAATCATCAAAGATTTATCTCAAATACTCAATTATGTGAAGTTCATGAAGAATATTTTAAGTAGCAAGAAAAAGTTAGAGACATATAGACTGGTGAATATGATCGAGAAGTATAGCACAATCATTCAATGAATACTCTCGAGAGTCTTATGATTTAATGTATTTTTGGGGAGCACACTTTCTGAAAGGTATTATGTGATGGGGTCAAGCATTAAAATGATGTCATTGTTCATAGTCTAGAGGATGAACCTTGGTGAGACTACTCCAACCTTTTTCTTATTAAAAATGGCCAATTTATCAATCAAGCTTCAAATGGAATTATTAAAGATGCATTGGTCAAGATTGAAAATTTGTAATTCCTATAGATTTGGTTGTGCTAGATATTGATAAAGATTAGTATGCTACATTAATCTTAGGATGATAATTTTTAACTACTAGACAAACTTTGATAGCGTCAAGAAGAAAGAATTCCAGCTTCATGTTGGTGAAGAGTAGGTGAAATTCAATCTCTACAAAAGCCTCCAAATTCAAAATGATGATGAGGAAGAGTTCTAGAGAACATATAGCCTCCTATGCATTACTATGAGACAAAATGTAAAAATTAGATGGAAGGACTTTGTGGAAGATTTTTAGAACAAAGAAGATAAAGAAAATGATGAACTATAAGTAATTTGGAATAAAGAAAATATTACAAATGAACATAAAGAGGAAGATTGCTATGAAGTCATAACATTTTTCGAGATTACTTCTTCTATAAAATAAAAGTCAAACTACTTCGAACATTTATAGGAAAAGGATGAAATGATAGAACTTTCAATTCAAGAACATTAAAAAATTATTTAGAAAATTTTTAGGATTTCAGAAGAAGTACAAGTGATGAAAATTCTACAATTGATAGTTGATTTGCTGGAAAAGAAGTCAAGGTAGGAAAAAAATTTTGATATTAGAGAAATAGAAGTATGGAAGAAGTCACAACTTTTTTTAAGCCACGAAAAATGAGATCCATAGAGCAAATTTTGAAACAACAACTTCACAATAAGTTGCAGCCTTATTAAAGGAAATCATAAGCAATGATTATGTTACTTTTCATAATATCAAGACAATCATGGAAGAACACCCCAAAGGAGAGACTCTAAAAAATAACTTGATGCTGAAAGAAAATTAAAGAATACGATAGAAGAGAAATATTATACTATGAAGCTTGCCTGGATCACATAAATTACTAACATAATTAGAAATCCAATGATAGTCTAGCTATGTGTATTAAATATTGAACTACTTGGGAGACAACCCAAAAATTCACTTTTTGTAATGTGTGATTTAATAGATAATTTTTTATGTGTACATACATACTCAAATACTTATACATTTTAGACAATGAAATAGAAGTTATGACAGTCAAACCTAGTCATGAATTTCTCACATGCCTAATGAAATTGTGGCACTCAAACCTAGCTATGATTTTGCTTTTAAAGTTATGTTATGACATGCAAAAAGTCATGGAAAGTTTTTAATTAACTGTTACTTAACTCTAATCCTGTATAAAATATTAATCCTAATTTTTCTGAATTTTTTTCTTGTTATTCTTTTCCTCTCTGATGAAACACACCACACCTTTAATTTTCAAAAAATTTGAGCTATCTTGAAGATCTTACTTTTGAAGCTAAGAGAAAGAAGCGAGGTGTCCAACGTGAGTCACAAGGCCAAAGACAAGCAATACAAGTAATCCATCATTGAGACTTCTTCTAAAGTCAAGCAGCATAACCAAATTTTTTTATCGAATGAGGGAGTAGATGAATGACTTCTATACAAGTAAAAAAAGTTTTTTAGGAGAGTATAACTTTAGCGAGTTTAATACACATTTCCAATTGATGATAGAAAGGAAAAATAAGAACCAACTTTGCATTTATATGGAATGGAAGAATATCATAATTGTAAGAGAGTTTTACTCCAAGCTAGAAGATATTTAAGACAAGAGATGCTATGTATGATAAATTTAGGTGTGATTTCATAGAGAGTTTATCAATGAATTCTTTGGATTGTAAGATAACATGGATGGTTTGGCATTCTAATCTTTAAAGGTGCAACCAAAGTATAAGGCAATTACTAAGAAATTGATGGCTGGAAGAGGGACTTAGAGTGTTTTTTTTTCAAAAAGTGCATTTGAACACTTAGTGTGAAGAGAACTCGTGAAAGATAACAAGGTTTGGTTATACTTTTTGTGCTCTATTTTGGAATTGATTCTTCATCTTTCCACCATCACATAAAATAAAGTGATATTGCTTTTCATCCTAGTGAAAGGATACAAGATCATGTTGGGAATATCCCAAAGAAATCAATTCTCAATTTTCAAGATGGTAAATTGCCCAGCCAAATAATTCACTCCTCGTTGATAATAATGTTATGCTAAGCAGAGGAAATTTAGTGAATGAAGACAAAGATAAATGATATCCATGGATAACCCTCTGAATATTACTTGGTGTGAAGATATGGCTTGAAAGAGACAATAAAAAGATATTAGTTCTTGATGGAGAAGAATTAACTAACATTGGGAAAAAATTGAAACCCTTTTTCAAAGATGGCATAGAAGCAATGGTAAGAAGCAAAAAAATGTTTGATGAACAATTATCGCTCTAATTTGATTTTTCTTTGTTTAGACAAGAATGCTTGGGAGAAGTCCTAAACATTTTTAAAAATATGAAATTGGAGATTAACTTTTGGGAGATGCTCTTTAAAGAATAGATAAAGTCTATGTATAGCTCCTTACAAGTAGAATTAGAAAGAAGAGACAACATGTGGAAAGTGTATGTGAGAAGAAAAGAAAAAAAAAAGACATGACTAATGCAGAAAAATGAGATGCATTATGAGAGATGCATCTCAACAAGAAGGAATGCTTATTTGTATCCACCTAAGTAAAATTTAAAGATCATGTTATTAAGATCATGGAAGAGGTAATAAAACTAGTGGATATTGGAGTGATGGGAAGCACTCAATCATTTAGGAAGCTTTATAAATTTATTGCAAGTAAGTAGCAAAAAATGATTAATGCCCAAGATCAAAAAATTGAGAGTAACATGCATTATAGAGAGAAACAGTAAATCAATGATTATAGAAACTATAGTGACAACTAGAAGTACATGTACTTTATACTAAGTTCATTTTAAGATATGCTAAATTTCATTGGAAGATGAAAAAATACATTATGCAGTGTGATTGTGAAGATGATGGAATAAGTAGTGAGCTATAAGAGAGATTCATAGAGACTTTCCACATTCATGCCCCCATCTAAGCTCTCCAAAGTAAAGTTCATTTCAAGATTTGGATCCTTGTGGCTTATCTACTACCCATCTTCTTGTCCATATTGATGCATTGTATATTTGATTTTCTTGGTGATATTGTACTATATTCTTCTTGTTGTATTGTCGATGATAAGTTTTAGAATGAAAGAAAAATTTAATGCTCGAGATGAATAATACTTTTAGTATATGAGTCTGTTTGGAATTTTACATACCAACTTTTTTAAGTTATTTGGCATGTAATTGTCAATGTGTTTGCATATATTTGAGCTTTAAATGAATATATTTTATTAAATACCTATTTTGATAAAATTTGATGAATATTTGATGTATATTTTGGGTGAAACTATTAGACATGGTAAAGAAATAAATTAGAGGGGAGAAAAATATTTAAGTGTCATAATATTATTCATGTCTTGACGTGGTTACAATTTTTATAGGCCTATAAAGTAGTTTCAGCATCCTTTCTTGCATGTAACTCTACATAACTAGTTATAATAATATTGATATGCTATGTCTCCGCCACTATGTTATAACAATATTTTCACGATGCAATACTTTTTTTGTGGTCATGATATTTTATTTGGAATCACTATCACACTATATCTAAAATATAATGATTGTCACAATCTAATTTTTACTTCATAGAAGCCAAAAGTACCTCATTGTTACAAGAAGTCATGGTGCTTTTCAGCACAATGACTTAATTAATACGGATCTTAAATATCAAGTAAATTTAGTTAAGACAATATTTTTTTTGCCATATCTTTGTACTCAATGGAGAATTTACTCTAGTTGTAGCATTTCATGCTGCTACAACTTTATGCACAAGAGAGTAAATACAAAAGTCATGCTCATTGCCAACATAATAACATTTTGTTTTAGAGATAAATACATAAACCATTCGCATTCCCAATTCTATATTGCATCCAAGAGCGAAATTATCTCAGTGATAGCATTCTAGCTCCCATGACTTTGTGCTCTATAGGAAAGTTGTTTGAGTCATGCCATTCCTCATTTTCGTGATTTTTGCATGATAAAGAATATTCTACCAGAGAAAGAAGTTGTGATGTCCAGCTTGAAAAATCAATTGTCATGGTAGGGTTAGAGTGTTATGACTTTTTTTAGTCTATTTACACCTGTGTATGAATTAGTGAAATGTATAAAATAAAAAAAAATACAAACACACAAATAAAAAAAATAAAGTCTTAGGTTGCCTTTCAAGAATCGCTATATTTTATATTTTTATCTAGAACAATTTTTTTGTTCTAGTTTCTCCATTAACAGCTTCTATAGTCCAAGTTTTCTTTTCAATATGATATTAGATTTCTTTTCATCTCATATTCTTTCTATCTTTTATTGATATTTTTTGATGCGAGATCGACTTCATCTCTTTTTTTCTTGGCATAGCATTATATTCATGTATTATTTTTTCAAAGTCTAGCCATTGGTCACCTTCCTTCCTTTTGGATGTACATATTCAGATGTTATGACTTTATTAAGTGTCACAACATCATTACATGCTATCTCCTCTTCATTTATCATCTTGACTTTAAAAATATCATGACATAATCTTTTGTCCCCTATTGTAATTATGTCATGACTTTAGAAAATATTATGACATCTTTATTTATCTCATGTTTTTTCAATATCATGTATCTTTTAGGTTTAGAAATAAATTATTTTTTAATCATTGCTCCAACCATTGTAGTCATGAATTTTCTAGCTGTTATGACTTCTTTCAGCATATCAACCTCAACCTCTTTTGTGGACAATGTTTCATCTTTGTACTCATCCTTTTTTTTCTTTAAATCTTCAACAAGATTCATCTCAACTCCATCTTTTTCCTAAAACACTTCATCAGTTAGTATTATACCTTTTACCACTTGTGTTACTTCTATGATTTTAGGACTCCCATTGTTGGTTTCTTCATTGTGTCCACATGAGAATGTCACATTTTCATTAATATCAATTGCAACAACATCATCATGGCTTAGCTTCCCTTCTTCTTCTATCAAGACTTTGAGAAATGTCATGACATTATAACATATGTCTTCTTCAAGGCATGACATGGCTTCTTCTTATTCCAAGGCTTCTTCTAACATCTAATTTCTTCCATCTCTTTTAGCTAGTATTTGTAGTTAAAACTTCCAAATATTCTTATATATTTTTGATACTCTATAATATTGTGTTGCATAAAATAGGAAAAATTATGGATTGATTTTATGACTTTGGAATTTGAGTGAGTTTTGATAAATAATCATGAAATCAATACGGTTTTGAGGTGTTTAGATATTGAGTCTTGTGAAGTTTTGGTGTCGATTCTTGATAGAAACTCTATCTAATTGGTCATGACAATCTTTTTATATTTCTACCTTAAAAAATCATTAGCATAATTTTTCTACTATATGACACATTCTTAGTATGTGTGATACTATTATGGAGTCGCAACTATACCTATCTCATGAAATTTAAATGGCCACAAAATTAATTCTATTTCATAGTAATCAAGTAGCCAACTAGTGCTCAAAGTCAAAGTCAAATCTAAATACCATGACTTTATCTTTAATATAGCTCGAGTATTCTCAAGTTAAAACCATGAAATTTTTACAAAGTCATGAATTTTGAACTATAAAAAGTTAAAAAGCTAATACTACTTAGGCCAAAATCAAGGCCATTATTTAGAGCTATATCTCTTAGGATAGTAAAAGATACTAAAAATAGTACTCTTGCATGGTTATATCACAAGGCCATGACTCATGTCCTCAAATGAAGATATTAGTCATGACTTTTACACTCAAGCTAATTGCTATTCCAACAACATTCATGTAGATATGTGGTAATAAGATGTGTAGAATAAGATAAGGCAAGTGTCATGGCTACCAATAGTGCCACTAACACTTGAACACATATAAGGGAGAATTTTGTGCAGTGGCTATTTTTTATCACCATGACCATTTCCCAGCACCATGACCATTTTCCAACACCAAGGCCATAGGATACTCAAGACCTTCTTAGTGTTATGGTTATTTTCTTACACAATGATAATATAATCATCAAAATGGATTGATACCAATGCTGCAATATTATAAAATTACCATGACCATATAATCATCAAGAAGGACCAATGCCAATGTCATGGCTTTATCAAAATGATACAGTCATATATCAAATTATGAAGCCCTTCACCACATCATGACCATTTCCCAGTACCACAACCCTTTATTAAAGATAAAAAGATAAACATGCAAAGCCATTACTATTTCATAACACTAGTTTCATGTTATAGATATATTAACCCAAGTCTTGTTCATTTCCAGCTCTACGACTTTATGTTATAGAAATATTAGAATAAAATCAAGAGTCATGACCACCTTCAAGAGTTTCGACCTCAAGATCAAGAGATGAAGACTGAAGTTATAAATTTCACAGTCCCAAGGGATTCCACAAGTAAGAGATGGAAGAAATATAATCTATAGAGTTGGGAGCACCTCTCTCCAACCTTTCATATCTATGGTGGATTAAAAATTTTTATCTAAATAGCATGGGTTTAATATTTATATAATTTGAATATATGTGATGTGATATTAATTATTTTTGAATGAATGTGTTTAGTTTATTTTGTGTTATGGATATTGATGGATGGTCATTATATACAACTTGAACTATGGTTTTAACTATTTGTAAGATTGTACCAGATTTTTGTGGTGGATGATGACACGTAAACTATGAGACTTACTTACACATATGATAGAAAGGTAGTGACAATCATCTAATTATGATGCAAATCTAAACCTATGCATTAAAATTTTAAACCCAAAATTTTTGTAAGTTAATCATTATGTGTATGATGCTTATGAAGCTGAAAGTGTGAATGCTTTTACTTGTCAATCCATTATATACATCTTAAAATAACTTGTTCTCGATTGGAATTTATATTAAATATAATATTTTTTTAAGAGGTTATTCTTTAGTATATGATTTATTTCATTACCAAGGAAGATGATGATAAGCAATCCTTAGGGCATGTACAAGTGTATAGTAACTCACAATATAGTGACAACCATTATGAATTATTTTTACTCATATGATTCCAACTGGTAAAACTTGAAAGAAGTATATGTTAATTATGTGAATATGATACTTACAAATCCATAAGTAAATATACTTACAAATCCTTAAGTGAAAATACTTACAAATCATTTCAATCTTTAGCCTTTATGAAAATGGAAGCTAAAGAATAAGAGTTTATATATGAAGCAAACATCAAAGATAGTTGAAGAAGTTACATAAAAGGTATGAGATTGTGAATGACTCTCGAATAAAGATGAATTGTTATCTTGGTGGTAATGTATCTAGGGTGCATCTATGAGAGGACCACAATTAGGATGAATTCAATGGTGATAACTATTTTGTATCTTATTAGGAAAATGATTCATTGCACAAAACCTCAATGTTCAATCTTCATATTGTGTTTAACATAATATAAGTTGAAAAACTTATATAATCATTAAACACCATATCCTTCATTTTGTCTTATAATCCAAATATCTATTTTACTAAAAATGAGTTGTATTTCTTTTAAATAACCAAATTGCTAATATAATATATGTGGGATCAATATTTAGACTAAAGTCTACTTTATTACATGTCTGATATGTACTTATGGATCTCTATTGATTATATATTTTTATTATTGAGTTTTTGGGACATCATCTAACTGATAAAATTAGGTAGTATAATAATGTCGCAAAAGCTAGAAACCTTCTAGAAAATTCTTCATTTTGAAATCAAATTCTAGTTTTTGTGTTTGTGGATGAGACTATCTATTCTATAGTAGTTTTTCTAAGCATCATCTACAATATCTAGGCTTTTATATAGATTTGACTTCGCTTGTCACTCATCCATACGAAGTATGAATTCTCTCTTCATTGTATCAAACAATGTCTATCTAGTCACTAGAAGGGTCATCCCAAAATGAATGGTGCATATGAGTCTCCTTTCATGTCCAACGCCAAAAAGGAAATAGGAAAGATACGTTTTCTGATTTTGACTAGCACATATTCAATGATCCATTTTAGAAATTTGATTGATCTATCAGTCATATATAGAAAATGAGAAGTTGCAATGATCTTAGCTAGATTCACTCTTCTTATGATTAACATTGGCATCTCATTGACACTTGCTCCCAAGTTACATATGGTCTTCTGAACTGTGTGATCTTCAATAATGTATGTAATAGTATAACTTTCTAGATATTTGAGTTTCCTTGAAAGTTTTCATTGAATTATTGTGCTATATTTCTCTGTGATATTCAATATTTCATATTAATCCAATTTCTTTTAGTTGCTCATTATTTCTTTTATAGATTTTACATAGTGTGACATCTAAGATAGGACTTACATAATATATATACTTATTTCGAATTTTCTAAAAATATTTAGTAATATATTAAATATTTTATCAAGTTATCCCTTTCTAAACCACATAAGAAAAGAAAGATTAGTGTGGTGAAAGAGTGGACAATCTATATTATTATTGTTCACCTTATTATCCTTCTGTTTGTTGTGATACTTCATCTATAACTCCTCATTCAATTCCACTCCTTCATGAGTATCTAATGTGGGATAACTTGGAAAATGTGGTCAAGTAATGTCGTGATATTAGATGTGGAGACTTCATGTGTTGTGACATTTGATGGTGAGACATTGGATGTGGTAACATCATTATTGATACATTTTTTTAATCAACTAACTTTTCTAATTTTGATTCTATGTTCTACCCTTATAATTCTTTACAGCTTTTCAATATTATTAGCATACATCACTTTTGATTTATCTCAATATCACTAGTTAATCCATTGAGATTATTCTCTTTCATTATAAGTATAAACTATCTAATTTTAATCTCAAAAGCTTTTATCATCATATTAGTGTGATCCAACCTTATTTCTATTTGTTTCATTCAATTTTCTTGCTCATCATTTTTTCTCAGTATCATAATTAGTAGTGCAAAGATATTATTATCTTCAAATGATAGTTTCTTTACTACATTTTTCTAGTCATAATTGAAACTTAAAGCTCAATATATTTGGTATTCCATTAAGTTGTTTCCAAACTTTTTCTGATATTTTCCCATATCATACTATGGATTTTCTTGGATCACATGTACTAGATTCTTGTGATTTCTTATATTTGAATGATAGTATTTAAAAATGTCATTATTGGGTCTGAAAATATACTATCTATTTTATAGTATGTTGGTTTTTTCAACTTAATAAATAAGTTAAAAATTGTTCAACTTTTGTTATTGCAAGGCTATCATTTCTCTCGTACTTTATTTCTTATCATGTTGGACTACAAACATGCGAAATAACATCCATATTTTATTCTATCAATATCAATATATCAAATCACCAAAATTCCAGCTTGCTCTTATTCATTTGCTATTTCATTTGGAGTTTGATAGTTATCTTTGACCAACTCCACATATAAATAATATGCCCTCCCCAAGTGGCTTGTTCATTCTGAAATTACCCAAGATAGCATCTACCATGTTTCTTGTCATTTAATTTAGTTATTTGCAGAAAGCATGAACTTGGAATCATAACTGAAATCCTTATTATGGGTATTTCTTCAACAAATCTTCAAATTAGTGTCAAACATCATTATAAAATTTCATGCTCCTCTTGTCTAAATTTCATGCTCCCCAAATGATTTTGAGGTAGGAATAATTTGGTCAGAAATACTAGCACAAGCTCATCATAACCTTCAATGGACCCTTTTCATATATAGGCATTGAAACTAGCTCCTAGCTTTGTATCTCAATAAAAATAAAAAATCTCAACTTCATTGCATTTGGGCTAACTTCATCATCTTCATAGTATTGCATACCTCCAAAATATTATGACATGGCTATGTAAGTCTTTAAAAAATATTTTCCATACGAATGTTGATGCACTATGGCTATGAAACAAGGCTTCAACTCGATGTGATTTTTTTGAATATGTTATATCAAAATCCCAATGTAGCAATTTATTTGGTACTCAACCTACTAATTTTTTTGAGTTATTTCATAGTATTTTCATGATATGCTTATCTAGATATTGGGCTTATAAATGTAAATATTTCACAAAATAGTAATTTTGATAGAAATAGATGAATAATAATGAAATCGAATCTAATTTGTGTAAAATTTGAGAACTCGGTGGAAAGCTAACTTAGATGGCAAAAAAAAGCAATGTAGAGTAATGACATTTTTCATATAATGACTTGGTTACACTAGCAAAATCATATTGAGCAGTCATGATAGTCTTTCTTGGTAGCGACTCTATAAAATAATTCATTGCAATTTTTACATACAATGACTCTATCACCTAGTTTTCATAGTATACTCTATATGCAATATTTTTTTATGACCATGATATTATCTTTGAGTTGTAGTACACTAGTACTAAAACAAAATTTCAGCCATGATTTTATTTTCATGTCGTTGAAACAAAGTGTCACATTGGTACAAGAAGTTGTGACAATTTCTAGTTATGTAAGATATTTATTACATTGACAAAATCACATTAAATTAAACAAATTTTTAGTCATAATAGACTTTCACCACCATGACCATTTACTCCAAAGAAGAAATGTCTTAGTTGTAACCATTCTTGCTACAATGCTTTATGTTCTAAAGAGCAAATATCTTCATCGTGATGTTCTTACAGTGAAACTTAGTGATCAAAGGACAATTATCTTAATCTTGATCATTCGTGCCATCATGACTTTATGTTCCAAAAAAAAATTGACTTAGTCACAACATTCTTTCTTCCATGACTTTGTGCTCTAAAGAAACTATTCATTAAGCATGATGTTTTGCTACCATGAATATTGGTTCTAGAAAATAATTATCTCAGTCATGATATTTTTGTCACTGTGACTTTGAGTATTAGAGAAAAAAAACCTCAGTCATGACATTCCTTTGATTCCATGATTTTTATGCTCTAGAGAAGATTCAAAGAGATGATAGAGTCATGACCTTAACCAAAAATCATGAATTTAAGCTTGAAAATCTACACAAAAGCTTAATGTGACTCTAATGTATAAAAGGGGGACGTGCAACTTTTGCTAAAAAAATGTTAGCTATTCAGATTCTAAGCCCTAAGAGTAATCAAAAACCTAGGTGGTATGAATTCATACCCCTACCTAGGGTAAAATTCAAGGAAAAAGCAAGCAAGGATTGATTGAGAATATAATTTGAGACTTAGATCCTCATATTAGTTGTTATTGGAAATCATATAATTGATGAGATGCACCATAAAAAATCTTGTGTTATTTTTTTTTCAATATTAGCTAAATGAGGATCTATGATTGGTCTATTGTATTTGTGTATGATGATTGGGTTTGTACAATATTTAATTAAGATAATGTTAATTGAGGCAACATGCCGCATAAGATGGTGATAGCCTTGTGAATTAATTTTTCTTATAAGATTTCTATAGGTGAAATTAATATGAAGATATAAATTATTTGATGAGTATGATGCTCATGAAGCCTAAAGCATAAATATTATTATTATTATTACATAACTTCATGCTTTTTATGACTTTAGAAGTTGGAGAATATAAATTTATACTCAAATAGTCATCATGGGTAGTTAATATACTATATAAAAGGAGTAAAGATGTGGATGACTCATGAATAGAATAAGCATAGTTTGGTGTTAAAATACTAAAGGCACAAATATGAGGGGATCATCTTTGATAATGATAGTCCATAGATAATAACCACCTTATATGCCTAGAGGGTACTAGGTCAATTCAATATAAATTTATCTATCAACCAATAGTCTAAGATAACATTTCCCCAATAATATATAAATTTAATCACACCCACAAAAGTAAAAAAGAAACTTAGAGCTTAATTGTCTTTTCTAGGACTAAGTTTATTTATTCAACTTGAGTATCAATAGTATATTATTGATTGGTCAAACTACTTATACATTCATTGTGAGAATGATATTTGGACTTATGTCAATCTAATCTACTTGTACAACTTATATACTTGTAGATATCTATTGGAAGAAATCAATTTGCCAATGAGTTTTTAGGACCATATCACAATAAATAAGATTTGACACCATAACAACTAATTTGGCATCCTCTTAGTTATTCTCATTACTATCATTGTCTTCCATAATTTCTCTCATATTTATATCTCAATATATATCTTCTTGTTGTTTATATTTCTAAGTAAATATATATTGACTCAATTCTAGATCTTCGAAGCATATAATAGTGGCTACACAATAAAAACAAAAAATAAACATACATAAACAAACACAAAATCATAATAGATATCTAAACAACTAAAAATAGAACTACTTATTAAATAGTTAGGTCAACTCAGTGTTATCCAATCAAAATAAACTCAATCTCAGTCAACAAGACAAAAAACTTATTATGACTTTGCTACGATGCCAAAAACTAAATTATTTATAGTACTATACCAAAAGCTCATTGGATTTGTGTCATCATCTAATATAAGTATACATATATGTGGATCATACAAGTAATAAAGTAAACATAAGTCCAAATAAATACTCTAGCTGAAAATATATAATTGGGTCTAAAATAGATATTTAGATTATATGGTTGATTTACTTTCTTGTATATGAAAATGTTTTCTCTAGTATTGTGACTATGTTATACTTGTTTGTTGGACACAGGATAGAAGAATGTGGGATCTCTCTTTCCATGTTAGCATCAAGAGGTTCTCAACCACAAGCTATCATAATCATAGATAGTTATCTTGTGGTAGTGCTCTCAGTATACCTATAATGCATTCTGAAGCTCCACATCTATCTGTCCATTGGCCACCCCATAATGATACTTCTTTTAGGTAACATGCAAACTTTACTTTACTATTACTTTGTCTATGTATCTCTATTTACCAGCCTTAAGTGTCCTAGATGATATACAATGATGTGATCATAATAGCATTTCTAATTTTGGCTTCATGACTGCTATACTCACAATAATTAAATATACCTCATTTTAAAAATTCCACTTATGAAAGTTATACAAAAAATGATTGCTTGGCTATCACTTTATGGTGATACATGCCCCCATATGTTTATCTTATGGCTTGCCTATTAAAGTCCTTCTAGAAGATATATGGTTATAATTATATTTGTGCTTTTGTTTCATTAGTACTATATTCATATCAATTAAACATATATCAATTGAGGTATATCACTCATAAATCCATCACAAGAGGATGAGAGCCAAAATACTGTTACTTCCAATTGATGTTGGGTTCCCAATCCATACTATGGTTTTAGGATCTAGGTTTTAAATTTTGGTTCCCAATCCATTTTGTTTTGCCTTCACCTCATAAGTATTCCTAAATGGGGGCAATGTTCATGCTTCTTGTCTATCTTTAATTCTTCCTCCCGAATATCTAAATCTCTTTAGAAATTTTTTAAGTCTAACATTTATAGCCTTGGTTTCCAACATATAGTATGGAATTTAATGAATTAAATATCATGATGATGGGTTCAATATCATGATGTTGAGATGAGATGAAACCAATCCTTTCTTTCCATAAGAAAATCAAATATATTTTGAGGAAAATAATACCATTGGTTTGCTTTTGGATCATCATGTCATGAAATGTGAAAAATATCATAACTTCGGCATGTATGTGTGAGAATGATGTCGTGATGCTGAAAATATGTCATGACTCAATAAATTGCTCATTTGAGTGATGAAATCATGACATTAAAAATACCCTAGTGTCTCTTGGCATACAAGGTGATTGTTATCCTTGGATTGCCATGACCAATGATTATTCTCTTGTAGTTATCTTCTCATTATTTTAATATTGAAGTAACATATCATTATGTGCAAGATTTATTCTCACATCTACACTTTTAAGAAAATATGTCAGCTATCTTTGATGATTACTTTAAATATATACTTGTATTCTCCAGCTTCTAATTATCTTAAAGATGAAAAATATTATTGTAATAAATATATTTGTACTTTTTTACCTAATACATGGTGAGGATTAAGCTATTGGACAACTTGTCCTTCACAACCTTGGTGGTCTCTATTATTGTTAGTTCCTTCCATAATTTCTCTCTCTCTCTATCTCATATCTATGTCTCAAAATAGTCTTTTCTTCTCTTATTTTTTAAATCTAGAGGTGTTAACTCAGTAACAAAACTGTTACACATGTAATGATAGTAGCAATAAAATAAACAAAAAAATAAAGAAAAATAAAATACAAATATAATATGAGCATAAAGTAATAATTGTATCAAAACAAGTAGAAATAAAACTATTCCTTTGTATGGATTGTTATGTCACTTTAAGTTGACGAATCAAATAAATATTTTCATTAATAGTGCCAAAAACTTATTATGACTTTGTTATAGTGCTAAACCTTATCATTTGTGACAAAGTCTCAAAAGCATGTTAGGAAAATATCACTCATTCACTAGTATTTCATATGTATATGGATCATACAAGTAGTAAAGTAAACTTAAGTCTAAATATCAATCTCATAGATATTGTCTAGGCAGTTTGATTAATCAATAGTAAGTAACTACTACTCAAGTTGAGTAGATAAACTTTAACTTTTTGTAAAGTTTCTAAGACTTAAAGATTGACTCGCTTTCTTATATGTGATGATATTTATGTAGAAATTTGGCAATGTTGTGTTTGATAGTCTAACGTGTGGTAGATTTGTTTAAAAATACCCTAGTGTCTCTTGGCATACAAGATGATTGTTATCCTTGGATTGCCACGACCAATGATTATTCTCTTGTAGTTATCTTCTCATTATTTTAATATTGAAGTAACATATCATTATGTGCAAGATTTATTATTACATCTACACTTTTAAGAAAATATGTCATCTATCTTTGATGATTACTTTAAATATATACTCGTATTCTCCAACTTCTAATTATCTTTAATATGAAAAATATTATTGTACTAAATATATTTGTACTTTTTTACTTCGTAAATATCATACTCATGATAATTAACATATATCTTTTCCAGAATCTCATTTATTGAAGTATTACATGAGTAAAAGATTTGTAGGGCGAACATCATATTACTAGTCTCTCCCACTTGAGTGTATCTCATAACATACATATCACAATCTATCACAATTAACATACAACTCATGCACTATGATAAAATTCATAGGTTAGACATTCTAATAAACACCCATATTGCTCAAAGGTTAGTCCTTTTCGAATGTACATAAAGTATATGTCTTAAATACATTCATTCTTTTAGTTTCGTAAGTATCATACTAATAATAATTATAATTACCTCATCTTTGGATTTTCACATATTAAGATTAGAAGGAATGTCACTTCTCTTTTACCATACCACACGAGTGTGTCTTATAACTTACCTATCATTTTTCATCATGGCTGATACACATAAATCTACATATTCATGAAAATCCTAAAATTTGATTCTAATTTATATCCATATCTATCAACATCTAAATACAAACATAAATATAAATATAAACTCATAAATTCATTAATATATCACAACATAATATATTCACTGAACCTATATGTCAATTTAGTTGGATAATGGAAAGAAAATCATGTGAGATGTATTGAAAGATATCTCATGGATTCAAGAGTTCTTGGTGTCATGTTTCATGTTTTCTCCCAAATTTTCTCTTTTTTTTCATCAATTCTTATAAGTTTCACTTTTATACTTTTGGAATCCATAAATATTTTAAGTTGGAAGTCATGATATTGACTTGAGGTCGAGAATTTAACATCTCTTCATAAATTCTCTAGAGCATTGATATCCTGATGTTGGGATTAGTCATGACTAATATCTTTACCCATTATGACTCAAAATTGTGGAGATGGGATTGGTCACAACTTTAGGCTTAATTTTTTTTAGCAAAGTGTAGTTCCACTAGGATTACCATGATTGAGACTGTTTCTCTCTATAACATAAAATCACTATGTTGGAATTTATTATGGTTTTGGTCTTGGATTTCTAATAAAAGTGTTTCAGTGCTAAGATTTTCATGACTGAGACTTTACTCTATATAACACAAAGTCACGACACTAGAATTATTTATGGTTTTTATGTCATCTCTCTAGAGTACAAAGATGTAGAGTTGTAAAGACTATGACAAGAGTAATTGCTCTTTGTAATGAAAAATTGCAGTGGAAAATAATATTTTGATTTAAAATATTTGATATTTTGACTATGCTTCAAATAAGTTATAACTTTAGAAATTGTCATGACTATTTGTACCAATGAGGTACTTGATTTCTATAATGAGAAAATAATATTATGATCATTAAATATTTTAGAGTTTGTTAGGTTGCAACTCCAAGAAAACATCATGATCCTATTGATTGTGTTGCATAGTAAATAATTGTGTCAGCTTAATAGTTGAGTCATGATATACAAAGAATGTCATGACTATTTTTTTGTAAATGTACCACCAAGAAAAAATATCTCAACAACTCAAAATATATTATGAAAGGTGAATCCAAATTGTAACAAGGGAATTATAATGACTCTTTATCACTTTTCACCACTCCAAACATTTCCTCTGCCGAGTATACCAATTACATTCAAAATCGCTATGTTTTTACTAGAATTTGTCAAATTATTTTATAAAAATAATTTAATGAAATCTTTCCAATGAGCACCAGAATATGTACACATATAATGAAATAAACTCACCAAATGATTCAAAATATTTAGTATGTGGAATGTAGAATAAACTCTAACACTAATGGTTTTCTCACAATAGAACAATGAATCACATTCCATTAAAAAATATCACAACATCAACATCAGAAGAAGAAATACATTAAAAAATCATCAAGAATGACAAATATTCATATCTCAATGTAGTGAAGAAGGAGGATGGTATGATCAACTACTAGAAACAAAATCCTAGTATGGGAACTTCACTCTAGAGGGCTCAAATGGGGGCATGGATGTGGAAGGTTTACTAAATATCTCTTCTTTTCTATATTATCTTTCATTTATGCAATCATGTCTCATAACACATCTTGTTTTCTTCCAATGAACCAAGAATAAGTATATTTGCTTTTGGTTTTCACTAAAATTTTTTATATCTTTGATCCATTACTTCTCCCTATATTGCATGTTATCCTTCATTTTTAAATCTTGTTCTATTATCATTTTCTGCTACTCACTTGAAATGAACTCATAGAGTTTCTCAAACAAATTGGTATTCTTTATCACTTCATTCTTTATTTATTTTATTGCCTCATCTAGGATTTTCATGATATGATCTTTGAATCTTTCTTAGATGGACACAATAGAAGTTCAATATTTTAAAGATGTATCTCCCATGATGATTCTATTTTCTTTAAATTCTAGACTAAATAGTTATGCAAATGCTTTATCTCCACTTTCAAATGTTCATCCCTATGATTGATATCAAATTTAATTTTTTTAGCATGTGCTTGACTTTTCCAAATTCTCTTTTTTTGGCAAATAATATTCACTTGAGTCAAACAGCTCTCCATTATAATTTTTTTCACTTCTTTACATTACTTCTATGCTAACTTCAGAAATGGGTGGCACATATTGCTCAACTTCAGTCGACTCTTCATCTTTAAGAATCTTCTTGTTAATTTTGTTTCTTTTAAGCACTCTTTTAATACCCACCAATGTCATTGAAGACATCTATGAACTATTTTCATCTCTATCTTCATATGTCAAGGCTTCCTTAGCTCGGCACAATATCATTATCAAACAATGATGAATTAGTTGTCCACAAAATTCACCCTGCAATAAATTGAAGATACACTTCTCTAAGTTCTTCCCCACATAGATATTAAATCCTTTTTCTAGGGTAAAAAAAAATATTGCCTTATCTTGTGCCATAGTGGAGCATGGAGAGTTGGATCTAAAATAGAGCCTAAAAAATATGAGCAAACCTTGTGCTCTTTCGTGAGTTCTGCCCATATCAAATAACCTATCAATGCCCATATTTATAATTACTTTTTGATGAAACTCTCCATTTTTTTTCACCCATCAATGCTGTGGTGATTGCTTTGTAATTTGGTTGCATCTTTATGGATTTGAAGGCCTTACCATCCACAGCTCCTTGTAATCCAAATATCTCATTGATAAATAACCTATCAAAGGGCACCCAAACTCCTTGTACATTGTATTTTTTGTCATCAATATCTTCCAAATTAGAATAAAAGTTCCTTGACAATTATAGCATTTCTCCTTTCTATATGAATGCAAAATTTTTCTCACTTTCTCTTCTCAATTGATTTTTTTTAAATGGCATAATAGATTTTATAAACCCTTGTTCTCCTATAAAGCTTTTCTTGCTCTAGACTAAGGTCATCCTTTTTTTTTATTTTTGTAAGGAAAGTTTGTTCTGGTGCCGTGATTTTGGGAGGAACCTTAGTGATGAATTACCTTTGTCATTTGCCTTTGGCCTTTCAAATCAACTTTGTCTTTTCTCTTCTCACTCATAGCTTTGAAATTAAGGTTTTATCTTTCATGGTAGCTCAAATCTTTGATATTTATCATTCAAGACATTTTTGTTGGGGTAGAGAAAAAAAATCAGTAATATCATGAAAAATTAGGGTTAATGGCTTTAAAATGAATTAGGTTTCAGTCATGGCCTTAACAATGTTGTGTCTTTTCATGCTATCATGATTTTTTATTTAATAAGAAAGTCACATCTAGGTTTGAGTTTCGTGATTTCATTTTGATTTACAAGAAAGGCATGACTAGTTTTGAGAGCCATGACTAGTTTTGTGGGCCATGACTTTATTTAAGTGTTAATTGTGTACAAGTATTGATGATGTGTGCATACATTCACAATAACAGACACACACACACACACACACACATTTAATCATGCATGCAAATATAAAAACATTTGATTGCCTCACAAGTAGTGTTTTGTTTAATGTCTATAGCTAGACTTATTTTTTAGTATAATTCTCTCTTTTTTCTTTTACCATCTATGTCGATCAATAATACTAAATAAAAGATGTTTATATTTTCATTCTTTCTATGAGCAGCCATATCAAACAATTTTATGGGCTTCTTCAATTTTTTACAAGACTATACCCCCCATAGGTCTAGTGAGGATGACCATGATTTTTTTAGGTATTGTGACTTTTTGTTGCACTTAACCTCAACCTTATTATTATTTTTTTCATCCGACTTTTTGGCCTCATTTTCATTCAATTTTTTTTCTTATATAATTACATCTTCGGGAAAAATAACTTCCAAAATGAAGCACATATCTTTGAGTTTAGCTTCCATCGGGCTTATTCAATCTTCTTCTGTATCATTACACTTCTTTGTCTCCATCAGTAACGTTAAAATATTATCTTCAAATAATGATTTTCATCCTACTTTTTGGCCTCATTTTCTTTCATGTTTTCCTCTTAAATGGTTATAGCTTCGGGAGGAATAACTTCCAAAATCAAGCACATATCTTTGAGTTTAGCTTCCGTCAATCTTATTCAATCTTCTTCTATATCATTACTCTTTTTTGTCTTCATCAGTAATGTTAAAATATTATCTTCAAATGAATTTATCTGTCCAATACATATATTCACATTGTATTGGTTATTATGGACTCTCATATAATAGACCTTCATGACTTTGAGTGTAAGGATAATAGTATAAATGGAAATCACTACTTTGTCTAAAATACTACTATATATTTTGAAATGAATTAATTTCTTTCATATCTAAATTTCTATGTCCAAAAATTTGAATTCAATCCCAAAACCTTTGTTCATCTAATTTGTGGTGCTCACAAAACAAACAAAAAAAGTACATCACAAAATACAAATATAATATAAACATAAAATATTAGCTAGATCTACACAACTAAAAATATTTTTATTTCACATGGATACTTTATGTCATCTCATGTTGACTACTCAAAGTATAATAAAATAATCTATAGTATTAGTACCAAAAACTTATCGTGACTTTGTGTGGGCACCAAAACTATCATTAATTGATACAATCTCAAAACTACATTGAGTGAGGACTTCTTATCCAACATAGCTCTGCAAATATATAGGTTGTAATAAAATGGACTTACTTCCAAATATCAATCCTATATGGATTGCATAAATAATCTGATCAACCAATAGTGAACTAACTACTACTCGAGTTGAATAGACATACGTGTTCTTTGAAAAAAAAATACTTAGACTCTAAAATTTGCTCAAGTACTTTGTTAGCATGATAATGTTTCTCTAGTATCTAGTCCATATCATGTTTGATTGTTAAATGAATGATAGATTGGTATGCAAATACCCATGTTTCTCTAGTACCAAAACTAACATAGTTGAAACATGACTCACAAACTATGATGATTCACAGACTCCTAAAGGTTTCATATTTAGTGTTGGATAAGGAGAATGGTGATACGTACTCTATAGGACATACATGAGTGGTGGTAACTTACAATGCGATAGCCCCTTGTGTCATATTCACTAATATAGTTCGCATCAATGAGATATGAAAGAAGCATATGTTAATTATGTGAGTATGACTTTTACAAAATAGAGAAAATTAATGCTTATAAACCACATTATTTATTAATTTTTATGACATACAATACTAGTGAATAAGAATATTCATATGAAGTAACCTATGAATGGTAGTCGCCGAGTTGTCTAAAAGGTATTGACTTATGAATAACTCTTGAAAAGAGATGATTTGTTATCTTAGTAGTAAAGTATCATGAGAATAGCTATAAAAGGTATTATATTACAATTCAAACTTCATTATGTATCCAAACTCAATATAAATTAAATTATTTGAATATGTATAATGCAAATCAAATGAAAAAAAATTCTAGGATCTAAAAGTCATACAAAAACCCCAAAATATCTTCTCGCTAGAAATGTACTGTCTCATTGTTGGTTGACCAAACTACTTATACAATCATTGTGAGATTAATTATTAAATGAAAGTCCTCTTTATTACTTGTATGATACATATACTTATTGATCTTTATTTATGAGATACAATTGATAATGAGCTTTTGAGATAATGTCTAACTAAAAAAATTAGGTAACATAACAAAGTTGCAATAAATCCCAAAATAGATATCAAGTATTTCTTACAAGAAATAATCTTTATGAAATTTTGATCCTTCTTTCTTTTTTGGTGTCAGAACAATCTTACTCGTAGCTAAGTTCAAAAAATAGTTCTTCATGAAAGACATACTTGGTTTCATATCTTCTAATCCTCTTAGGCATACAGATCAAAAATAGTATTTTAATAACTCATTCTTGTATAAGAGTAGATAAATCATTCACAAGGGGGACACAATCATGAAAATTTATTAAATTGATCTAACTATAATGTATGTTAGGATTGGCTCATATTTATGAAGGTGGAAAATATTTTTAGTATCATGACCTAAATTGTGAAGTTGCAATAAGAATAGAGTCATAACCTATTTTGTGTTGTGACTAGAAGACTTTGTATTTGGTATCACAACTTAAATTGTGAAGTTATGAGTTAAACAGAGTCAATACCTATCTAGTGTTGTTACAACTAGATGCCTTAAGGATCCAAGTCATGACCTTGTTATATAGTATTGCAACATGAATGAATGAAGTATTAATATGAATATGATGTTGTTACTTACATTTTAAGTTTAAAAAGATTTTTTTTATTATATAAGAATTTGTAATTATAAATGTAAAAGGAGCTAATAAAATGTTTAGTGAAATTTTCCTCGTTCATTATTTGCGTTCTTTGTTTTCTCCTCATTTAATCTTTTGTATATTATATGTTTGATCTTTGAGAGTTCTCTTCCTCCTTCCTAGAATTTTAAATCATTATAACGAATCATTATATTTGGTATCAGATGGATATGGAAGGTATCTCAGGATCCTAACATTTGGTATCAGAGCCATGGTTGAGTTACACACCTTATTTTGGTCTGAGATATAGAATTTAAAAGATTTGTAGAGTGTGGATATAAGAATGGTGAGTTCATTGATATCTAGGGTTGAGATTGAAAAGTCTTTGAAAAAAAGTTTCAACTTTATAAAAAATTTTGATAGAGAATTTACTTATTGACAAATATTAATGGTCTAAAATTTAAGATCTAAAGCCAATAGCAAACTATCATAAATCAAAGATAATATCTGCCAAGACTATCCAATGGGGTAAATTGGATTGAAGAGCATGAGACTTGATCCATTTGCATTTGGCAGATTAAGTATTAGTAAATATTTTTAGTTAAAGATTTGTAAAAGATTAGGGGAAGAAGCTTGAGATACTATGTCAAAGCAAGACATAAGTCAACAAATTATGTGTGAGGAAGAAACTAAACAAGTTTCATATGGAAGAAGTTGGTATTTTTTGTTCATATTTACATGAGTTTCAAACACTAATTAGATAGTTATCATCTATTGGTTGTGACATCATTGATGATGATAATGTAATAACTCTCCTTTGTTTACTACCAGATTAATGAGATAACTAGATTATCACTATTAGTAGTGGTATAATAAAGGTATCCAATGAAATAATGGCTTCAATACTAGTATATGAGAATATGAGATGATAAAGAATGAGAAATTTCTCAAATGATTTATTATTCTTTAGGGTAAGGATTGAAGAAAAAAGTTTAATTGGTCTACAAGTAAATCAAAGACAAGATGAAGATCGAAGAGTGTTGATAAGTGTTTAGAACTCCACATATCAACTATTTCAGTGATCTGGTATGTATTTTTTGATGTGTTTGAACTTATTTTATCATCAATTGGAGAGATTTCACTAAATATCTATTTTAGCAGAACTTGATGAATGTTAATGAAAGCATAAGTATTTTGTATGAAATTTGTATATTTGGTTGAACAATGAATTTGAGGGGAGAAATACAATAGAGAGCCAAAATATTTCTCATGCCAAAACTTTTTTACACCTTACATGATTTTATTGAGTAGTTGTGGTATTCTTTATTTGTCATAACTCTATAAAATTTTGTGGCTATGATATTATCTTGGTGTCATGACTACTCAATTATTAAAACACCATAATATCTATGATTTTTTTTATGTCAAAGCACCAAAGTACTCCACTGGTACAACAAATTGCAATATTTTCTAGTTTCATGATTTAATCAAATTAGTGCCAAAATAGTAAGTGAAATTAGTCATAAATATTTTTTATCATGTCTTTGTGCTCTAGAGAGCTATACTCCAATTACAACATTTCCAATCACCATGATTTTTTATTCCATAGAATTTACTCTAGTTGTGGAATTTCCATCACTATTGTTTTGTGCTCTAGTGATAAAATACCAAAGTCATAGTCATACTCAATGTCATGACTTTGGTTCCAGGGAAAAACATCATATGAATCATCAAAGCATCAAAACAACTCTTAAAATAAATCCAATGTGAACATGAACAATATTTGATTGAGATTAGATTTTGAGACTTAGATCCTCACTTGGACTTTCATTGGGAACTCTTGATTCCATAGATATCACTCAAAATATCTCATATGAATTTTTCCTTAATATTAGGCTAAATTTGGATCTAGGGTTGGTTTTTTTAATACTTGTGTAAGGATGATCTCATATGACTATTTATATTTGTAGTAATACTATGATTAGGATGGTAATGAATATAAATGATATTTAGAACTAAAATTTATGATTTTTATAATATAATGGGTTTATACCTATTGGTCATAGCAGTTGGTGATAGGTATGTCATATAACATACTCATGTGGTACGATAAGAAGGAAGTGATCGCTCATCTAATCTTAATGTGTGAGATAATTTATGGGTAAAAATTCAAGATTGGGGTAAGTTTAATTATTATAAGTATGACACTTATGAAGGCAAAAATACAAACATATCTAAGATTAATAAGTTATGCATATTTTAGAAGAATTAATCTTCAAGGTAATTTGTGCAATAAATAAAATATCTAACCTAAGGATTTTAATATAGTATGAGATTTTTGTGTTAGTTATGACAATGGTGATATGTATATCATAGGACACATGCAAGTGAAGATATCTCATATGATGGTGATATCATCAAGCACAAGGAAGTGAGCCAGCCTCAAAGTCTAAGTATTCATCTTAAAACCAAGTCTTTCTACTTAACTATAGTAATATTTAGTTCATTATTAATTCACTTTACTACTTATATGACTCGTATACTTGTAGAACTCAATTGAAAGAAAGACAATCACCTAATGACCTTTTGGGACCTAAACATAAATGATATGTTTTAGCATAATAACAAAGTCATAATGAAAAATTAAAATTGAAGTACTAAAAATATAGTGAAGTTAGGCATGTCAAGAGGGACAATTGAAGAAGTACAAATAATCCAAATCAAGCCACAAAACTTTTTCCACTCATGTCCCAATTGAAAGCTGGCTCCATTGATAAGGAGTTATCAACTAGAAACCTACACTTTACAAAAACATATGTTCCTCAATCAAACTAAGGCACCTCATTCATTGAACTAGGTACTTCATATCACCTAACTTTTCATCAGAACTAGTTTAATCAAGGTATTATGATGGAGGAGATGTAACTATGAGCAATACCTCGATAGTAAAGATAGTTCATAAAAAAGTAATGATAAAGTTGCATGATGAGACTTTTAAATTCACCATGGGGGTTATGCATATTCTATACATAAACCAAAATTTGATCTCTATAAGTGTGATGATTGATGTTGGTATTTGATTTTGTTATGATAAGAATTATTGCAAGATTACTCGATTAGAAATGGACATTACATGGGGAATAAGGTATGGAACCAAATACAAGCTACTAGCAAGCACCATCATATCTCTTGTTAGTGGCTCTTATGTTTGTTAGTAGAATGAATCCATTGAAAATTATAGTTTATAGTCATGACATGAAATCATGATGCCATTACTTATTTTAGCATCATGACTTGGTTTAAAGTCATGAAAAGAGAACATGATGTCATGAACTAATTCAATTTCATGAAATAGAACTATGTTATGTGATCAAAGATGTGGGAACATCACTAATAAGAATCTAGCAACTATGTCCTAAAATAAAATGGTGGAAGAAATTGCTTATTAGAATGGATTGAATTTTTCAAGGATTATTTGCAAGGAAAGAAAAAATTGATACAGTTCAATTAACATCTCCCCGATCAATGGTTGTGAAGTAAATAGTTTACAATGACTTGTTTAGTATAATATCAGATGCATCACTTAGGAGATCAAGGTACTATGTGTCAACTATTGATACTTTTTCTATGTATGCATGAATATTATTTATTCAGAAAAAAATTGAGATATTAGAAAAGTTAAATTTGATCAAAGTGCGGGTTAGGAATCAATTCAACAAGAATATAAAGGTTCTACACATAGATAATAAAATAGAGTACTTTTTGTTTAATCATTTTTGCGTGGAATAGGGTAAAACTAGGCATAATATGATCATAATAACAATAAAATAGAATAAAGTGATTGAAAGACTAAACAAGATACTAATGGAGAAAGTGAGGTGCATAAGGAGTTGAGTAAGTTTGGGGCTAATGTTTTGGGTTGAAGCAATTTTCATAGCATTCTATTTGAAAAAGTATACTCCTACATTGATAATGAAGGATCAGATACCATATGAAATATTTTATGGAAATAAGTTGAGTGTAGCTCATATATGGGTCTTTGGGTGTGATTCATATGTCTATGTGCCAAAGGAAATGAGGAATAAGTTAGACAAAACAAAGTAGTATAAGTTCATTGGCTATAAGAAAGACATCAAAGACAAGAATAGTCATCTTCAATAAAGATGTCTTGTTTAGGAAATACAAGAGTGGAGAAGTCCTAGCTAGTCAATATATGGGTGATCTCAATGAAGAAAATGAGCTGCATTATCTTCTAGTTATGACATTATAATATGTGTCATGACATCTTCTAGTCATAAAATCATAAAACTTATCACAACTCTATTCCACTGGTGGCATAGATTCTCTTAAGGAAGAAGCAATATAGTCAACAACTACATTCATGAGATCTGCATATGTTAGAAACTCTTGATAGTGCATACCATGAAAGAGGCAAAAAATCAAAAGTCCACAACTCTAGTCCATAATTTATTAGATATATTGATAGTGCATACCATCTTTTTCATATCACAAAAGATTAGCCTAATACTATGAAAGAGGCAAAAACTTCTAGGGAATCAAAGCAATGGGCGCATACCATGAAAGAGAAAGAATATTCATTAAAGAAGAACAATATTTGGAACATTGTCAAGTTTCTTTCAGATTAGAAGGCAATAGGATACAAATGGGTGTTCAAATAGATGATAAAGGCTGAATGAAAGGTTGATAAGTATCACGCAATGTTGACTGCTACAAAGTACTCTCAGGTTGAAGGTATTGAATATAATCAAATCTGTTCACTAGTAGGAAATATGATCTCATTCTGGCCTCTGGGTAGTATTAGCTGCTATAGCTAGGTATAATCTGGAAGTTGGGCAATTATATGTGAAGATAACTTTTCTTCATGGAGACCTAAAGGAAAAATCTTTATGAAGTGGTCGATCAATTTTGAGGTGAAAGGCAAAGAAAACTTGGTCTCTAAGCTAGAAAAATCACTAAATTGACTAAAACAATATCTGAGGATGTGGTATCAAAGTTTGATTCATATATCTTGTAGGTATGATTTAATCAATATGAGATTAATCATATGTGTACACAAGATATTTAGAAAACAACTATGTTATTTTAAATGTGTATGTTGATGCTATACTATCAGTTAGGGAAAAGATTACTAGTCAAAAAGTTCAACATGATAGATCATAGGGAAGCAAACTTTATACTAATCTTCTTGATTCAAAGAGATTGAGAAAAGAGAATGTTGAGTCTTGGGTGATAAAAGTACATTGAGATTATACTTCAAAAGTATAATATATTTGATTGCAAGTTGGTGGGATTTCCTATGGTGCCTGGGATGAAGTTGACAATATAGTAGTCCCCTACTACTTAGCAAGAAAAAAAAAGATTGCTCACACTTTGTATGCTAGTGCTATTGGTAGTTTAATGTATGGTATGGTATGTATGAGATCTAATACTTCACATGATATGGGAGTATTGAGCAAAAACATGCCAAACCCAAGAAAGGATCATTGTAATACTATTAAAAGGGTGATAAGGTAGATATGTGTTACTCTCGATTATGTGTTCCAGTTTGATGGTAACATCAATGAGAAGACTTTTGAAGTCATTGAAGCTATTGACGTAGATTGGGAATGAGATGTGAACATCATAAGATTCAAGAGTGCGTATGTGTTTAACCTATATGGTGGATTTGTGAGTTGGATGAGAAAATGGCAAGCTATCATTGCCCTCTCATCTACTAAGATAAATACATGAGATTTACTCATGCAAGTAAAGAAGCTATCTAGATAAGGAAATTATGTAGAGCTTGACTTCGAGCATGGGCAGAAGGTACAAAGTTTTAGATATGATAGTCATAGTGCTATTCATTTAGTAAGGAATCCAATATTTCATGCTTGAACAAAGCACATTGACATCTAGTACTACTTTATTAGACAACAAGTTGATCAAACACTTATTCAACTAGAAAACATTGACATGAAAAAAAATTATGCTAATTACTTGAAAAAGGCAATGGGTGTAGAAATATTTTAGTGGTGAAGAGATAAGACTGTGATAAATAAAAAGTATCCTCCAAGTGAGAGAATATTATGATCAACTCATACTTTTGAAGTTGTAATACATGTTTGGTTTCACAACCCAAATTTGTTTAGTTGTGACTTGAACCAAGTCAGAACCTATTTTGTTTAGTCTAACTAGAATACTTTGTGTTTGGTGTTGTGACCTAAATTGTGAAGCCTCAACTTGAATGGATTTGCAACCTATCTTGTGTTATTGCGACTGGATGTCTTAAGGATTCAAGTCACAACCTTATTCGCTGGTATCACGACATGAATAAATGAAGTTGCAACATATATTTGAAGTCGCAACATAGGTCTTAAGTTATATTTTACAATATAAGCATTTATAAATATAAATGTAACGGAGCTATTAAAAGTTTAGTAAAATTTTTCTTTTTCATTATGTGTTTTCTTTCTTTTCTCCCCACTTGTTCTCTTGTGTGTTGGGTACTTCTTCTCCGAGAATTCTTTTTCTCCTTCTTAAAACCCTATATCATCATCATAGATCCTTACTATGAATTTTAAGTAGTTGAAGTAGAAGAATCATCTCGGATTTTTAGTACTATTCTTGCTACTTATAAGTAGGAGAATTTGTCACCTCCAAATAGAGTGGTAGTGACCATGTGGATAGAGGTTTCCTCCTAAAAGGTTATGATATAAATTGAGTTGGATTAAGGTTGATTGATATGAGAAGGTATTGCTAGAGATGCTTCTTGTGAGTAGAAAAGGAAACATCCAAGAGTTCTAGGCACCACAAAGATGTTAGCATAATTATATTGGCAAAATATTGTTATCATTCTTTGATTTTGGATGCATATGTCTTAACAATTATTTTGACATATGTACAATATGGAAGATGCTTCCAGTAATGAAGCTCTGAAGGTGAGTGAAATTATTATCAATATGGAAGATGCCAAGACATATGTACAAAAACTTCATGAGGAAGTTGAGTTCACTAAATCTTCTCTTGTCACATTTCATATTCGCTAAGAAAGATTTGTTAATTTTGAAAATCAGAATATTGGTCTTGAAGTCAATTACAAGAAGTGTTTTGACTAGATATTATACTATGGGTATGATTGTTGCTTGTTCCATAATAAGATTTTTAATGATATACTAGATGACATGCGCGAGTCCATGGAGCTATTGCTCCTTTTGTGTTTTTTAACTCATGGTATCTATTTAAAATAATAATAATGTTCATGCAATAGCTAGTTAACAAGGTTAATAGTCTGACCTGAGCAACATGGAAGCTCTTGTTGAAGGTGAATGGTGCTCATAGTTGGTGGGATGGAATCAACCGCTTAGAATTTGCATCATTGAATGATTGTTTTTTGAATGTTTTATGGTTTTATTGATGCATGGATAATTGTTGCAACTACAATATGGTATATATTTTTTTTTGGGCTTTAATCATTTTTTTGTGAACATGTATTTTTATATGGTGGTCTATAAATCTTTTGTGCATTCTACTAGGTAGACCATGGTGCCATCGTTTTCATTTTATTATATCGGTACAAATATATATCAATTCTTAAATTTTGAAAAATTTTGTTTTGTTGGTTTTATTTATCTAGCAAAGATTGGTTGGTGACCCAAGAATGCTTGATGCTTCATTGAATAACTAGTTATTTACTTTAAACTATCTGGAAGGCCATAGTCCAAATAAATTGGACATGTTAGCTATGTTAAATTGGCATGCATGGTAAATTTGTTCTGGCACTTAGCATAACTATTGGTTAGTGATTAATTCTTTGTTTTGTGTAAATGTTACTATTATCTCAGATTAGGTAGCCTAGTAGAATGAATGTTTGTTATCTAAATTAGGCATTTTAGACTAAGTAGATTAGTTAGTAATTGTGTCAATATCTAATGGCTAAAGTAGTTATTTCAGATTGAGAAAATTAAATCTTTGGTGCTTGTGACTACTATTGTAGACTATTTAATATAAAACACTATTATTCTATTTATAGAATATTTGGTTTTTGATGTCTGAGACAACTATTCCAAACTATCTAATGTCTAATGTTATTTCAGACAAAAAATATTGGACATATGTTGCATGTTGTGTTATTATAGATTGTTTGATATTCAAGGTTGTTATTTCATATAGAGAAGAATTTTTGTCTAGTAGCCAAGATTATTATTCCACATTATATGGTATCTGAGACTATTATTCCAAAGTATTTGGTTTATGAGATCATTATAAATTTTTGAGAATGTTTAATGTCTAGTTTCTAAGGTTATAATTCTAAATTATATAGTATCTGAAATTATTATTATAAATATTAGATGTACTATATCTAAGATTGTGATTCCAAACTATTTGGTATATAAGGGTGTTATTCTAGATAGAGAAATTAGATATCTTGTATCTAAGACAATGATTATAGACTAAAAAAATAAAATGTAATATGTCCAATTATATTACTCCAAACTAAAGAGATTGGATATCTTTTTTCCAAGGTTGTTTTGTTAGATTGTACATTGTCTGAGGCTTTGTTCTTACATAAGAAAATTATATGTATGATGTAAAAGATTATTATTCTTTATTATCTTGTGTCTACACCTATTATTCAAAATGAGAATAGAAGTCTAGTTTTCAAGTGTACAATTATTGATCATCATATGCCATAGTTTGATATTCCAAGTTGAGAAGATTGATGTTCTATATTGTTGCCTATCTTGTGTCTTATGATGATATTCTAGATGGAGAAGATAAGATGTCTGGTATCCGAAACTATAATTCTAGACTATTTAGCATTTTCAACTTTTATTTTAGATCACAAAGATTATATATTCAGTGTCTGAGACTATTATTTAAGATTGTCTAGTATATGAGTCTATTATTCTAGAAATAGAAAATTGAATGTCTAGAGATAAAAGCCATGATTCTAGACTATGTCATATCCTATAAAATTATTCCAAATAGACAAGATTGAATATCTAGTATTTGATTTAAGATTGTCTGGTATATGAATTTATTGTTCTAGAAATAGAAGATTGGATTTCTAGTGACCAAATCCATGATTTTAGACTATATCATGTGCAATGCATATATTCCAAATAGAAAAGATTGAATATCTAGTATTTGAGGTTGTTAACCTAAAATATCAAGTGATACATATTATTTAAGATGAAGAGTATTGGATATTTGTGTTTGTGACTATTATATATGAGCATTCCCAATTGGCATGAAACTTCTCAACTAAGGTATCGATCGAGTTTTGGAAGAATTGCATGATAACTAGCTCTTCAAGGTAGAGTGTTATTTAATGTTCAATTTACTGAATATTCTTATATATTTTAGTGGTTGATAATGATGTGTAGATTTAGAAATGAGGCTAATATATATTGATTTTATGATTTTTGGTATTTTGGAGGACTTTGATGAATAGTCTCGAAATCAATTAGTTTTTAGAGGTGTTTTGTAGAGGAGATAAATAAACAAGTCTCTCGTAGTTTCAATATTCATTTTTGGTTGAAACTTTACCTAAATGGTTGGTGTTAATTTTTGTATGCCATGATTCTACAAACTCATCAATACAATATTTTTACTATATGACACATTCTCAATGACTATGATATTATCCTAGAGTCATACCCATGCTTAGCTCAGAAAATTTTAATAGTTGCAACATTAATTCTCTACCACAACAACCAAGTATCCTAATAGTGCTCAATAGCATTAATAATTTCATAGAGTCTTGACTTGATCTTTATATGGTTTAGTAGTCTCAAGTCATACTCATGGTAGTTTTACAAAGCCATGAATTTTGAGTTACAAAAAATTACAAAGCAATAGAAACTCATGCCAATGCCACGACAAATATTCAAAGCTATGATTTTTTGGATACTTAATATTATAGAGGATATTACTTGAGTATGTCCATTTCTAAGGGTGAAACTATTGTCCTCAAAGGAAGTGATATCCATGACTTATAAGTGCATGCCAAATGAAAAAATTGTGGCATCCTAATAGTACTTGGTCCTTTATGGACTACAAATATATGAAGACATGAAGTTGTAATCATTTCATAGCACCGGAACTTTGTGTTACAGAAAGATTAGGCTCAAGTTATGGTTATTATCATCACATAACTTTGTGTTATAGAAAGATCAAAATATTGAACAAAAATAAAGCTATTTTGTAGAATTGTGACCTCAAGCTAAAAAAATTAAGACCAAAGTTATAATTTTCTTCTAAAAATCATGACTTCCAACTTAGAGTAATATAAAGCCACTTGAATTTAAAAGTTGAAGTTAAAGAAATTTTGGAGGATATCTCATTTCTTCTCCTTATCCCTCACACAAAAAGCAAATCCATGGAAACTACAAACCCAAGGGTGAATTTCACACAATCTAGGGGTTTCACTAGCAAGCAATGAATGCATGACTTATGCAAATTCCTAAAGTTGGGGAGCATGACTCTCTAACCCCTCTTCTGTAAAGACATATTTGGGAGTTTGTATGAAAGTAGCATGATCTATGGTTTATGAAATTTATATTATATGATATAATTGGTTTGGATTAATGATGCATTAATGGTTTGATTTATTTTAAGTTATAGATATTGATGGATAGTGATTTAATATAACTTGAAATAAAGTTTTGACTAGTTGTGGGTTTGTTAGAGATTATAATAATAGATAGTAATAGATAAACCATGAGGCTCACTTGCATATATGATAGAAAGATGGTGATAACTTTTCTAATTATGATGTTGAGATCAACTTACACATTGGAACCCAAAATTTGGGCATGTTAATCATCATAAGTATGATGCTCACTAAGTCAAAAGTGTGAATACTTTTAAACACCAATCTATTGTGCATATCTTAGAAGGACTAATTATCAATTATGATTGATGTCATATAGAACATTATCATGAGGGGTTCACCTTTAGTTTGGAAGTCACATCGTTAGCAAGGAAGATGATGATAGACATTCCTTGGGACATGTATGAGTGTATTGTGACTTGTAAGTTGGTGATATTTCTTATGAGTTCCTTTTACTCATATTGTTCATACTAGTGAAACTTAAAGTAAACATTCATGAATAATGCGAGTATGGTACTTTTGAAGCTAAAAGTGCAAATACTTACAAACATTACAAATCATTGGTCTTTACGATAACGAAGACTAGTGAATAAAAGTATGCATATGAAGTAACTATCAAAAATATTTGAAGAAATTGCCTAAAAGATATGATATTATGAATGACCCTCATGCAGAGATGAATTGTTGTCTCAGTGATGATGTACCAAGGGGACAACAATGAGGGGACCATCATTTAAAAGGCTTCAATGATAATAGTCACCTTGTATGTCATTCGGGCAAGGAGTCCTTACATAATACCCCAACCTTCATTATATATCCAACATAATATATGTCAAAAGACTTAACAACATTGTATTAATTAAATAAATGAACCTCAAACCTATTATTATTTAACAAAATAAGTATCTATTATACTGAAAATATGTTGTCTCTTTTTGAATAGTTGAACTACTAATTCAATCCTTATAGGATCTATATCTAGAAAAAAGTCTATTAAACTATTTATATGACCTATGCACTTGTTGATCTCAATTGATGAGATAATCTTGTTATTAAGCTTTTGGGATATCACCTAACTGATTAAATTAGGTGGAATAAAAAAGTTGCAATAAGTCTCTATTATCATTGTTGGAGATTATTTAGTATGGTTGTTCAACTTGAGTTTATATAATTATTCTTGTAAAAGAATAATTTTTTTAGTAATTTAGATGATAATATATTTGATAAATATTTTTGGATCTAATGCTAAGTCATATTAATTTTTTTGAACCTAGTTGGTTAAATTTGGTTTTGTTTCCTTTCTTATATTCACTTTATTTTTCTTTTTTTAATTATCTTTGATAATCTAGAACTCTAAAGTAATAGGAAGACTCTGTAAGGTGTTGGGAAAGCTATCCGATATCCCATCCATTATCATACTTTGGTAAATTATTGGAAGCCCATAGTAATGGATAATTATTATAAGATTCACTTATAACCGGTCAAAACCAATTATTTTGAGTTGATCCAAGTATACTATCTATGGTTTCGCAAAACCAATATAATGGAAGGGTATCATAGAATCCTAATGGATATGTTGCATTGTTTTTGGAGCTATGCGACATTATGAAGATGAATGAAGTTTGCTCGGATATAATTAGGTTACAATTATATCTATTTTCATTAAGTAGTAAATCACATAGTTGGTTATAATGTTTACCATGGGGCTCATTTCAAAGTTGGGTTGAATTGTTGAGGGTTTTTCTCACTAAATTATTTTCACCTCAAATTACTTCTCAACTTAGAGTGAGATAAGTCAATTTTGGCAAGTGAAGCATGAGAACATATATGATGCTTATGGCCATTTTAATTAGTTATTTAGGAGATGTCATCAACATAGTTTTTAGTTGTAGTTCCAAGCCCAAACCTTTTATAATGGACTAAACTACATGACAATGTGTATGGTTGATGCAGCTACTAGAATATCTATAATGAATAAATTGCCAAAGGAAGCATATCATTTGAATTTTGAATAAGGAGATAGAAATAAATAACTACCAAATTCTAATGGATTGCTCATTTGGGAGAAGGTAGGCAAGAGTATGAAAGTTAGATAGGTTCACCACCATCAAAGCAAAGATGGAAGCCATATTAAGGAAGTTTGGTTCTCATGAGGAAAAGATAAGAATATCAAAAAAGATCATTGCTTTCTATCTTTATAAATTAGTGAAATTAGATCATTTTTATCAAATGAAAAAGGAAAATTAAATACAAAAAAATGGCATGTGTTTTGACTCAATAATAATGAGTTAGAGTGTTACCATCCGAACATAAGAAATCATAAAAATCTTTCATATGAAAACTATGAGAGTGAGTTGTACCAAATTGAAAAATTCTCAAGATATAAGGGGAATAATATGATGAACTACACAAATCAAGAGGGCTCTAGTTTTAATTGTCAATAATCACAAAAAGAAGAAAAGTTAATTATGGATGATGAGGTGGAAATTATTATAGCAGAGCTTCTAAAGAAGAATAAAGACCAAGAGAAACTAATGTGGGTACTTGAAGCGATGATGAATGAAATGAATTCGGTAATAAAAATATTGAGTATCACATTAGTTAGTTGGCATTATCAATGAAGGGAAGAGGAGTAAATGAATTATCAAATGGTATGGAAGTAAATCCAAAGAATTGTTCATCAATGTTGCTTATAAGTGAAAATGAGTTATAGATGCATTCAGAACTAAATTATTATGGACATTTTTGGGGTGAAAATATCATGAATCATTCAAGAGTAGTGAATCCAGAGCTACAAATTATTTTGAACAATTAGATTCTAGAGTTTTTTTAGGGGTAAGAAGACCAAAAATTCCTCAAAAGCCATGGCTCAACCTGAAATTCTTCAAGAAGCAAAGGCACCAAGTGAAGAGAACTAGAGAAATGATAACTAAGAAGTTTCTACATTAAACAAAGTCAGCACTATAAAAGAAGTTCAAAATCAAGCTTCACCCGAAGAGGAAAAAAATAGGAATTAGAGATACAAATGGCACTTACTCGAGGTCATGGAGAGAGAGAGAAATGAATTAGAAGGAACCCAAAGGTAATTTTCTAATAAATTTTTTATTTTCAAAATGATTTAGGAAGAGAAAGTTGGATGAACACTTCAAAATTCTTCTTAATATATTCTGGAAATTAAAACATATTATTTGCCGAAGCTCTAGCCTAAATTCTGAATTATGTTAGATTTATACAATATATAATGAGTAGTAATTAAAACTTGAGATATACGAGACCATGAATATAATCAAGAAGTGTAGTTTTATTATTGAAAGAATACATCTGAGGAAATTGAATGACCTTGGGAGCTTTAATATACATTGCACTATTAGAGATCACTATTAAAGAAGGTGTTGTATGATTTGAGATTGAATATCATCGTGATGCCATTATCTATTGCATGAAGATTGAATCTCAACAAAATTATTCAAACATCTCTCTCACTCCAAATGGTAGATTAGACAATCAAGCAACTAAATATAATTATTAAAGATGTATTAGTCGAGATTGATATTTTAATTTTTAAAGTGGATTTCATTGTATTGGGTATGGCATAAGATCAATATGCAACATTAATTTTGGGATGATAATTTTTGGCCATAGGAAAATTAAACATCAATGTCGAGAAGGGTGAGTTCACTCTCTATATTAAGTGAAGAATAAGTAAAGTTTAATCATTACAATGGCTTATAGGATTTATATGACAATGAAATGAAGTGTTGGACAATCATTTATCTACTCCATACTACATTGAAACAAAAATTAGATTAATGGTGAAAGAATGCTTTAGAAGACTAATGGCCTCATAAAGAAAAACTATAGAGTTATGAAAATGACAGTCATAAAATAGAAGAACAACTCTGGAATTGTGTGTGTGATATACTGTATGAAACTGAAGATTAACTTTGGAGTTGTGATCGTTATAAAAAACAAATAATATGAAGAAATATATTGGAAATGCAAAAATGAGAAAATGAAGAAAGATGATTGTTATGAGATTATGACATTCTTCAAAGTCATGATCTCTAAGAAGTCTTATGATAGAAACTCTAAGGAAGAGGAGGCTTTTAAAAAAAGATAAGGTTGATATAGAAATCATGGAAGGGAAAATTAAAGACAAAGTCATAGGTATGCCTATTTCCGTGACTTTTGGGTTCTAGAATGAAAATGACCAAGGTAAGAAAGAAGAAAAAGTCATGGCCATGCCTAGCATTGCAACTTTGGTGGTACAGAATGAATCAGTCTATTAAAAGCCTAAATACAAATTCATGGCTATGCACAACATTGTGACTTTGAAGTTACATAAAGAAAAAGACAATGAAAAGATATAAGACAAAGCCTAGGCTATGCAGTGGAGCGACAATACTCAGTTTTGTAACTATGGGGATCCATAATGAAAAGGTATATTAGAGTAAAGAAGAATGAGTTTTGACATTCACTAAATTAACAACATCAAATAAAGAAATAGCTTTAGAGACAATTGTAGCTAGAGAAAGGATGAATGAAGATACCAACAAGAAGGAAGTGAAGTAGTGTGCTAAAAAAGATCTCATAGACATTAGAGATTTCTAATGGAGTAAAAGAGGATTTGATGATCTAGCTATAGACATTAAAAGTAGCACTGCTTGGAAAAAAACCTATGATTTTTTTTTACATATGTGATGTAATAAATACCTATATATACCACATAAACAAATGCACACATATAGTAACCTACAAGTATAGACATGAAACTCAAACTCTGCTACAACTATAAACATGTTCACTTTAAGTTGCTCCATTATTTATGGACCTTATGATACTCAAACCTAGGCATAGCAATTTATTATGATATAAATTTATTTTTGGAGGAGGAACTTTGCTCGGTTAATAAATATTCATATGTATTATGATGGTTGATAATGATGTATAGATGTGAAAATTGAGTTAATATGTATTTTATGATTTTTGGTGTTGTGGAGTAGTTTGATGAATAGTCATAAAATCAATGAGTTTTTGGAGGTGTTTATTAAAAGGATGTATATATGTATGACAATTCTTATATTCCACAACCTTACTAACTTATTAGCATAATCTTTTAACTATGTGACACATTTTTAATGGTCATGATATTATCATAGAATACATTGCACAAAAGATTTTAATGATTGTGACATTAATTTTCTATAATATCAATCAAGTACCCTACTAGTGCTCAAGATAGTGACTAATTTCATAGAGTCACAAATTTATCTTTATATGGTTGGGTATTATTAAGTTAGAGCTAAGACAATTTTATAAAGATAATCTTTCAGCTATATCACACAATCTTAATGGTCATGATATTATCATGGAACCACAATCATACTTTGCACAAAAAATTTTAATGAACATGACATTAATTCTCTATCACATCAACCAAGTACCCTACTAGTGCTCAAGGTAGTGACTAATTTCATAGAGTCACAACATTATCTTTATACTGTTGGGTATTGTCAAGTTAAAGCTATGACAATTTTATAAAGCTATATAATTTTGAGCTACAAAAAATTATAGTCATACATACTCATGCCAAAGCTATGACAATTACTCAAAGCTGTAACTTTTGGGATACTCAATAATAAATAGAACATTACTTTATTAAGAGTATTTCTAAGGTCGTGAGTTTTATCCTCATAGAAAGACATAGCTATGACTTGTATGTGCAAGTACAAATATCAAAACATCCTAATAGCATCACAACCCTCAATGGACTACAAATGGATGAAGGCATGAAGCCATGATCATTTCATAATATAGTAATTTTTGTGTTACAGAGAGATTAGACCCAAGTCATGGTCATTTCTAGTGCCACAATTTTATGTTATAGAAAGATTAGACTCAAGTCATGGTCATTGCTAGTGTCATACTTTTATGTTGCAGAGAGATTAGATCCAAGTCATGGTCATTGCTAGTGCCACAATTATATATTATAAAAAGATCATGATGTTAAAGAGTGTCATGATAATTTTCTAGAGTTGTGACTAAAAAGATAAAAAGATAAAAGTCAAAGTTGTGACTTTATTCTAAAAGTAATGAATTCCTACTTAAAGTAATATAAAGATTTCCAATTATGAAAGAAGTTAAAGAATTTTTGAGAAATCTCTCATTTTTTACTGCTTATTCCTCACACAATAAGAAAAATCATAGCAAATACAAACACTATAAGCAAATTTTGCACTTTCTAGTGGTTTCACAAGAAAGTAAGTGATGTATGACTTATGCCAAACCCTAGACTTGAAGGCATAGCTTAGGGTTGTTGTGATTTGAATTAGGTGATGTAACTAGTTTATATTATTGATGTATTAATGGTTTCATTTATTTTATATTATAGATATTTATAGATGATAACTAAATATAACTTGAATTAGGATTTTGATTAATAGTGATTTTGTGCAAGGTTGTCGTGATAGATTGTGATATGTAAACCATGAGGCTTACTCATGCATACAATAGAAAGGTGATGACAACCCTTCTAATTATGATGCATGAGAAAAATCTATATGTCCAACCCTAAAATTTTAGTACGTTTATCTTCATGAGTAGAGTGCTTATGAAGCTAAAAGTATAAATACGTTTTCATGTTAAACTATTGTACACATCTAGAGGTGTCAACTAGGGCATGCGGCTTGAGCATGACCCGTGGCATGGCATGATTCAACCACGACTAGCATGGTTCAAAACCATGCTTGGAAGTGCAGTGGGCCTACCAGTGGCATGGCTTAGGCCATGTCGGACCTCTCTTTTTGGCATGGGAGGCACATCATGGCATCACCTGGCATGATGGCCTATGTGAGTTAGTTTCTACCTGGTTGGCCAAGCTGGCAAGCATAATTCTGACCCAAGCTAGTGGAATGAACTAGGATAAACTTCCCTGACCCAGGTTAGCTTGTCCAAACCTAGGCTATCCTAGACTGAACCTAGACTAGACTAGCTTGACCTTGTTCACTTGGTCAGGTCTAATCCAACTTGGCACAACCCAACATGACTTGGCATGACCTAACACGACATAGTATGGCCCACCCAAAAGCTATGCCAATGGGCCATGCTGAGCTACCATTTTTTAAATATGCCGACAAAGCATAGCCCATGATAAATATCATGTTGTTCCGTGCACAACACGGTGGCCCAAATGAGCCAAAAAAAAGGTTATGTTGGCAAGATATTACCTATATGACACCTTTATATACATCTTAGAGAAATTGGATCTTGATTGGGTGGAACATTATATAAAATATTTTTTCAAGGGATTCACCTTTTGTGTGAGTGTTGTATCATTACCGAGAAGGATGGTGATAAGTAATCTTCAAGATAAGTATAAGTGTGTTATGAAAACCACCTTATATGCTATTAGGAAAAAGGGTCCTTGCACAACACCCTGACATTCATTATGTGGCCAACATAGTATATGCCAAATGACCTAGTGCAATCACATAAATTATAAAAATGAAACTTGGGCCTAAGATTATTTAATAATTTGAGTATCTATTATACTTAAAATGTTTGTCTCTTGTTGAATAGTCAAACTATCAATATAATTCTTGTGGGATTGATATCTAGATAAATATCCATTCTACTACTTGTATGATTCATGTACTTATGGATCTTAGTTGATGAGATTCTCCTATTAACAAGTTTTTTGAGATGTTGCCCAACCAATTAAATTCGGAGAAGTAACAAAGTCACAAAAAGAGCTCATTGTTATGTATGGTTATTATGATAAAATGAATTCTTATGCTTGTATGAGGAGGCTAGCCAAATTACTAAGCTTTCTTGAGCCTTATTTCATAGATATAGTTTTAATGTTATCAACAATTGGTTAGCAAGCATTTATAAGCTTTAATGTTTTATAGGTATGTCATTTATATTAGTATACTTGCTTCTACTCCATATGAAAAGGTGAAAAGATTAATTTTAGTTGGCTCCAACAAGTGGGTCAATAAACTTATAAAAATTTTTTTTTCCCATTCTAGGTACTTTTTTTGAGTGTAGTGGTAATGTTTTTCTTTGAAGTTTGTTGTCTAGCTATTGGCTTGAAGATATTATAGAGTAGAATAAAGATTAGTGATCTTCAACTCTGAAAGAATTCACTATAATATTGTGATGTTGAATTGGGAACAATTACATATGGCTAGTACGTGGATTATTAATTGATAGATTATACTCTTCTATGTGAAGTACATAATATCTTTATAAAGGAAACATAAGCTTTTCCTTCTACCCATTTACTAAAGAAGTCAGTGACCACATGTAGTAGCTACTTCTCAGTAGGAGCCATATGAGAATGACCTAACTAAATCAATCCTCCATCTAGTAAAAATCAATGGACTAAAAAAGGTTCTTAAGGTATTAGATGGGAGCTGACAATATAAAGTCAGCCTTTGACATTGGTCATAACTTTTTATCATAATGTGTAACATCAACCCTCATTATTGGCTAGTAATAACTTTGGATGTTTTCCTTGTATGCTAGTGTTCATCCAATTGGGTACCACACTTTCTATCATGCAATACAACAAATACAATCAAGATTATTGTTCATCTAGAAATTTCAAATTTGGTACATAGGACATCAAATATCATATCATACACACACACACACACACACACACACATCCATTAATAATTGAGAAATTAACTACTTGGTCCAACACCTTGTGAGTATTTTTGGGAATGTATGAAAATTCACTTTTATCTTTATTTTAGATTATATGAATCATTTAGCAATTGTTAGTTGAAGATATATTTTATAATCATGAAGTAATTCTATGTGAATCTAACTAATAATAGATAAATAACTTTAGTATTTCTTTAATATTTACCTTGTACTTGTTTCTCTATAGTTGGGGGTCACATTATAAATGGACTTTTAGGCTTTTAAAGAAATGTCTATGTCCATGCCAAATGGGATAGCTTCATATTCATGCACATTGTTTGAAATGGGAAAACTCATGCAAGTTGTTTGTTTGATTCTTTCTTTAATTAGAAATTAGAAATGTGTGTTGATTCGAACTCAAGCTATATGGGATGCACCATTTGTTTGGATCACATAAAAATTGTTATTTTGGACTTATTAGACTAATAAGGGTTTTCTATTAGGAATTTGCAAGGGCTCGTCCTCTAGAATCCACATTATGAAAGGTGGTATATTATAAATGCATAGGTTGTGGGTTAGCACATTACAATGATTACCCTTCTCTTTTGATCATTCACAAATCATTCTTATGAACATTTTTAGACTAATGAAAGTTTTTCAATATCAAATTTAAGTATACATGTTTACTTATAGAATGTAGATTACTCTATATGTCTACTTTGTGAGTGTATATTATTTAATTTATCAAACATTCTAGTATATTTTAATAGTTGAGTATGGTGAGTATGTGTGAAAATGGTGTGAATATATGTTGATTTCATAATTTTTGATATTTTGGAGAACTTTAATGATTAGTAGTGAAGTCAAAAAAACTTTGGAGGTGCTTAACAAAGGAGGCAAGTCTCTTAAGTCTTTCATAGTTCTGACATCTATTCTTAACTAAAACTATATCTAAATAGACATTGGCAAAATCATGTATGTCATGATCCTACCCTATCTTTAGTAGAATCTTTCTATTATGCAACATATTCTTGATTGTTGTGATATTATAATGGAGTCATAGCCATATATAGCTTATAAAATTATAATGGCTACAATATTAATTCTCAATCATAGCAACCAAGTACCTCATTGTTGCTCAAGGTCACAACTATGTTCATAGAGCCATAATTTTATTTTTATATGACTTAGTAGTCTCAAGTCAGATGCATGACTTTAGAGGTGTCAAACGGGCTGTGTCGGGGTGGTATGTGCCATTTTTTAGAGCACGACCGAGCTTTCGTGCCAGTCCAGGCACTGCACGGTTACTGTACCGTGTTGTGCCTGGCTCGACATGGTTTATAAAAGCCAGGCCCAGCATGGCCCGCCGGCATGGCGGGTCGTGCCGTGCCGGCTGGGCCCAGTCGGGCCAAACCTGGATGTATGGGCCATGTTAACAAAATTTTTTTTAAAAAAAAAATTTAGAGTTTTATATTTTAGTTTAATTAAAATATATATTAAATTATATATAGAATTATAGATAATGTATAATATATTAAATTTATAAAATGAAAATTGATAAAAATTTAATAAATTACAAAGTTTAAATTTTTTTTATAATTTAAAATAAAATTAGTTTATAATTTATTAGAATTAAATTATAGAGTTATAAATTTTTAAATGATAAATTTAAACAAAAAAATAAATAAAGCAAAAAAGTTCATTAAAAAAATTAAAAAGTAAAAAAAAAACAAAAGTAACCCAAATGAAAAATGACCAATCAAACAATAGATACTGAAGGTCCGAACCAAACAAATTAAAGTTTCAATGTAACATAAAAATAAAGCGTATAATCAATAAAAAACAAAACATCAAAATCAAAAAGTAGTGGATCATTATCAATCGTCAATTGGCATATCATGAGCATCATCAGCTGTAACATCAAGATCAGTATCATATGGATAATCATTATCAACAATTAATTCCTCCACTTTCGTAGTGGATGTGGCTGCAGTCCCTGTCCCAGTCCCAACTCCAGCACGATCATGGATGTTAAACCTCGAATCCTCCCAATCCTTCAAACAAGCCAATACCTCAACAATATTTGGATGTAATCTCGATCTCCTATCCGAAATCACGTTCACTGCAATAGAAAAAGCAAACTCCGATGCTACGCTCGACACCAGAGGAGTCAGTAGATCCCGTGTCATCCTAGATAGCACGGGAAAGGTGGACTCATATGATTTCTACCACTGTAATATATCAAGATTCTTAGTATCAGAATGTGATAGAATTGAGTAGTAATCGGTATCTAAGTATCGAGAAAGCTCGCTCCTATGTGATAGTCCACCCCTACGTTTCCCCCTCGCTACCTGAATGGAAAAATCATCTCCGAACAAGATATCCATGTCCGTAATCATAGTCTCGCTACTACCACCATCATACCTAGTATCGTAGTATGTGAACAGGTCAGTCAACTTCTTGTGAATGAACCCTACAGGTGGCTCTTCCAGGTTCATGCATGAGGAAATGTAAGTTAGGGTGTTTTCTACCCATTCCACCTTAACCCCAGGGTGCATGCATGCAGCGAGGCAATAAAGAGATGGAATGGTGGACCAGTACTTTAAGTACTTGGTTTCCATCTCTTCAACCATATGGGTAAGTGTCGGGTCAGCTCGATACTTTCTAGATGTGAACCTAGGAATCCTACGATAAGCAGGTAGAAAATATGTCTGTATTATGGGCACTACCCTTGGATCTTCTGAAAATCTAATCGGAAGACCCATCAATGTGATAAGTCTGGCCATGACATCCCTGCCGAACTTGGTGGAGTATATGAAGGGAGTAAACTTTGAGATTGAACTCGATCTAGTCTCAAAAAATGCAGAGCCAAGTTGGGTTTACCTAGGATCTAATGGACCATGTTTTTTGGTGCATAATTTGACATGCCTCTTAAGGTGCCCAGTCTCAAACGAACTCTTACATGTTAAAATTCTCATATAATATTGGTAATGTGTCATTTCTTCTTACTGACCTCTAACATTTTTTTATTTTATTATATTAAAATGAGTCCAAACTACAGAAGTCCTTATTTTTTTTAGAAGTTTGGGTTGAGATGACTGGAGAAACCAAAGTTTTAGTAGCCTCAAACCTCTGTGTAAGATTTTTATTTTCTAAATTTAAATATGTTTCATTAGTATTCATCATTTTTTTGGATTTTTATTAAACATGACACTTATTTAGAGACTAGATGATAGATTTTAGATTTAACTATTTTAGGACTAGAGAGAGAAAAAGAATAAAAAAATTTAAAATAAATTACCAGGTAAAGCTGTCATGTTGATCACGTGCACGGTGCACCATAGTCTAGCTCAAAATTCGAAACCCAAGTTGAGATTCCCGAAAAGCCAAGCCAAATGACAAAATCCCGACTTCCCGAGTTTCGAGAGAGAGGAGCATGAATTTTGAGAGAGAGAAAATGTGAGATTTGAGAGAATAAATGTTTATGAAAAACATAAATATTAAAGAGAGGGGGGGAGGATTTCATAGATTAAAGAAAATAATTTTTTTTTTTAAAAAGTCATTTTTTTGCTTTTTTTTGTTTTTTTTTAATATTTTAGGGGGCAGAATCATGTGGGCCATTGGATTCTGCCCCCTAGCCATTGGAGGCGAGATCCAACGACAACATTTAAATTTTTTTTTTGCCCGTTGCGGGGTAGGAGGGGGGGGGGAGAATTGAGTTGGGTCGGGGGAGACCGTGGGTAAGGTCTGATTGGACCTGACCCATGGTCTTTTTTTCAGGAAGCTTGGCTTGGCCCGACTTCCGTGTCCCGAGTCACCATGAACCCACCCATGACCCGTGACTCGTGAGGGTGCGGAAAGCCGGGAGCCACCTAGTCCTAGCCAGGTCTGCAGGATTGTGGGTGCGGGATGCCGGGGCTGGGTGTGATCTGTGACCCCGACCATGCCTACGAGCCATGCCATGGGCCAACGAATCGTGCCGGATCAATCATGGCACGAGGCCCGGTTGGCCTCGACACGGCACGACACAGGTCGTGCCTTACCCGGGCCTGGGCACGAGATATTTTCATGTCGGGCCGGCCCAGGCATGGCCAAACCATGCCGTGCCTCATGTCGGGCCGGGCTGGGCCGGCCCGGTGACACTTCTAAGCTACAACAACGGCAGTAGTGGTGGAAATGGCAGTAGTGGCAGCTGCGACAGTAGCACCGGCAATGGAAGTAGTAGCATCGGCGGTGGCGGTAGAAGCGGCAGCACTAGCAGCGACAACAGTAGTAGCAGTGGCGATGGCAGAAGCAGCAGTGGCATCAGTAGTGGTAGAGGTAGTTGCAATAACATCAGTAGCTGCAGCGGCCACGGCAGCATCAGCATCAGCATCAGCAATGGCAGTGACAGCAACGACATCATCAACAATGGCAGCAACAATAATGACAGGAGTGGCAGTGGTAGCGGGAGCATCAGCAACGTCAACAAATATGGTATATACATACATATATAGTAAGTATATATGTACATATAATAGTACAGTATTTATGTACATATAATAGTATAGTATTTATGTACATATATATTGCGTATATATATGTACTCAGTATATATGCACTCAGTATATATGTATGCATAATACTATAGTTTATATGTACATATACTATAGTAATATATATACGAGTGAAATGCTACTATATATGTACATATTTACTGCAGCAATATACATTTATCAAAACATTGATTTTTTTTATTTATTTTAATTTGATTTGGTGGTTTAAATTTCGTACAAATATGATACCGCATTATTTCCAATATGAAGCTTGTATAAGGGAAGACATATTTCAACAAACATGATGCATCATGAATCGGATAACATTTTCGCAGCGAAAAGTTGGTGATCGGAGGAGCATATGGAGAGAAAGTAACGTCAATGCATTGATAGATTTTACTTTATGCACAATTAGCAGATACATTGATTACTAAAATGTAATATAATTTTTGTTTTTTTTAGTTATTTAAAATATTGTATTAGAATAAGTTATTAAATGAATCTTTTTTTGTTTAATTGAATATTTTCATTTATAGTTTCTGTTTTTATTAAATTTAATATAAAAATATTAAATTAGTTAATTAAATTCTAGTTTAAGTTGTATGACAATCAACTTTAATTTGTATTTGTTCCTGTCTATAATAACTATTTTTATATATCTGTGAAAATATTTGTCTCCGATTTTTTTGGCTAGAATTTTAGCCTATTATATGTATGTAAAAGCCTATTATCAACAGTAGTAGCAGTGACAGCGAAGGAAATGACAGCGGCGGCAGAGGTGGCGGCGGCAGTAGGAGGGGCTGCAACGGTGGCAGCAATGGTGGGAGTAGTAGCAGCAGGAGCGGCGGCATCGGAGGCAGATGCAATGGCTACCGCAACGATTGCACCAAAAGCAACAGCGGCAATGATAGTAGCAGTAGCTGCACCGGAAGCAGTGGCAACACCAGAAGCAGTAGCAACAACGGCAGAGGCGGCAGTGGCAACAGTGGCAGCAGCGGCAACAGTGGCAGCGGCAATAGCAGTGGTGGTGGTGGCAACTATGGCATGTAGCGGCAGCACTGACAACGAGGGTAGCGGTGGCTAGAGAATGATCATAGTTTTGATATTTTCTCTGTAGAGTACAAAGTCATGAAGGTGGAAAATACCATGACTAGAATAAATACATTTTAGAGCACAAAGCCATGCTGGAAAATTTTGTCTTGACTAAATTGACTTATTGTTTTGCCTCCAAATCGATTAAGTCATGAAGCTAGAAAATACTATTACTTCTTATACTAACAAAGTACTTTGTTTCTACAACATAAAAATAAGGTTATAGCTATCATTATATTTTAGAGATAGTATATATGTGACTCCAAGAAAATATCATGCTATAAAAAAAGTGTAGCACATTAAAAACACCATGATAACTTGGTGGTAGATTCATGACATATAAAGATTACCATGACTAATTTTGTAGATTTACGGCCAAGAAAAAATGTCATAACTACTCATAGGCTTATGGAAAGTATAACCAAATCATGACATAAGAAATGCCACTTCACAAGTTTACCAATTTCACCCAAAATATATCTAATTTTACTAATATTTATCAAATTCCATCAATATATTCATTTCATGAAATCTACCCATTTAGTACTTAAATACATGCAAAGACTTAAATAATTGCTTCCAAACAACCCAAAAAATTGTTACTTGAACTATCAAATAATCATACTTGTAATAAAATGAATATAAGTTCATATATCAATCCTACAAGAATTATTATGGCACTTTGATAAAGTAATAATGAATTAACTAACTACTCTAGTTTAGAAGATATAATTGTGTCTCAAAAAGATACTCAGATTCAAAGATTAATTTATTTTCTTGTGCATGATAATGCTTCCTTTAGTATTGTGACTATGTCATACTTGTTTGTCTAACGAAGCATGTGAAATGTGGGATCTCTAACATCTTGTAAGCATTCATGATATTCTCAACCATGGGCTATCGCCATAATGGATAGTTCTTTTGTGGTTGTGATTTTGATATACTTGACAAGTATTTTGAATCTCCATATCTATTTGTCCATTGGCCTTCTCATTATCCTACCTTATTTTAGGCAAAATATCAACTGCTTTTCACTCTTATTTTGATTCTTCATCTATATTCTTCAACCTTAATTATCCTATATGACCTATAATGATATAGTTGTAATAGAATTTATGCTTTCAACTAAGTGAGTACCATACTCATAGTAATTCAATATACATCACCTAAGAAGAAAATGATCATAGTTTATCACTTCCTAGTAATACACCTCCCCTTGTGTGTGTCATATGATTTATATATCATTTTCTATCACATTTAACACACAACTTCTAATGATTGGTGAAACCCTAGGCTAAATATTTTATGAAAACCATACAATATTTTTGTGCGAGTCCTTTTAGAAGATACATAATGATGTGGTCATAATTACTTTTGTACATTCGACATTATCAATATGATACTCATATTAATTAAACTTATATTTATATAGGAATTTCACACATGAACCCATCACAATAGGATGAGATTCAGAGGGCTATATTTTCCTATCAATGTTCACCTCGTGCATTGCATCCCATGACTTGCTTATCATTTTTCATTATAGCCAATACACATGGATCCATCAAATGGAAAAATACTAAATCAACATTCTAATAAACATGCATATCCATCAATATTCATTTCATATAAAACCACAAGTATTCATTACAAAAGCACATCTATCATATACAATTATATCTCTAAGGACAATTGAAATTAGGATCTATGTTTAAAAATTTGTTTCCCAATCTACTTTATTTTGTGTTTGGCTCAAGATTCTTTATCAATGGTGAAGTTTGCCTCTATTATCACTCTTCAATGTTCCCCTTAAATCTATATTTTTTTTTGAATTCTTTAACTCTAGCTTTTATATTCTTCAATCTCATTGTTGATTGCAGTATTTAATGAATTCAATGTCTTGATGTTGAGTTGAAGTCATGGAAACGAATGCCTTTAGATTTCTACTAGATCATCATGTCATATAATTTTATAGAAAATGTCTTGACTTTGGCAATTTGCATGAGGATGATGTAGAAACACTAAAAAGATGATGTGACTCAAGAAATTGCTCACTAATGTGATAAAGTCGTGATGTCAAAAAATGTCATGATATAAAATTAAATAGTAAAATATGAGTTTAGTTCTATAATGATTATGTAGTGGGACTAAAAATGTGCCACAGCTTCACATATCATCTAAGAATTGGTTGTAGTAATGTAAAAGTAATATTATGACTAAGAATATAATGCAAATGTGGCCACAACTTTGAAATAATGGCTTGACCATGAAGAATATGTTGCATAGGGTGAAGATGTGCAACCAAATGGTAGTCACAAGGAAGGTTGGCACTTCTTGCCCAATATCTACTAGTTCTCCTCTTCAATAATTAACTTCATTATCTTAGTTCCTCCAAGTCCTCTTTTTATACTAGCCAATATAAAGGATTATAATTGTTGGCATAACTCATCACTATCTTTATATGTTGGGATTCCTTGAACATGTCATAGCATGGTAATGAGGGATGAGTGAGCATTCTGGCACGAGAATTCTCCTTCATGATAATTGAGGATAGATTTTTTTCAATGTTTCTTTGATATTCATTCTATATCCTTTAAACATAAAAATAAATAAGATAACATTGTCATTATTGATGATAAAAAGGTGGTGAGTTGGCTATAATACTAAATATAAAAATTAAAGTCAAACCTTACCCTCTTCAATCATTTCTCCCCTCAACATATGACCATAAGGGCTCTTTATTGATCATTCCTATTTTCCGTGTCATCCATCAAATCTTTGATAATCAATTTATAATTGGGCTCCATTTTTAGCATTTTGACTAGACTATCTTGTATGCTATTGATATTTGACTAGAATTCTTTCATGACAATTATATTTCCCCTTTTGAAATGTTGGCATAGAATCACCCAATTCTGCTTCTCAATTATCTTTTAGAATAATAAGATTATCTCAATGAATCCTCTTTTACTCAATAAATTTTTTATTTCTATGGTAGTGATCATCTAATTCCTTCCATTGTTTGTCAAAAATATCACATCATATGATAATTGAGTTGCAATTGCATCAAATCTCACCTTTGTTCACTACCCTTTCAAATTTTGACTACTTTCAGCCTCATGGCATCTTCCTCCTATGCCTTGAGAGCATTATCTTTCAATATGACATGATATTGATTCACATAAATATTCATCTCGAAGAGTTTAGTTAGTGGTGGTAGAAGAACGAGATAAAATTAGAATTTGTGACTATTTAAAAATTTTTCAAAAAAAGTGGTTGCTTTGAAAAATAATTGCAACTTGGTTTGAGTATCACAACTATAAAGAATAGTCTATTTACATAGAAATGTCTTGGTGTGGTTTAAGTTCCATGACTTTCACTTTTAGGGAATAAAGTGAATAAGGAATATGAGTAAGAATTTTCAATGGTATAATTAGAACAAATTTTGAACAAACGAAGTGAATATGCAACATCATTTTCTCTAGAAGAAAAGATGATGTGAATATGCAACATCATTTGTTGTTAACCATATTTTACTTAACCTAGAGGAACTAACCTTGAGTAATATAAAGGTTAAGTATATTATCTAGCATATTTTACTTTTAGTGAATGAAGTGATTATGCAACATCATTTCTTCTAGAAGAACAAATGATTAAGTGAACTATCATATTCAAGAACAACTAATGATTTAGAGAGAGGATAAATTATATTTGAGTCATGAGCATGCAAACCTAGGTGGGGCAACTTCCAACCCCTAATTAGGGAAAAATCTAAGGTAAACACAAGTAATAATTATTTGAGATTAGGTTTTGATACTTTATCCGCATTAAGTCTATCATTGAGAATTCTCAATTCCACGAGATGCCACACTAAATATGTCACATAAATATTTTCTTAATTTCATGATAAATTGAGATGTAGGTTTAATTTAATGTACTTATGTTATGATAATATGAATATTTAATATTTATATTTGTGATAATATTGTGGTTTAGATATTGATAGATATGGATGCTAATTAAAACTAAAATTTGAAGTTTTCACAATATCAAAGGTCTATGTGTGTTAGTCATGGAAAGTAGTAATAGGTATATCATAAGACACACTATTAGTATACAATAAGAAGGAAGTGACAGCCTTTATAATCTTAATATATGAGATATACATATGTGTGAAAATCCAAGTTTGAGGTAAATTTAATTATTGTCGGTATATTTCTTACGAAACCAAAAGAATAAATATATTTATGAGCAATCCATTGTGCATATTCTAAAAAAACTAATCATCAACTAATATGAGGGTTAAGTAGAATGTTTAACTTAGGAGTTTCACTTTAGTGTGAAAATCAAGTATTTGTTATGGTAAATGGTGATAGATATATCATGGAACACATATAAGTGGAGGTATCTCATATGGTAGTGACAACCCTATGAGTCATTTCCTCTTATATGATTTTCATATATGATATTCATGGAAGACATATGCTAATTGATATGATTATAATACTTAAGAAGCCATCAGCATATATATATTTATTACATTATCATTTCATATGTTTAAGATATTAGAGATCAGAGAATAAAATTACATATGTAAAGAATTTATCAAAGGTAGTTGATATTTTGCCTAAAATTAGAGGTATCAAAAAAGCCTGGCCAAGCTAGCCCAACCCATTTTTAGGTGGCCCAATTGGGCCACCTGCTGTCTAGGGCACAAACTTTACAATAACCACATCATGACTGGCATGGGCTGGTCTATTATGCACTCCCCTAGTAGCATTCATCCGTCTGAACATTGGGATAGTAACAAGCAAAATGCACCACTCCTCCATATTCATAATAGTTACCACCTCTATTGTGCCATGGCTTCATCACAGCCAGCACAGCATGGCCTGACAGCCCGGCTATTTAGTATTTTAGGCCAAGTCATGCCTAGATAGGCCAGATCTGGCCCGTTTGTGTCGAGTTTGGGGTGGGGTGGGGTTTGGCCATTTGCGTCAGGTTTGGGCCATTTAGAAAATTTTTAATCTAGAATTCAAAATTATTAAGAAATTTAAATTTTAATTATTTAATACTTAGATAGTTATAGTTAAATTAAAATAAATAAATAATTATTTAATTTTTAATTTATTAAATTAAATAAAATATAAAGTATAAACAACTAAAATTTAAAAACTAATAGTGTCTAATTAATAAAACTAAAATATTAATACAAACCAATACAAATCACAAAAAACATAAGTTTCTAATTCAAGCCTCAAAGTAAAATGACAAAAAAAAAACAAAGATAATGTCAAACCAAAAAAGATAAATAAAAATAAAATATATCAATAGTATATAATCAATTATGATATCAGTATTAGTGTATCAATAATAGTAGGCAATAGGTAGTAAAGTAGGCTCAGGAGCTCAGCTCAATCATTAATGTCTCAATCTCACTCTCATATTAGTCTTCAATCATCATTAATATCTCATGGATCATCATCAGCAACCAACTCCTCCACTTTTGACATAGTCCTAGTACGATTTTGTATGTCCAAGCTTAAATTCTTCCAATCCTTTATCCATGCAAATGCCTCAACAATATCTGGCCATAATCTAGATCTCCTATCTAAAATCACATTCAGTGCTATGCAACAGAAAAAGTAAACTCTAATGCTATGCTCGACACTGGTGGAGTCAATAGATCTCATGTCATCTTAGATAGCATGGGATAGGTGGACTCATATAATTTTCACCATTGTAAAAAATCAAGATTCTTATTATTGGAATGGGATAGGATTGAGTAGTAATTAGTATCTAAGTACCGAGACAACTCCTATTCGATGGTCCACCCCATCATTTCCCCCTTGCTACCTAAATGAAAAAGTCATGATCTCTGAATATGGTATCCATGTCCATACTCGGAGCCTCACTACTACTACCACCATACCTAGTATCGTGATGTGTAAAGAGCTCAATTAAATTCTCATGAATAAACTCTTCAAGTTGGTCGTCCTAGTTCATCATGAGGATATGTATGTCAAAATATTTTTTACCCCTTCCACCTTAAACCTAGGGTCCATGCAAGCAGCCAGACAATAAAGAGATGGAATGGTAGACTAATACTTTAAGTACTTGGTTTCCATCTCTACAACCATATCGATGAGTGTTGGGTCATCTCTAAACTTCCTAAATGTGCTACTAATGTTGTATATGCACCTGAGTGCAATATAAGTCTGGGAGTATAAACTAACGAACACACATTCATCATGTCATAAAAAATATTTGGGAATTTCATAAATGAAATTTCTGTAGCCTAATTAGTATCATCAATAATAAGTTCATCACTCTTACTATTGGCGTAGTCAGATATCATATATATGTATCTAACACTTGACTCCAACATAAGGTAAGTGCAATTCTAATGGTGTCTCACATTCGATTGGAATTTTTTCTTCTTTATCCCGCAAACAAATAGAGAATACCAAACTCTTATTGTATATGAGGCTTACGAAGAAATTTTAGTGAGTTACGAAGAAATTTTAGTCAGATATTATACTAAAAGGTTAATGACATGACACATATATCTAACATGAAAATTTTTTCTTAATGGTTCATCTCTAATAGTCCTAACAAACATGTTAATAGATACTCCATTATTAGATGCATTATTGAATATGATACTATATATTTTATTTTGAATTGTATAATTTCTAAAGATTTTCATCATGTACTCATAAATGGTCGGGCCATCATGATGATGAAGAATCTATAAGAATCCTAATATTTTTTTTATTTAGTTCCATTTAGAATCTACATAGTAGGTGGTGACGCATGCATAAGATGCATCATCATGACTAGTCCAAATATTGGACATCACGGACACCACTCCACTATAATCTCTAAATGTATTAATTATTATTTCTTTTTCTAAGTTATAGTATTTTAGTATGTCGTTCCTAGATGTGGACCTAGGAATCTAACAATATGCGAGTTGAAAATAAGTCTACATAATACTGACTACCCTTGGATCCTCTTAAAACCTAATCGAAAATCTCATCGTGGTGATCAGGTTGCCGTTGGCTTTGTCTTCTCTCCCTAACTCATTGTGGTATATCAAGGGGGTCAACATTGAGGATAAACTAGATCCAACCTCAAAGAACCCACCGCTGAGTTAGGTTTGCTTAGGATCTAATGTACCATATTATTTGGTGCATAGTTTGGCATGCCTTTTAAGGTACCCAATCCCACACGAACTCCTACAGCTTAAAATATGTTTATAATATTTGTATTGTGCAAGTTCTTCTTTGACACCCCTAATATTTTTTTATTATATTATATTAAAGTGAGTCTAAACTATTTATGTTCTTCTATTTTTTATTTTTTAGATGTTTGGGTTAAGATGACTAGAGAAACCAAAGTTTCAGCAGTCTCGGACCTTTCCATACGTTTTTCATTATCTATGTTATAATTAATTTTGTTATCGTAATTAAAATTACTATTTGTTATTTTTATCTTTTATTTGTTTTTAATTATATTATATTTTATGTTTTAAAATTAATATACTAAATAAAATTAATTAAACAAAAATTTGATTCTTAAAGTTTAAACTTTAAACTAACATTAACTAAAATTTAAAAATAAAACTTAACTAAACAATAAAAAAAATACTCATAAATCATAATGTGTAAAATAACTTAGCCTTTTTGAAGTCTGCACCACAAACGCACTACAATCCACACCCGAGTCCCGAAAGCCCAAAGCCGATAGCCAATAGTGAGAAAAAAATGAGAGTCGAGAGAAGACAGAGAGAGAGAGAGAGAGAGAGAAAGCACATGCAATGTTAAAAAATAAAATTAATGAATGGGAGGGGGGCTATAGATTTAGAAAGAATCATTTTTAAAACAATTTTTTTTAATTGGGGCATAATCTTTAGAGCCTTTAGATTGTGCCTCCTAGCTGTTTTGGGCGAAATCCAACAGATGACATTTGAATTTATTTTTTTGGATCATTTGGGTCGATTCGACCATCGAACTGACCCAAACGGTCACAGGTTCCAGAAGCTTCGGCTTCTGAAACCCTCGGGCTCGGGTTGGCTCTGGGGAAAGAGACCAATAGAAATTTGAATATGTCAATCTCTAGGTCAGGCATTGAGGTGGGGTGGGTAGGGGGGCATGATTCGGGTCATGCCAAAATTGCTTGCCCTCGAGCCATGCTACCAGGTCGTGCTTGGCCTGGCACGAGGCCCGCTAGACCTAGGCACGACATGGGCATGGAGATAGGTCTAGACCATGTCATCCCGGGCTAGGTGCGGCCGAGTCGGGTCATGCCTCGGTACGGGCCTAGGCTACCTAGCCCATTTGACACCTCTACCTAAAAGGTGTAGGTATGCAAATGACTCTTTATTGGAATATATATAATTTCAGTTATAAAACATCATCCTTGGTAGTAGAGGTGTCAAACGGGCCGGCCCAGCACGGCACGGCCCGTTTTTCACGTGCCCAGCCGTGCTGCCGTGCCGTGCCGGGCACGGCACGGTTTTTTAAATTCGGGCACGGCACGGCCCGTGGGCACGGCAAGGCCGTGCCGTGCCGTGTCGGCCCGCTCGGGCACGGGCGCACGGCAAGGCAGGGCAGGCGGGGCGGGGCGGGTCGGGTCTGTTTGGACCCGACCCCCGGTCTTTTTACCGGGGGCGGGGCCCGGTTGGGTCACGAGTCACGACTCAGTGAGTCGTGACCGTGAGTCGTGACTCGTGAGTCGTGACTCGTGAGTCGCGACTCACGAGTCACGACTCAGGCACGCGGGCCGACGTGCCGGGCCAGGCACGGCACGGGCCCGGGCACGATTTTTTATCGTGCCGGGCCGGCCCGGCCCGTTTGACACCTCTACTTGGTAGTGATATACCAAGAATGAAAGCTACTTTGTATGCCAAAAAGGTACTAACATTTTTATATACAAATGCCTTTGTCTATCAAATGAATAAAATATTACTCAAATACTTAAAAGATTTCATCATATACAATCAAAGTTAATCAACCATAGAATCTAATTATCTTTTTAAAAATATAAGTTATTACTCAACTTGAACGGTAGTTAGTTGACTTTTGGTTGATAAAACTACTCATATAGATTATGTGGGTTTGATATTTAGACTTATATCTAACTTTACTAATTGTATGACTCATATACTTATTGAATTTTATTAGATGAAAGACAATCAATCAACAAGTTTGTTAGATTATGCCACAAATGATAAATTTTAGAATAGGAACAAAGTCGTGACAATAACTCATACACTTGTGGAATTTTATTGTGTGCTCACACATGCTCAATGAGATTTTGGTGCAATACCAAGAATCATTAAGTTTTTGGCATCATAGCAATGTCACAACACATATAAATGACGAATTGGTCAATGTTATAGTGTGTACTACTTTTGAATTTTCAACCCTCCCCCTTATAATAAAGAGTGGATATCCCAGACTCCCAACTTTTGAATGATAGATGTAAAAATCAAATTTTCAAATGGATTGGTTTGAATGTTTGCAAATTGGTGCCTGAGATCACATGCCTTATAATAATGGATATATAATGGATCTTGTACCTAATATAGTGCAAATCTATCTCAATTTGTCTATCACACTCATCAAAAATAGGGTTAGCTACAATGTGCAATGTTGTCTTTCCATCACAATGCAACAAGGAAGGTTCCTAATGTAAAATACTCAAATCTTTCATAAGGTATTGTTGCCATGTTAATTCACAACAATCTCTTGTCATTGCTTGATATTCTACTAAGGTGGAAGAGAGAGATGCTATTTTCTGCCATTTTGATCACCAACAAATTAGTGAAGGTCCAAGGAATACATAGAAGCTCTAAGTGCTTTATCTATATGATCCTTCTTTGGTTAATGCATAAAACAACTCAATATATGTACTACATATATAATATATCATCTTAACATAGTTAGAAATATTAATCGTTAAACCAATTTCCCATCAGATAATTTCAATCAATATTCCATGGTTGTATCAATAAGTGTTGTGTCCAATAACTCTACATCCTCAATAATTTCTAATATATACTTATGTGTGAAAATAAAAATCCTATTTTTAGAAGTACAAACTCTAATGGTGAGAAAATATTTTAAATCACTTAGATCTTTGAGATTAAAATTTACTATATATAATTTTTTTAGGTGCAACAATACTCAGAATTATTTCTAATAATTAGAATATCATCTTATTATATCAAAAGAGCAATAATGGACTCTCCTTTTTTTCTTGTGAACAAAGAAATTAGCTAGAGATTCTGCATAATCAACATAGTGAATAGCTTTGTTGTGATTTCTTTACTCCACATAATTTAATTAGTTAGAAAATATCACAAAAGGCTTGTTAATGAGGTTGTTCTATCAACTAAGATCCAAAAGTGTATGGGTCATACAAGTAATATAATGGATTTAAGTTCAGATATTGATCCCATAGAAATTATATTAGTAATATAGTTACATTTTTAGTAGAAGAGATACTAAGATTTTAATTAACTTTAGGTCAAGAGTCTAATTATGTAATTTATGTGATGTCATTAATTTGTTTGATATATTTTATATTGGACATAGAACAAAAGTTAGGGTGTTATGCAAATTACCCCCTACCCTATAGGCATACAAATATGATTGTCACCAATGAGATCTTCTTAATGATAGCCCCCTCATAGTTTCTCACTCAATACATCACCACCAAAATAATACTCTATTTTTTCATGAGCAACATTTATAATCTCATAATTTTTAGGCATCTTTGTCAACTACCCTTGATAATTACTTTGTATGTACACAAGTATTCACCGGCCTTTGTTATCTTAAGACTAATGATTAGTATGGTTTATAAACATTTGTACTTGTAGCTTCATAAGTGTCATACTCACATAATTAATGTATGTTTCCTTCAAGTTTCACCAACGTGAACCATACGAATGAAATAAACTCACAAGAAATGTCACCACCTTGTGGGTCACATACTCATGCATGTCTAAAAGATTTTTTTCACCATCTTCATTGGAAATAATTTGACTTCTACACTAAAGGTGAATCTCTCGAGATAATATTTTATAAAATAATCATTTCAATTAAGAACTAATACCTCTAAGATATGTATAATAAATTGGTATGTAAAAGAATTAATACTTTTAGTTTCATAAGTGTTATACTTACAATGATTAATATATCTAAACTTTAGGCTTCTATGTATATGTTCATCTCATGTATCATAATTATAAGGGTATTATATGTATAATCAATAACTAATATCCTCATGCTTGGCCTAGTAGCAAATGGTCTAATACCATGCTTGGTCCTTGACCATGCAGTCATATGGAATAGCTCGTGTCATGCTAGGCTAGTATGAGTCATGCCTCATGCTGAGCCAAGTAGAACTCACATGCCTAGTCTAGTGGTAGGGTCCACCATAATGGTGACCTAGGACTAGTTATGATTGGGTCTTGGATCATGGGTATAGTCCCATCAGAAGATTACTTGACAAAGCAATTTTTTTAAAATGGCCACATAAGCTGGATACCATTTACATGGTCGATCACAATTAGTAATTTTTGAAAAAAAAAATAGTTCCTACTAGCATGAACTAGCATGATTAGCATGACCCACTTCTAGCCTAACTTGGCCCTGCTGTTTGTGGGCCAACCATGTCATGTCGGGCCACCAATATAGTATTTGAGTTGTGCCTAGTATGACATGATGGCATGGCCATGCCACACTATACTGGGTCATGCTGGCATGACATGATGCATTTAAAACCTTTGCATATGCATAAGTGAGTCTCATAACATATCAATTACCATCTACAATGATAAATTGATACAAATCTATCAATAATCAAAACCCTAATTTAAGTTATAGTTAATAATCATCAAACAACAATCATAAACATAAAATATAAGCAAAGAAATATTGTGTCAATCATTCCAAACCATTTCATCATATAATCCTAATTTTACAAACCCAAAAACATGCAAATTAATACAAATTTAATGATTTATCCTTAGAGTAGGAGGGTTTGAAATGTATTCCCCCAACTATATGGGTTAGCATTGATTGTGCATCTTCTACTTGCTTGTAGCACCCCAAGAGAGTGTGAATTTTGTTCCTAGGGTTTGTAGTTGTTTTTCTTGGTTCATGAGGAGAAAGGAGGATAGAGACAGAGATTCTTTGAAAATTAAATATGTTCCCCATTTATACTTGGGCAATCTTGTTTTGTTCTAAGTGGGGAATCTCAGCTTTTTAATGAAAGTTATTACGTCGTCTTTCATCTCTTTAGTTTGAGGTTGCGACTCTAAAATATAATCATGACTCTATTTGGCATCTTGATCTTTCTATAATACATGTTCATGGTGCTAGCAATAATTATGACTTGGGTCTAATCTCTTTGTAACATAAAGTCACAACACTATGAAATAGTCATAGCTTTGAGTCTTCATCATTTGTAGTCTATAGATAGTCACGGTGTTGTGAAGTGATCATGGAGGGTATAATGGCATTAAATATTATTTATGGTTGGGATATTGTGTAGATGTCACGGCATCAGTCATTAATCCTTCTTGATAAGCATATGGCCATGACATTGTGAAGTGGTCGTGGCATTGTGAAATAGCCAGAGAGCTTTCACTTAGCTTGCACATATAAGCCACGACTATGTCTTCCTTTGAGTGCAAGAGTCAGAGCCTTAAAAATGGTTGTACTCGAGTAATATCCTCTATAATATTTAGTAACTCAAAGTCTCGACTTTGAATAATCATCACAACTTTGACATGAGTATTTGTGGCTCTTTATTTTTCTATAGTAAAAAAGTCATAGCTTTATGAAAAAGTTGTGGCTCAAACTTGAGACATAAAGCCAATTAAACATAAAATTATGGCCTAATGAAATAAGTCATCATCTTGAGTACTTATGGTATACTTGGTTGCGGTGATGAAAAATTAATATCATAGGCATTTAAATTTTATGAGTCAGGTTTAGCCGTGACTCCATGATAATATTGTAGCTATTAAGAAAATATCTCAAAATGGAAAATTGGGCTAATGAAAGGGTATGGTCATGGCATACAAGATTTTTACATGACTATTTTGATAGAGTTTCAACCAAGAATATATCCCCCAAAATATAGTAATGGATTAGCTATCAAATAGCTTATCCTTCACCTACAAGGATCTCTCCATTACTTTCTGTATCATCCATACTATCCTTTTCAACTTGTTGTTTGGAAAGGATTCATCTAGTTCTTTTGATTTATGGGTCTAGTAAGTTTAGCTCATTCCCAAAACTTAGCACAACAATGGTGGCAAACATCAAATAAAGAAAAAAAAATAAGAGTACATGAAACAAACAAATCCAAGTATAATAATGAATATTCAAACAAGTTAACATAACTTAGTCATTTAATTAGAGAATATTTATCAAATGCAATATTATCCAATTTACTAAATGCTTGTAAGACTAATTATGTCAACTCATATTACATCAACTCATGTTGACCAATCAAACTAAATAATTTCTAGTAATAACACCAAAAGTTTATTGTGACTTTATTACTACACATAATATAATAATCTAGGCAATGCCACAAAGGGCTCATTAACAAGGTTATCTCAATAATTAAGATTCGTAAGTGCATGAATCATATAACTAATATAATGGACTTAAGTCTAGATATTGATCCCATAAAAATTATATCAATAATTTGGTTGTCTAACTAGAGGCATCCCATTTTTAGTAGAAGAGATACTAAGATTTTAATCAAACTTAGGTCGATGGTCTAATTACCTAATTTATGTTATGCCATTAATTTATTTGATATATTATATGTTGGACAAACAACAAAGGTTAGGGCATTGTGTAAATGACCCCTTTCCATATAATCATATAAGGTGTTCATCAGCTTTGAGCTCTTCCAAATGATGATCTCCTTGTGAGTTTTCCCTTGGTACCTTAGCATGAAGACAATACTTTATTCTTATGTAAGAATCATTTATAATTCCATACCTTTTAAGAAACTTTGTCAACTGCCCTTGATGGTTGTTTTGAATCCAAAATCTTATTAACTTGCCTTCGTTGTCTTAATACCAATTGATTGGCATGTCTTGTAAGTATTTATACTTTTGTCTTCATAAACACCACACTCGCATAATTAACATATATTTTTATCAAGTTTTACCAATAAGAACAATACTGGTGAAATGAACTCACAAAGGATATTATCACCTTGTGAGTCTCATACTCATGCACACCCCAATGATTACTTATCATCATCCTTCTCAATGATAATGAGACTCATACACTGAAGGTGAACCCCTTGGAAGAATAACCAATATAACATTCATTTCAATTGAGAACTAGTCCCTCTAATTTTTGGACTATAGATTGATATGTAAAAGTATGCATACTTTTTGCTTCATAACTGTCATACTCACGATGATTAACATATCCAAAAGTTAGTTTTCAATATATAACTTTATCTTGTATATCGCAATTGGAAGGGATATCACCACCTGCTTATCATATTCATAAATAAGTCTCGTGACTTACCTATCACCATCCAACATGAATTCCTCACACAAACCCACAATTAGTCGAAAACTAATTTAAGTTCTATTTACTCTTCATCCATCAATATTCATAAAAATAAAATATAATAAAACCAATATTGTATCAATCATTAAAGCACATTAATTTAATACAAAATTTTGGATTTATTCTTAGAGAAGGATTTGAGAGTTGCACATCCTAACTTTAGAAATTAGAATTGGTCGTGCATCCCTTGTTTGCTTGTGGAACCCATAGAAAGTATAAAATTTGCCAATAGGGTTTCTAGTTATCATGGCCTTTATTTGTTTCATGAAGAAGAATGAGAAGAATATATATTCTTCAAAATTCTTTAATTTTCCCTTTATAATTGGGCAGCCTTGCATTGCTCTAAGTAATAAGTTGTGATTTTTCAATAAAAGTCATGACTTTTGTCTTCATTCTTTAGCTTAATGTCAAAACTCTAGAACATGCCAATGAATTTGTTTAAAAACTTAATCTTTCTATAATACACAATTGTAACATTAACAGTAATAATGACTTGAGCTTAAATCTTTCTATAGCACAAAATCATAATATTATGAAGAAAATACCACATCTTCATGCCTTCGTCATTTCTAGTCCATAGATGGCCAAGGAGCTATGGAATGGCAATGGAGGGTTTGATGGCTTCCAAAATTATTCTATTGCCATGACATTGTGTCTAGGTCACGACATTAGCCATTAATTCTTCTTGTAATTATATGGTCATGGTGTTGTGAAGTAATCATAGTGCTTACACTTAGAAATATATGGTCATGGTGTTGCAAGTGCAAGTTGTGGATATGCACTTCTTTGAGGACAAAAGTCACAACCCTTAGAAATATTTATACTCGAGTAATATCCTCTATAATATTTAGTGACCCAAATTTTGAGTTTTGAATAATTGTCACATCTTTAGAATTAGTACACTACAAGAAAAATCTCATATAGCTAAAAATAATTCCCTAGCTAAATGGCCATTTTCCGTTGCTAAACGGGATATAGCGATGTATTAATGATGGATCAGTTCCCAATCTAAAGTGTTCCTTGCTGAAATTTAGCGAGTGAATGTATTCCTAGCTAAAAATTTAGCAACGGAAAAATCACTTGCTAAAAAAACAAATTCCCTAGCTAAATTAGCAAGCTAAATAAGATTTTCCGTCGCTAAATGGAAATAACGACGGAAGATTCCCAAGCTAAAGTGATTGTCGCTAAATTTTAGCGACTGAAATAATCCTTAGATAAATAAATTTAGCAACGGAAAAATCCGTTTCTAAATTTAAGATTTCCCTAGCTATTTTAATTTCAAAACTATTTTCAGAATTTTATTTTTTTTTTTAAATTTTTTAATTAAATAATTTGATATTTTTATATCAAATTGAATAAAAAATAAAACTATAAATAATTTATAATAAATAAAAAATAAAATCATTTAATAACTTTTTAATTCAATATTTTACATAATTGAAACAAAAAAAAATAACAAAATTTTATTATATCTTATTCATCAATGTACCTACTGACAGTACATAAAGTATAATATATCCATTCATTGATGTTGTTTTCTCCATCTGCTCCTCCGATCACCATTTTTCTATTACGACAAAGCTATCTGAGTTACGACACATAATATCTAGTGAAAAATCTCATTATTTATACAAGCTTTGTATGAGGAATAATGCGGTATCATATCTATAAGAAATTTAAACCTCTCAGTCAAATTTATAAAAAATAATTTTTAATTAATATTTACCATACCAAAACATAAATCTACCAAAATAGTATCTTTACACCTAGCCCAAATAATTAAAATGACTTGATTAGTAATAATGATCATAAATAGAATCACTGGGACCAATACATACATATATATACAGATATCAAGACATTTGAACACACACATGAATTGATGTGGGCATAAGAAAAATACCAAGGAAGCATACTAAATGAATTGTTTCATTACATACATACATACCTACATATATCATATGTTCAGATGCATATACAATGTCTAGGAGTATGCATAGGCACGACAGGAACCAGCCTAGAGCCTTTGGTTTCAATGGCAGATGGTTCTGGTTTCGATTAGGCTGAGAAGATCATGGTTAGGCCAGAAACAGGCACATACTAGAAACCTTTAGAATAAATAAATTCTAACCCAACAAGATCAAAAGCCTATAATAATAAAAAAAAAAGCTACATCTCTGGCGTGTTCTTGATCAGGTGCTGATGGATTGTGCAAGCAGCGAATGATAGTTATCAGCTGTCGTGGGGCGGACAGTAGGATTATCTTTTGTGCATCGGTAAAACAGGTCCACCAAAACTCTCAAGGTTGCTGCATCACCTTCAGGACCATCTGTTGTGGTGCCGGTGCTAGTGTTGGTCCTGCTGAACCCATTGGTTGATGCCAACATTTCCAATTCTTCTGTCAGTCTGGGCCATTTTCCACTCTGCTTATTTTCATGTTCAAAAAAGAGAGAAAAAGAAAATGACTCTATCAAAACAATCATAGTAATTCATACATATAAAATTATACACAAAAGTTACCTCAAGAAGCTTGCCAATTTGAAGTTCTAGTACACCATAATATGGCACTTGTAAAGTCAACAATTCCACGAGAAGGCATCCATATGACCACACATCTACTTCCTACAATCACCGATGTAGGTTACACACCCAAGTCATATTGCTAGGAAAAGATCATCTCATAAAATTAAATTAAGAATATGAATATAGGGAATCACACACACACACACACACATATTAAATGTGTGTGAGTGTGTGTACATATTTTTATATATATAAACACGCACATTTAACATGTGTGTGTGTGTGTGTGTGTTAAATGTGTATACATACAAAACATACAAGTCAGGACTTAGATGATAATGATACCAAGGAAATAATTTGATGATAATACTTATAAATTTTAGCATTTCAATGAAAACCCAAATTACATTAAAGAATATGAATAAATAGAATTACATATATATATATGATAAATATGTGTGTGTGTGGTGTGTATAAATGTATATGTATATGTATATATAAAGACATATTTAAAATGTGTGTGTGTGTGTGTGTGTTAACTGCATATAATTACAAAACTTACAAGTCATGACATAGATGATTGATGATACCAAAAATATAATTTGATAATAATTATAAATTCTAATATTTCAATGAAAACCCAAATTACATTAAAGAATATGAATACAAAAGATTGCATATATATATATATATTAAATGTATGTGTCTGTTTGTTTGTGTGTGTGTGTTTAAAATGTGTGTGTGTGTGTGTGTGTGTGTGTTTATACACACACATTTAATATGTGTGTGTGTGTGTGTACACATACATCGATTTCAAACCAAAATAAAAGAAAAGAGTGACGTGAGAGCAAGAAATATCAATGAAACTAAGATCAAACATTATTTGTGACAGATAAATATCAAAAATTAAAAAAAAAATCATATAAAATAATTACATGATCATTCATATATTATGAAACTAAGTGCATACAACCAAAAAATAATATGTACAAGAATTGAATGTGACAAAAAATTAGCGAGATGAATAAATCATGAGACTAAGAAAAAAAAATTAAAAATATACTTATTAAAAATAACATAAGAATAGCTCATATAAATAATAAAATAATAGAAACTATTGAAAAATAAAATATTTAGACAATGGAAAAAAAATCAGAAATAGACCAAAAGGTAATTGGATTAAAATAATAAATAATAATTTAACAATTCAAAAATTAAGAGTTACATAAATCTTAATAGATTAAACTTTAAGGGCATAATTTATATAGTTATCCCTGAGGAATTAGAAAAATACTTCTTTGATTTTAATTTTGATTTGAATAATACCCTAAATACAATTTCATCAAGAAACCATATTTTATTAAAAACTAAAATTCATATGAACGGAATCTTCATAAAGTATAGATTAGTAAAACTAATATGGCATTAATGAGTAAAAATTATGAGGGATTAAAAATTATAATTAGGTAATATAATTTAATAATAATTATGATAAATTTTAACTCTAAATTCCTAGATGAGTAATTTATAAATATAGCAACATTATTATGATTAAGAGTTTAAATCATGAGCACATAAAGTATAGATTGGTAAAAATTTAAATGAAGACAAAAGATAAACATGTATTAAACAAAAGTGTCAAAATTTATCAAAAAAAACATTATACTTAAAAAATTAAACTAAAATGATGATATTAAGAATTCACTTACATCAATTTTAGTTTTTGGAGAAAACCCAAAATGTGATATAATATATGCATGCACACACACACACACACACATTTATAGATCAAAATGGAAAACAAAAAAAAAAGAAATCATACCAAGCCATAGAGATTATGTTGGTGCATGGCCAAAAGAACCTCATGAGCCATCCACCGGGGCATTCCAACACATGAATCGAAAGGCTGTATTTCGATATGAGCGATGCAACACGTGTGGAATGGTGAACAGAGGAGAACTGCTCGATCAAAATCACACAACTTCACAATTGGCTTCCCATCCTCTTTCTCACTATATAAATCGATCAACACATTTTTGCTCTTTATGTCCCTGTGTATTATGTGCTTTGAATGTAACTCTAACAATGCACTGGCAACGTCTCGTGCAATGCTTAAGGCCAATTCCATAGGCATGTGCTTTTCTCCATCATTTGATATTTTTGCCATATAACTCTGCAACAAAAAGGCAAGCACACACATATTACATGGCCTTCCGAAGACACCCACATCAAGATATATAGATATAGAGAGAGAGAGAAATGGGAGAGAGAGAGAGAGATGAGGATGAGAAAGAGAGATGGGGGAGGGAGGGAGAGATGGGGGGGAGAGAGAGAGGGGAGAGAAAGAGAGATGGGCAGAGAGAGAGAGAGAGAGATGGGGATGAGAGAGAGAGAGAGATAGGGGGAGAGAAAGAGAGATGGGCAGAGAGAGAGGTATGTGGGGGGAGAGAGAGAGAAATGGATGAGAGAGAGAGAGAGAGCAAAAAATGCTTTAAGATATCCTCCTCTAACTTATTCCATATAGATTGCAGACTAAAATGAGCGCCCAATGGGGTTTCCATCAGCAGAAAGAATCCATTTAGATGATATCTGGTGCCCATAGAATTCAACAATGCAAGAATGCTTCAAGATACCCAGAATTCGCACTTCCCCTATAAAACTACACTCAAACAATCTACCATCATTGTTGGACGCACTACAAACCTCCAGACTACGCACCTAGAACATGCAGCTTCACGAAGTAACACTACAAGCGCTACAAATAGAGTCCAGTTGACCCACAAAGAATAAGAGACCCAAGAACATGTTAGTCCATTTGACAAAGAAAACCAATAATATTAGCTCATGATCACAAGTTCGATCCTCAGGGATGCTAGATATGCTCTCCAGGGTGTCAGTTCACTCTATCATATTATTGAGGCAGAGGGGCCTTACCTGCTCTGACCCGAGGACCCAAGGCCCTAAACCCTTAAAAAACCCTACGCAGAAAAAGTGAGAGGATCAAGCAAAAAGTACATACAAAATTATAATTATATATAAATATATTCATACAAGTAGTTATAAGTAGTTATACATAAATATATACAAAGTTATATATAAATATATAGATTTAATTATATGAATACATATATGTAAACATAAATACAAATATAGTTATATTTAATTATATAGAGTATTACATAGATTTACAAATATTTATATATAATTATACACATATAGTTATAAATATGTATGTAGTTAAAGATATAGTTATATATAATATATTTATAGTTATACATATAGTAAAATGCATTTATATATAGTTATATATATGTATGTATGTATATTAAATATACGTTGTTATATTTATATAGTTATGTTTATATATACTATTTTTATAGTTATATAGATATAGTAAAATACACTTATATAAGAAATTTGAATTATATAGATACAGTTATGTTCAAAGAGTTTGTGTATACAGTTATTATAGTTATATAGATATAGTTATGTTTAAATACACTTATATAAAATAAACTTATATTTATGCATACTATTTTTGTATACTGTATATAGTTGTGTATATTGAAGTAGTTATTAATTCGGCATACCTACTGTGCACCATCAAAATCCACACAATGACAACACATTATATCACAAATGTATGAAGTATGTATACGATTAAGTATATATATGCAATCCAAGGAAACCACAGTGAATAAAGGAGAAGAATTTTGGAAACAATAAATAACAGAATCAATACGCATAAGCTTAATCTTCAATTATATGTTGATGAAGAATAAATGTATAAAATGTACCTCAAATCAAATAACAAATTAAAACATAAACCTCGATTATATGTTGATGCATTGGTGTTGAGAGATAGATGGCCGAATGCAGAGGTTCGCTTCACTTGCTAGAGATTATTGTGTCTCGACAAGTGAATATATATATTAGCAAATTATTTATATTTTTAATTATTAAAATATTAAATAAACAATATATATATATAATCAAAAAGACTCATTAATTTTATTTATTATCAAAATTTTTTCAACAAAATTAATATGCGTGTAGCAATGTACACATGAAAAGCAAACACCTTATAATTTGTTATTATAATATTAATTAAACAATAAATATATAAACAATTAAAAATAAATATGTTTAGCCTTATAAAAAAAATATCAAATAGGTACAAAATTAATAAACTTCATATAATAAGACATAAATAAAAAGATGATTTGTTTTCTAGCCACTCACTTAAGAGTTATAAAATACTATTAATATTAAAAAAATATATAAAAATTTATATTTTATGGTTATAAAATTTTAAGAATTCATATTAATTTTTATGAAGATAATATGAAATAATTTTAAATGTATAAAATTTCATATTATTTGATATTATTAATAATTTTTAAAATTCAAAAAATTACTTAAAGTAAGAAGATAATTAAAAAAAGTAATATTTATTATTTTAATAAAAACTCAATGTTAAAAGCTAATAGTAAAAATATTACTCAATTGTTTAATTCATATAAATTTTAGTAGGAGCAAACATCTATGTATTTATTTATAAATATTAATTTATTTTCTTTTAACTTTATTAAAATAATTATATTTTTATTATTTTTCAAGATTTTCAAAATTTGTATTATTTATTTTTTTAAAAGTTTTTTATAATCATCAAATTTTTTTATACTTATAATAAAATTAATATTTACTAGTTTATTCGTCAATTCAGATATTTTTGAAAATATTTTCTATTTTATCATACAATGAATTAATTTATATTTATATTAGTAGAAATTTTAATGTATGTTAATTTAATTTCCAAAATATTGAAAAAAATTATTATACTTATTGAATTTATTATTTAATGTTACTTTAATACAAATTTGTAAGTTTATTAATTTAAAATTTTAGAAAAATTTTTTGTATAATTTTTTTAAAAAATGAATACATCATAAAAATAGTTATTTTAGTCCTTATTAATATAATTTTTTTTTGTATTTTTAAATTTTTTAAATTATTTATTTATAATATAATTTTTTTATGATCTTACGAGGAGAATGTGTTTTTCAAGGATTATTCATCTATAAACCATTAACATACATTTAAAAATGCATGGCTCTAACTATAACCTACTATGTTATATAAATACAAATTCATATCCATATGAAATTAGTCATGACCTTAAACACTAGTATGATCTTGGTCGATACAGCAGAGAATTAATGTTGTGGCAATTAAAATTTTATGAGTTAGGTATGAGTATGACTCAAAGATAATATAACAACTATTGAGAAAATATTAGACTATGGAAAAGATTTGTATGCATTACTAAAAATCACCGAATTATGACCAATTATTTGGTCAGTAATCAGTATTTCATGGTCGGTAAAATCATTTATCGACCAAAATATGTAGTCACAATTTTTCTGGTCGCTAATTATTTCACCGACAAAAAATCATTTGGTTGGTAAATTATCGAACATTTACCGATAAATAATTTCTGACTATTTTTTGACCATTTGCCGACCAAAAGAATTTGGTCGGTAAATGGTCTCCAACTAGTCGGTAATTAACGACCAAATAGCAACCAAAAACTGACCAAATTTTTTTAATATAATAGGTCGGTAAATGGTCTCCAAATGGTTGGTAAATTAATTTTTAAATATTTTTTTTTCCATTTTGAGTTTGATATCTTGCTTATATATATATATATCAAGATTACAAAACAAAAAAAATGTACAATAGTACATGCATATTATATAAAGAGAGTAAAAAATATTTTAAAACAAGCAAACTAATATATATACTGCATATATATAGTAAAATAAGTCAAGAGAAAATAAAACATGAATTCCCAAATACAAGTATAAGACATAAAACAAATATATATATATATATATATATATATATATATATATATAGTTGTGTGTGTGTGTGTGTGTATGTTTATATAGGTATATTATGAGTGTTCAAGTGTGTGTGTTTATATAGGTATATATGTTTAATATATTATAAATATTTATAGATATCAAGATATATATTTTTATATATTTATATATATTTATATATATTTATATATATATTTATATATATTTATATATTTATATATATTTTTATATATTTTTATATATTTATATATATTTATATAAACATTTAGGTGATTTTAATATATCAAAACGAATTAAGCCTAGATATACTTACTCCTAACAATTGATCTATTAAATATTAATCTTTGTTGCTTACTTGTAACACAATGTTCACAAAAAAGATATATTAACTTATATGAGCCCTATAAATAATTTTTTATTAGAGAGATACTTTAAACCTTATTCTGATATGTGGTCTACTTTGAGATGTCACATTATTATTAACTTTTCTCCTTTGTTAATTGATGCAACATATGCATCATCTTTCTATATTGGTTTCCCTTTGAGCAAGAATAGATTTATCATGATATTTTCTCCTTTCATAATCATAAGGATGCCTCTCATAATCTTTACAATCACATTCTCAACTTGGGTCTTTCTTGACTATCTATTTTTCTCAGAGATAATAGTTTTTTTCTTTTAAGTCCTTCACATGTTTGACCTCTTGAATTATGCAAACCATATCATCAAATATTTTTATTTTTATAATACCAATAGCAACAATCTTTAAAGCATGATCATCACCATTGCATATAGAACCTCCTGAGATTGATTCATATTTATGGAACTATTCTTTTCTCAATGTCATGTACCATGAAGTTCCCGAGGCTTGTAATCAAACATTACCAAACTAATTTTTACTTTCAACTATTGTTATCACTTTGTTGTATAATATATTATCATCATAGATAATTACAAAATTTTCGTGAGTACTTGATGACTAATCATCCCCACTCTTTTTCTTATAATAACAATCTTTTTTTGAAGTGTTTTTTATCACAATTATAGCATTTAATATTTTCTTGCTTCTTGGATTTTGAGCTACCATAATTCTGGATCCCTTTGAGGACATGCTTTGTTGATCTTTCTTATATCTATTTCAAAGCTTCTACTTCTTGTAAACATAAATGTTTGTCCTTATTGTTTTTGTCTTTAATTTTTATTCTAAGATGACAACTTCAATATCATTGAAGACTAGATAATCTATAAGGACATCATTCGTCATATTGATAATGAATTGATAATACGAATCAAGTAGACCTTGAAGAAAATTCTCATAATGTTCAACTTCTTCTATTTTATGTCCCAACGTAGTAAGTTGAGAAAATATAACATTCATAGTATTGATATAATTAGTTACTATAATGGATTCCATCATTCAAATAATGTATTGTCTCCCCTTGAAAAAGATTTTGTTGTGAAGTAAATTTGCTTCATATAGTCTTGTGAAATTATTCTAAATTTCATTTTCATTTTCTTTTCCACCACACTAGATACTACTTCATCATCTATTTCCAAATACAAATTGATATTCTCATTATTACCTATCTCATTCTACTTATCTTTAATAATCCTAGTAGTTATTTTTCCATTTACATTTAAGCTATTCTATTTTCTCAAAAATATCTTGATTTTCATTTTCCATAATATAAAATTACTTACATTTAATTTTTCTATTTTAAATTTTACCATCATTTATTTTACTTTATAGTGAATAGTACATGAGAATAGTATTTATTATGTATGTTAATAGACCAAGAAAACTCCTAGGTAAGTAGAGGGGTCATAATGTCTTCTTAAAAACTATATACCTTGAGGCTCTTATCACATTTTAACATAAATTGCATAGATATGCATTAACTATAAAAGTTTTAATCTTAAATCCTACCTCTGATACTACTATTATAATGTAATAAATTGAAAATAGAAAATTAAACTTTAAAATAATAAAATAAATAAGACAATAAATAAAATACAAAGCAACAAGAAAAATTAAATTAAGATTATTTACATTGAAGGAGAATCTCATTTTATAGAAGAAAAATCAAAAATCTAAAATGAATTTTTGATGTGAATGAGGTGACCTTTCACCTACCCACTTTAAATGCATACTTTGATGTTACATATACATTGCTACTAATTGTAACATGTTTATGCTACAATATGTTACAACAATATAAATATATAACATGAAACACATGTAACGTAAAGTATATATATATTAAACATTATATAGTAATAATAATAAAAATTATAATTTATAAATATATTTATTATAATATAAATATATTATAATAACAATTATAATATATAATATAATACTATAAGTGTATGTGTCATAATGTATAGGTATATGTAACAATTAGTATATATTTGTTATATATATATATATATGTATGTATGTATGTATGTAATAGGTAACAATCAATATATATACTACAATATATATATATTATAGTATATATAAATGTATTCACACACACATGTATGTTAGTGATGTGTGCTTGTTTAATATGTTTGTGTATTGGGATTCTACATATACTCGAACATGAAATTTTCTTATGAGTAGAATGATTTTTTTAATGCACATTGGAAGAAAACTTTTGGACCTACCGAATTTTGCATTATCAATGGCCTCCAATAATTGAGATTCGTATTAATGTGTAGTATTGCAAGAGCATCCATCAAATGATGAAAAAAAAGAGAGGCAGTTTTTTGATTTGTTCTGCTCAATTATTATTGGAAAAATTGTACATTCATAGTTGGTAATGGAAAGAATACAATGTTATATATGTGTTGTATATTATTTTCCAATATAAACAAAGCCAAAGTGAATTAAATGAGTAGCAATAATTACACTTTCAGATATTATGCCAATGCACCCAAATAAATAAACATTTATTTTAATTGAGAGAAAATAAAACCAAGGCACATTAGTGTATCTAAGTGCATGTAGATACAACAATTAAATGTATGAACATGGGTTAATGTAACTTACAAACATAACAATGAATATAGAAAAAGAGAAAGGTTTTATACTTGAATACATTATAGATCACTCATTCACATAATAATTACAAATCCTTGAAAGAAATTATATTCTAGCTTTCAACCTAAACTAAAATCAAAACAAGATGATGCATTGACAAAACGCAAGTTATTTACTACAATTATTAGATTCTTCATGAAAAATGATTAAGTTGTAAGTTGAAGCTGTCTCTAACATTTTGAAGATAAAAAACATGACTTGTGGCCCATTTAGAAATCATAGAAATGAGATGTGAACCTTTGAGAATGGACTCTTGCTACAAGAAGAATAATTGATGCTGACCAAAACATTATCTTGTAAATTGTTATATGTTATGTGTTATATAGTATATTACATATATATGTATAAATATAATATTACAACTTCAATGGACATGTATATTAAAAATTATACTAGATGTAACATTGTTACTGATGTTATATACTATTGTCATTTGTTACATAAATTGTTATATTTTGTATTACATCTTATTGTTATTATATATTATTGTAATATGTTATATGTAACATGCTACTACTATTATATACTAGGGTAAGATGTTACGTATATAAAAATATGTAATATGTAACATGATATCATCCTCATCATTGTATACTCGTATAATATGTTACATATATTGCAATATTTTACATGCTACACATTACTACTATTATATGATGTTATATTATGTTACTTATACTACAATATGTTACATGCTATATGTTACTATTATTATTTGTTATTATAATTAATATGTTGCATATAATGCAGTATGTTATATTGTTGTAGTATGTTACATATACTATGATATGTTACATGCTACATGTTACTATTATTATATACTATTGTAATAAGTTACATATGTTGCAATATGTTATATGTTGCATGTTACTACTCTTATACACTACTATAATATGTTACACATATTGTAATATGTTGTGTAACATGTTATTTATATACTCATGTAATATATATATATATATATATATAATATGTAATAATCAATATATATATATATATATACTACATTATTTTGGAATATATATTTTACAAATACACCATACGAGTTTTGGCAAAAAATAAAGACCATACTTAATATATAAGGTCAAGTCATTGACATCACTATAACAAAATATCAAAATAGAAATAAAAAAAAAGAGATGCCATTTTCCATTTCTAAAGTTAGAAATGGATTAGAAATGGAAAGTAAATATTGCTACAAAATTTAGAAATAGAATAATAATTTGTTTCTATTTCAAGTCATGAGTTATTTGAGATAAAATAGAAATAGAATTAGAAATGGAATTCTATTATCAGATATATTTATTATTAAAAGTAATGACTTGTCTAAAAATTGAAATGAAATTTAATTTCATTTTAATTTGTTTAAAAATAGATTTGAGAACCATTCTTAATTTGGCAATGGAATTCAATTACCTCCTTGAATTTGAAATAGAAAATTATTTTATCGCTATATTATGTTAATGAATGTTTTCGGTAGACTTCGAACAACATTACTTTCTTTCAATATTTAGAATTGGTATTGGGAAAATTCAATAGCAACCCCCTTCACTCATCTTCCTCATCAACATTGTCCTCTTCAGTGGTTGTGGTCATTGGCATGTTCATCATCCATTGTGTCATGCAAATTTTTTTTGTTACTCACATTAATCCAACATCGTTGTGAGGGTTTCTAAGCTTGGTGGTAAGTGTATATTTTTTTGTCATTCAAACTACTCACACAATGTACTATATAATCTTATTATTTACATTGTACATCGATATTCTTGTTACAAGCAACCTCTTACATTATATTTTATTAGGATTTGGTTTACAGTTAGGGTTTGGGATTTTCCATTTTGATTGCTTGAAATAGCCTAGAACTAGATGACAAATTTTATATAAAATTTCATTAACACACCATAGATACACCACTCATAATGTATAATATAATCATAATGTATAATACTATCATTTATAGTTGACCATACTGTGCAGTAAACACATGTAGCACCATTATTTTTTTTATAGTTTATGGTGTGCATACCCCTAGCTCTCATACCATGTCAAAAATATATTAGTACACATGAAAACTTTCACATAAACAACATCAATATCATGTACATTGAGAAATCCATCCTAATATACACTAACTCAATGGTGAGAATCCACATGGTCAATGATCTCATATAACAAATAAAATAATAAACAAAATTACAACAATCAAACTTAAACCCTAACACTAAATACTTTTGCATCATTTTTTTTGTCAACATTTATATGATATACAAATTGAAATATAAACTTAAAATGGAGTTGTATTGTAATACTATGGTTATTAGATATTTACTTGTCATTTACTTATGGAGTGCATACATGTTACAAAACATTTTTATTATTTGTTATTGATGACGTCAATATAACATAGAAATATAATGAAGATATGAATATAACTTACTAAGAAATTCAGGTCATTGATATGATTCTACTTATGGAGTGCAAACTTGTAACTTATTTAATAAAAATAACACACACACACACACATGTATGTGTAAACACATAGTTGTTATTTCCTCTATATTTTTATAACATAGGTAAACATTAATAAATCTAAATCGATATGATAATACTTATTATTATAACTTATAATCTTTATAATTGAAATATCTAAATGCTTTCATTTTTTAAGAGACAATCTTATTTTTCAGAAAATTATAATAATTATATATCATATGTTTCTATATGTCGATATACTTTATTCACATATTACTGATAACAACTGATCTTGGCATTAATCCTTCACTACATGTTCATATACATGAAATGAAGGGTTAATGCCTATAACATATAGACAACACACAATGATAGTGATGTGTGTTTGTTTTATGTGTGTTTGTGCTATGATAATTTATAAAAATGGTTTTCCAACTTTATACAATAACAATATAAACTAATATGAGAAAAATATCTTTTTTTATTATATATACATTTTAATTATGTAATTTATAATTATATAATTGTGATGTATTTGTGTGATTTGTACTTTTTATCATACCCCACATTGTACAACAAATCTCATTACAATGTATTTATTTATTTAATACTTTTATAATCTATTATTATACATAAATTCAAAATTACAATAATGATTTTGATATTCTTTTATAAGACATGAACGAGATGTAAATAGTAACTTCTTTCACTCTAGATAGTAATAATAATCAATTCATATTCTAATTAACTATGAGCATATACTTTCCCCTCATTATAGAAGACATAGTAGTAAGAACATTTTAATAATATAAGATTAAGTCTCAAAATTATAACATAATTTCATAAAATAATATCTCCAAGATTAAGCATAGAAACAAATAACGAAATTTCATATTGGAAAGTTTGTAGCTTCCAGACCAAATAAATAAATGGTTAAAGATACTATTAATTTTTTATTTAATAAGAAACACAATAATATACAAAATCATTTAACAGGTTAACCCTTTTCCTTATATGTTAATGTCTATTTCTACATTTAATGCAATATATTTTTATTTATGTAATATTATAAATAAGTGACTATGACTTTAGTACATATAAATTATTATCTACGTTATTATTATTAAATATATGTTGGTATTATATGTAACATGAATAGAAAATATATGAACTAATCATGAATGAATGAATGTTAGGTTAAGAGATGTGATTTTGACTGATGAGTTCATGACAAGGATTGAGAAGTTTGTTGGTTTAGCTGAAAAGCACCCTCAATTAATAGATGAAACAAAAATAAGATGCTCGTGTAATGATCATTAATGTCAGGATTCGAGTTTTCAAGATATAATATTTGTGTGATTCCATCTTACAAAAAATTATTTTGTTAGAGACTATTATGTTTGGTATTAACATGAGAAAATATTTGTACGAAAAATAATAAAGTATTATGTACATAAAAGTATTGATTCAAATATTACAATAGAATATATCAATTCTAATAATACATGTGAAACCATGTTAAAGAATATTATTGGTCATTCCTTCAATTTGGATGTCAACGAGGACATCCCAAAACCAACAACAAAATAATTTTATGAAATACTAAAAGCATCATAAGATGTTTGTCTAATTAATCCATTTGGTCACTCAGAGTTATCTATAATGGCAAGAGTATTGAATTTAAAGGTAAACCATTATATTTTAAAAGATATTTTGATGAAATTTGTGAGTTGTTATTCAAATTGTTACCAAAGAATAATATAATGACAGATATCTTTAGCGAGGCCGTGAAGATATCCATTTGGCCACTCTCAGGTGTCGAACTCACCTGAGAGTTTGGCACCTTAATAGGGTTAAATCAGATCATGCTCCACTCTTGATTGAGTTGAGCAATGAGATGATGTAGAGGTGAATAACATTTAAGTTCCAACACATGTGGGTGAAACACATTGGCTTTCACAAGATCGTGAAGGCCAGCTAGAACAACCCCACACATGAGGTCGATTTGAAACACATCAGATCATTATGTTGATCATACATGTTCTTGCCTAGCTCTCTCTTTATCTTATTTAGGTGGTCAGACCCACTCTGATAGTGATCAAGGCGATACAGAGACTTATGTCTAAGTTTTTATAGGGTAATAAGAAAGATTTGAGGCACATTAGGTAGACAAGATGGGTGAACCTTTTCAAGCCACATGGCTAGGGTGGCTTGGGTTTCAGGAATATTCGGGACATCTCGATAGCAATAGAGATGCCTAAATTCTCTCTTCAATAGGTTTTGAGAGATTATTACTATGGTCTAGGCTTCCCTGATATGATGAAGAGGTACTCCGACATGCCTACATGGAGGAGAATAAAGAAAGAGAGTGCCAAAACTAAGGAGTACATGACATGGAAGGTCAGGAGTGGTGACATATTATTTTGGCATGATAAGTTGGTCGATGTGGAGAAGCTTAGCTTGCTAGGAGACTTGGTCCTCCTAAAACTCTAGTCAAAGAATTATTCAGGGGTGATGGTTGGGACCTAGAGAAGCTTCAAGAGATGCTCCAACCTAGATTGGTGGAACAAATTATTAATATTAAAAGATGTATGGTGGACAAAATCGGTCTGGCTTCCTAATATGGGATCCTTTTGCTTCAAGTCGACCTGGGATGTGGTACATTCCAAGGGTGACTTGATGCCGGATCATATAAAAATATGGAACAAGCATATTTCTATTAAGATATCTTATTTTGGACGGCACTTAGTTAATCGATTCATCCCGATAGATGAAATTATTAAGAAGAATGGCTATAGCCTGGCATCTAAATGCAGCAACTACCTAGAAGAAGTAATAAGTATTCACCTTAAACTTCATTGTGAGGATTCCCATCGAGTATGGAGGGAATGCTTTCCTAGTGTGAATACTCTTGACTAATTCAAAATCTGATTTGAAAGAGGATGCAAATATTTACTCAATTATAGCATACTAGGAGTATGTCGGTGCATCCTCAAAAAAACTACTTGTTTTAAAATGTAAGAAGGCAGAAGAATATCACTATCTATAGAAGCTTCGTGCAATGGTTGTGAAAGATATTTTATTATTTGTTATCAACAGCTATACTAGGCCGCATACTTGTGTCAATACTTGTTTAAATCAAGATCATCACCAACCAACTCATAATTGGTTTTTAGTCATATAAAGGCATTAATTAAGGCATAATTCACATTGTCTATGAATGTTATTCAAGCAAGTGTGATGGAGAAATGGTGATATCAAATATCATATAAAAAGTCTTTGGATGAAAAGAATAAAGCAATTAGATAATTATTAGGTAATTTCTTTCAATCATAATAGAGATTTCATATTTGTTATTGGCCAGAGAGCAAGCAAATCATGAATGTATGGTTATTTAGGAAAACAAGTGAAATTAATATGCTAAACACTGAGATATTCCAGTGCATGTTCTTATTAACAATGCTCTGAACAACTAGATTTCCCCTTATTATAATTTTCTTTATTTTTATTGCATGCATTGTTAAAAAATCCAAATTATTATACTAACAATTTAGAATTATTTTTTATAAAAAGTGGTACATGTATAAAAATAAAAGTCATATATAAAAATAATATGTATCAATGAGTCCCACAAGATTGAATTTTAATAGTTTTCTTAGGAAGGCACCTAGAATAAATAGTTTATTGGGCAATAGGATCTGATGGTGTCTGAGATGGAACCAAGAGAGATGATGGGACTGAGGGAGTTGATAGAGCTGAGGTAACTAATGTATTAAGTAGTCGATCGAGTATGAGGTCGCCTAGTTGGAAGCTTACACCACGCAGGTAAAAGGACAAGGATGGTGTCATCCATGAAAGGTAATGTATGGGATCATAAAGGGTGGGATGTCAATGTGATATCTATCGGTATGGATGCCAGCTCTGGTGACACTGGATAAGGCAAAGTCATGTAAGTGTGTGGGGGTAGGTAAGGTGATGTGTAAGTGTATGGGGGTAAAGAAGGTGATGTGTAAGTGTGTGGGGGTAGGGATTATGCTAAATCAATGTGTGCGGGTATGGAAGGTGATATGCAAGTGTGTTTGGATATAAACATCTTGAGTGAGGTGTAAGTATGGGAGGGTATCAAGAGGAAAACTCAGATCAAGTGTTCGTATACCACTATCATTGTCTACACCATGACTTGCCCCACCATCTCTAGCACGACCTCGGCCCTCAACTCCCTCTCTGTCTATGCCTCTCTCTCTACCTTGAATAGGCTGCATACGTGAAGGAGTAGATGACATCAGAAGGCTAATCGATGGTCCATGTGATGTGGATGCCTCCTGAATGTACCCTACAATGCGATGATCTTCTCTGATCTGGTGTAATACAGATCAGGCAATATGGTGATGTTGCACAAAGTACAAGCAGTAGGAAAATGAGAGCGATCGACTATGTCAATCATGGCAGTGATCTGTGTGAACCAAAGAAATAATTATAATTACATACTCTATTGATTAAATTTAGTTAAAATATTTTAGAAAGACACGAGTCTAACTTTCCAAAACATTCATACTAGTCTAATCAACTGGTAATCCATCATTCAGACCCTCAGCTACAATGCTATCAACATCGTCATTATGTAAGGTGTGCGACAATGGTGGTGCTAGATATTGTGCTGATCACCCAAAATCAGGTCAGTCCACATGAAGCCTCTTCCAAGACCATACCATAATATAAAAAAAATAGAAATTAAGCAATCTAATTACATAGCTAAAAGTGTATGAAATTACAAAAAAAAATTTACATATATGTATCAGTGTAATACAACCACTGATACTGCAACTACAATCCAAGCTAGCATGACATGACACTCGATATGTATGTGCAAATATTGCACCACCTCAACTAAAAGTTGAAATTTGTGTCAAATCCCAAAGTAGTGAAAGAAAGCACAAGTAAACATGGACCCCCTTCTTGTCCACAAACAAGAAGTATTACATCAGAACTAATATGAACCCATGTGCATTCCACTCCAAATCGACCTCATCAGCATCAGGTCCTAAGGTTGATAACTACAACCACTAGATGAAGATAGCAAAACCACTAAGAGCATCAACAGGTTGGGTGACTTTGAGCAGCTCACCACAAAACTCTACTACATCGAGCACACATGTCCCTATGATGACATGTCCATCAATATGAAGGCCAAGGATGATAGCAACATCATGTAACGTGATCGTCATCTCTCCAACTAGGACATATAATATGTGTCTCAGGATGCCATCTCTCGACGAGACAAGTAACAAGCAGCCGATCAATGATGATATGGCATAAGTGATATACACCATAGAATCTTGCACATATCATGTATGGACGAATGTGTGGATCCATCCTCCACAGGCTAAGGAAGGCTCTCATGTGCTGCCAAGGGCGGAGAACTTCCTGCAACTACAATTAACAAAATAACCATGTTTATAATTGAATATATATAGATTAGAGTGTAAAATTGGAATGTTAATTCATGAATAATAAAATAAAAAAAACATGCTCGGTGCCAATAAAGTGGGACTCATGTCTATCTTGCAATAGCAAGAGAGATGGATCGATCAACATCATGAAGCCCTCTGAATGCCACATATATAAGCTGGATGTCTGAAAGACACTATACATATTAATATAATACATTGGAGAAAATGTATAAATGATCAACATGCATGCAAAATAAGTGTTGGTTAAAACCAAAAACATTAAGTGTTGGTGAAAACCAACAACATTAAGTGTTGGTGAAAACTAACAACATTAACTGTTGGTGAAAACCATTCTACTGACCAACATACATGCAAAATAAGTTGTAAATATATCATTGATTACAAGATTTTTTGTTGATAATTACTTCATCATCCAACTATATCCTAATGCATATATATTTTACTCATAGAATTGTTGAGGATAATTCTTACAAAATTTTTTGAGGTTACCTTCATAGTCAATGTTATCTCAAAAAATAAATAAATAAATAAATAAATAAATAAATATATATATATATATATGGGTGTGGGTGTGCGCGCTCACTCATGTCTATACCCAATAAATCAAAAAAAGGAGAAACATGATATTACCATAATGTCTATACCCATAAATAAAAAAACAAAATTATTTTTTTAATGATAATGTATACATGAACAACGACAATAGAATGTTTCACAATTAAAATGTACTAAAACATAAATACTTTATATTTTGATACATTTTTTTTATATTTATTATATTTTAGTTTTTTTAATATATATTTTATGATTAGGCATTGAAAACATAATTAATATCAAACATGAAATCATCAAATGATTCATTTTAAATTATCAAGTAAAAGAAACATACAAAATATGAAATAGAAAAATTGTACAAACTATTGTATGGAAGTTTGATTTTATACTTTACATGGATTTTTTTTTTCATGGAAACTCTTCAATTGATTGATGCACAAGGAAAAACGATGAAACAACAAGAAACAAAGGCATAGGGCCATTTCCATTGACATTGGTTCTAATCTTATTTTCTCCCATAATGAATTTCTTTGCTGCACGTTGTTGTGGATTTCTCCACACCTTTTGGTACTATCTATCTACAATGGCTCTTGACATTGAAATTATTTATTGGTCTTGTTAGTGGAGTTACACCTCCAATGTTAGATTATCCACTTTCAACACTCATGTATAAAATATCCAAAATCACAAATCCATCTATATGTTATGATGCATACATATTTTGAGAAAAACTCCTCAATACTACAAGCATTAAAGTATTGATATTTCAATATTTCATGACATTTCAATTTTTATACTTCAAAAATTATGCTCAAATTTATCTTTGTTTTAAAGAATTGATATTGCACAAATAGTAAGTTTATTGCATTGTGATGTTTTACTGATTTTGCCAACATAACATAATTTTCAATTTATTTAGAAGTGTCTTGGAAATTAATCTTTCATAAAGAAAACATATTTATATTTATTATTAACAACTAAGTGGTATTTAAAATTAATAAACTTTATGTTAAATCACATATAAATTAATTCAATGCATCTTTAAAATGTTCATCTAGTCTTTGACATAATATGATTCAAAGAGCATCTTTTGGCAATCATGTATTATCTTTGTTTTCTGGATGAAATTACTATAATCAACAAAAATATATTATACAATATCATATTTTTGATTTAAAAAAAATTATAAAGTGTCATTTGTTTTTATGAGTCAACATTAATTTTGTATGAATTGGAATTTGGAAACAATTGGCTTGAGTTGCCATTAGACAATTGTTATTACTTGATGAGTTATAGACACTATTCTACTACTGAGAAAATGTTGGGGCTGCATCATCTACTAACCCAACCTATTTGGCCTTTGGATTAGTAATCAAATCAATTTTTTTATTTGTTATTAAAAAACAAAAAACACATGTCCATATATGCAACCTCTTTAATGCAAAATTGAGTTAGAAATAAGGAGATTTTGTGTATGTAGTTGTATTCCATTAAAGTAAAGAATTCCAACTTGTTTTTTTTATGAAGGAACTTCAATTTCGTCTAAATATTTCTTTTTTTAGAAGATAAAATAATAAGAAATCATATATGTGGTCGTGTCTCGATGTGAAAATACAAGATCTATTACATCTTGGAAGAAGTTCGAAAATATACATCCATGTTGTTGTCATTGTGTAGTTGTGGTGTCTTTAGTTGTGTTGTTGTAGTTGATACTGAGTGTCCATATTCTTGATCACTATTCAAAAATATATAGTTGCAAGTGATTGTCAAAACTATGTCGATTCAGAAACTAGAAAATGAAAGATTTTACCTTAAAAAAATCAATAATAAAATAGTATTACTTTATTTAATGTAATGCAAAATTCATATACACGAAGAGCACAAAATTCATATACACATACACACAAAATGATAACAAAAAAAATATACCAAATCAAACAAGACAAACATATCCAATATTCATAGATAATTTAAGAATACATACAGATACAAAAATAATCGAATGATGAATCATATGATGAGCAACAACAATGGGCGGGGAGGGAGGGAGGAAGAGCAAAATGGGAAAAGAAAAGCCTTATCATGAAAATTGAATTCAGCCAAATGTTATTATTATAGATGACAAAATTTGAATAAAATCAAATGACGTCATTCTCGTTGTCGGCATTGCATATTATTTTAGTCAATAATTTCTTAATCAAATTGATTTTATATTTTTTTTTCTAAAATAAATTATTTCCATACAAAATTCTTTAAATTTAGGATGAATTATGTTTCGGGATACTCTCTCATAAATATTTAAATATTTATAAAAAATCACAACTCTTAAGAAATTAAAATTTAGGGAACTCTATTGCATTAATCCTAGATTATCCTTTATTAAATCTCATCGGTCATTCGGCCATTATTATCTCTCATCGCTCTCTCCCATTGACGAGTTCGATGGATCTCTCAATGAAACTTGACGATGAGCTCTTGGAGCTCGACCACAAGCTTGTCGATGGAAGAGGACGAGGGCTAATGAGAAATAGCGAGGGCTGATGAGAGAGGATAAGGTCTGAATGGCCGATGTGATTTAATGAAGAGCAATATAGTAATAAAGCAATAGAGTTCCCTAGATTTTAATTTATTAAAAGTCTATCGAATTTTTTTAAATATTAAAAAATTAGTTGCATATTTTTCAATATTTATAGTGGATTACGCGTAACGTATTTCCCCCATAAAATTTATGGTCATTTCACTTCATGGCGTTCCTGCTTGCCGTATGCCGAGTTGGCAAATGAGAGGCTGAGGGTGAGCGTCAAGGCTGAGGGTGAGCGTCAAGGCTGAGGGTGAGCCCCAAGGCTGAGGGTGAGCGTCAAGGCTGAGGGTGAGCGTCAAGGCTGAGGGTGAGCGTCAAGGCTGAGGGTGAGCGTCAAGGCTGAGGGTGAGCGTCAAGGCTGAGGGTGAGCCCCAAGGCTGAGGGTGAGCGTCAAGGCTGAGGGTGAGCCCCAAGGCTGAGGGTGAGCGTCAAGGCTGAGGGTGAGCGTCATGGCTGAGGGTGAGCGTCATGGCTGAGGGTGAGCGTCATGGCTGAGGGTGAGCGTCATGGCTGAGGGGCAATGGCACAAGGCGTAAGGCATCCGATGACACCACCGACATTGCTTTCGGACGCCCAAGCCCCCTTTTTCCAGGACCACCAGTCTCATCTTCCTGCTGACACGGTCTTCTTTATGATATTTCCCGACTCCTCCCTTACAAACTCCGCGTCTTCTCCGTCATCAATTCAGGCCCTCCACCTACAAATCCTCAATATTGTCCATCCTTACACCTCCTGTTATCTCTGGCAGCACGAGCCTTTTAGCCTTTCCATCTCCTATGATGGACATTTTTCTCACTTGCGAGGAAAGCTACGATATGGTGACAATATCGAAGACGAATGGTTTACCGTGTTCCTCCTCTTCGAGATTTCTCGCGAGTTCCACGCCATTTCAGTTCGAGTGTGGGACAGCGATGGGGAGTTCTTATTGATCGAATCTGCGTTTCACCTTCCACGATGGATAAACCCTGAAAATAGTGGGAACCGCGTGTTTATAAGGGGAGGTGATCTTCATATTGTTCCTAAAAGAGAAATGCCGAACCCAAAATTGGTTGATTCCTTGAAGTTTCTCGTGAGTCACGAAGGGACTTCACGGGCTGGGGATTGCATTCAGTCAGCTATAAAGAATCGGATATGTGAGTACCCAGAAAGGGCTAGACATAATATGCATGTAATAAGGGTCAAAGTTCCGATATCTGTGGCATGGGTTTTAAAACAGGAGCCTTGTTTGGTATCTTTGGCAGTGGAGTCGTTTTATGACAGGGACATGGATACAATGAACTATGCAAGTAAGATGGAGAAGTTCGTTGGGAAAGGAAAGGAAGAAGAGATTGTCTGCATGGCTCTTAGGGTCTCTAGGGCCATGTATGCGCAGTTAATGCAGCAGAAATTTCAGGCACCAAAATGTTATCGAATGCCCTGCAGAGGAAATGATCCTATTGGTTACTTGGAAGCAGAGCTGGGCATGAAAATTGCATGTGGATTGGAGATGATGTATCAACAGAGGAGGAAATATGGGGAGGAAGGAAAAGGAACTACGTGGGATGTGTACAGGGGCTCTTTAAACAGAAATGGATACTTTGAAGGGTTCATTCCTGGTTCAATTGGGTACAAAAGGTTGTTACAAAATGCAGAAGAGTATTATCGGAAGAGTGCTTTGTTTTGGAGGACAAGGTAGTTGTTTGCTGACTTCATAATTTTTGTTTTGATACTATGGATGAGCAGATTTTATGTTTCTTGAATATTGGCTTCCTGTGAATCAAATGTTATTTATCTCATTAGAAATAAGTAGATCAAACAATATAGGAAAAAACTTCATGATTTAGTAACATCATTACTAATAATTCTTTTAATCCTATGGTCCTACTCAAGTGCCATGGGATGTCTTAGAATATAAATTTTCAATGTTTGAATCCTAATTTCATTGGACTAGTGAGATTTATCTCATGAAAACTTACTTGGGCTGGGGCTGTCAGTTGTGGCAGTGGCAAGATTCGTCTTCATTTGAGAAATGTTGAGGTTTGTGCAAGTTGGTCTAGATGCTCATGGTTATCAAAGAAACTAAACATTTTGAGTACCTAGATAATTGATAAAGGCACACTAAATGATCATAGTTGTTTTTTCTCATATTCAAGAGAGAAAATTTGCAAAAATTGTATATACTTAAATAATAAAAAGGTAAAAGTAATTATTTATTTTTGATATATAAATTAAAATATACAATATAATGAGAGAATAAAAAAAATTTGATTCTTTAAAAAACTTATAATTAAAATTATATAGTTTTTAAAAGATATTTGAAAAGTATTTTTTCATATAAAATATTTTAGTTAACTCAATTGTATACATTAAAGTCATCTAAAATGATGAATAACATATAATAAAAACTCATGATTACAAAGAAAATATTGATTTTATATATTGAAAAAGAAAATGATTGGGAAATTCTCTAATGTTAAGTATTTCTATCATGAAAATATAAAAGAAAAATAAAAGCAAACTGTAATATCATTCTTTAATTGGCACACAAATCTCTAGGGTATCAAGTTTAAAGAAAGGAGAAATAAGACATGACCTTCTCAAAGTAGAGATGCCAATGATAGGCTGTGTCGTGCCGGCAAGGTTCATTTAGTCCAAGCTAGCCTAGAATATTCCGTAGGCTAGCCGGGCCAAAACCATCCAGTATGGGCTGTTGTGCAAGGTCATACTGAGTTGTGTTGGATCATGTCATGTCGTGCTTCCCATGCCAAAAGTTTGGCCTTGCACGGCCTGAGCCATGCAATGAGCTAGCCCATGACATGTTCATTCATGGTTTCTGACTTCTGAATAGTGTCATGCCATGTCAGGCACGGCTGAATGATGCCCTGTTGTGGGTCATGCTCTGGGTGCCTATCCTAGTTGACATCTTTATCTCAAGGTTTTGTAAAAATATTGTCTAGCTAATTTATTTTAGGAATGTAAGCCATAACCATAAGTTTATCATGAATCATTTTTAAGAGAAAAATAATTAATTTTTATATATTTTAGTTGCTTGTGAAATATTATATTAAACAGTGAAGATTATTTATTTCGTAGTTTGACAATCACAATAGAGGATAGTAGAATAAGTGATTGAATATTCAATCTTTTTAGATATATGATTGATTTAATGAATCTCATAAGTAGCTATGTCAATTAACTCATACTCGATTTCTATACTAAATCCAAATATTGTTAATATTCAATTAAAATTTGAATATCTAATTAGCATCGGCATGACATAGCAGGAGCTTGTGGCTCAAGCCCATGCCATTTTGGTAGGCACCAACCTAATAGGCACTAGCTAATTATGCCCAATGTGGTTGGTAGGGCCCTCGGATCATGCCTGATACCTCTAGGCTGTAATGTATGCAATGAGCTATGAGTGAGAGCTACCTTTGGCTAGGGCTAGCATAACAACTAGCTTGGCTAGTGCCTGGCTAGCCCTAGTCTTGGTTTGGACCACAATTTATGGATAAAAAATAAAAAAAAAATTAAATTTAAATAACTAAAAAAAAATTTAAATTTTTATTATGAACTATATAGCAATATTTAAAACATTAAATTTTTTGAAAATATAAAGTTATATTTAGTACAATTATAATGAATATAAAATTAAGAGATAAGTTTATGATTCTTGAAGAGTTTAAATAAAACGACTTATTTGAGTTTGAGAAATTTATTATAAGTTTGATTTTATATTGAAAAAAACTTTTGGTCAATCTTCTATTAATTAGTTAGGATCTATTGATGTTTCTCTAATGGGCTAATGATAAGGTGAAATTAGTTTATTGTAGAACTAATGTTTGATATTTCATACAGGATGAATCTTGATGGGGTTTTGTTGGAGTACTACATGAATTGTGTCATTATGTTAAAATTCTTGACCCATGAAAAGTAGTGTCAAATGTGATTAAAAGTGGCACTGTGAATATAAGTACCAAATGGAATGTATTGTGCTGGTATGATCCAATTTTTTATGTCTGTTCAAGTCACTATGCTATGCTGACATTATTTTAAAAAGGGGTAGTCTGACATGATTCTTTGGCTTGACTTTTGGGCAAGTTGTGCTAAGTCTTGCCAAGCCGGGTTAGGCCTGACCAAACTAATTCACTTTGTTTTAAGCTAGTTCGAGTTTATTCCATGCTAGCTTGTATCAGGCTAGGCTAGCCTAGGTCAGGATCAAGCTAGCCGGTTTGGCCAACTAGGCCTAAACTGGCCTGCATGGGTCGTCATGCATTGTTGTGTTGTGCTAGCCTTTCGTGCCAAATGTTTGGCCTGCAGTATGTTCAAGCACGATTCTGATTTTTGAACCATGCTATGCCTTGTCAGGTACGACTGAATCTTGCTGTGTCAAGCACGATTAAATCATGTCATGCCAGACTCGACAGAACCTTGCCCTGCCAGGCACGACTGAGCCATGCATAGCCAAGGATCATGCCCAGGCCGATGGGCCCAGTTGACATCTTTATTAATACCTAGGAAATACATGTGTCAAATGGGCCTGAGCTTGACATGAGGCAATGCACAAAAATGTCGTGTTGAACCAGACATGGTTCTGAACTATGCATAGATCATGATCGTGCTTGCTCGTGGCAGGGCTTATGTGTAGTGTCTGGCACACAAGGCATGGGCCCATGGCCCTTGCCACATTTAAAATCCATAACAATTTTATAATGGTTGCTTAAAGTTGACAGGATAGTAGCTTGTTGTTGCTATCTTGATCATGATAGATTATTAAAAAAAAGCAAAAAAAAAATAAAAATAAAAATAAAAAGTATAGTTTTTAAAGAAAATATTACCATATTAACATATTAACATATTTGTTTTTTTAGTTTATTTGTAATCTTTCATTTTCTCATTGATTCTCATTATATTAAATCATAATAAATCAGCTAAAAGTTTATCTTTTTTTATAAATTTATTTTTATTTTCAAATATATTTTAATATTTATCATAATTTTCATCTAGCAAAGTGATTTTAGTTGTGAGATGATAAAGTAATTTTGGTTGTAAGATGATAAATAATTATGTTTGTGGAATTGTTGTTTGTTGCTCACATTAAAATATATTGCATATTTCTTTTTTTTTTACGTTATTTTTTTAGTTAAGTAAAATAATAATTAATCAAAATATTTTTTTTTTACTCATAAAATCACTAAAAACTTGAATTTAGATAAAAAACATAAAAAATAATAAATATAATGAAAATGTAGTATACCTAAATATAAATATCAACAATCCAATCAAAAAGTATGACATTAAGTTGTCTTCAAGCGCTCTGATCTCATATGCCTAAAAAAATCTAAGCATAGGTGAACAATAATAATATAGATATATTTTAAAATAATTAATAATAAAAATTTTATGAGTGTCAATGAAGATTTAATATATATATATATATAAAATAAAAAAATACATCTATGTATGAGTAATGGTGATATCAGATTCCTTAAGAGATATAAAATTAATACACAAAAAAATATGATACATTAAATTCTAGATAAAGTTGACTTAGCAGTGAGGTCATTGAAGTTGAATCAACTTTTTACTTCAATTAATTCATTTTATTTATTGCATGAGTATGAAAAAAATGCATGATGAAATTCATCGCTAGAATGTGTCTTGATTAGATTTTTATAGGATTCTAGATTATTTTATCTTTTTACAAATATATTTAGTTTGCTTATCATGTTATCTTTAGATTGATTAATAGGAATAAATGTGTCAAATGGGTTGGGTGGCTCACGCATGGCTCCTAGTTTGGCTCGACATGATCCAGAATCATGCCTTGGGCTGGGCTGGGCCGTCCCATGACATGGTTTGTGTTATTTTGGGCTGACATGAACCATGCCTTGTGTCAAGCTAGGCATGATCTGTGTACCTGACCTGGTGGTATGGTAAATTGGTCTGGGTGATCACCCGACGGGATTCTCGTCTAGTGGTCACCTGGCCAATCACTTTTTTTATAAAAAAACAATATTCAATTTGCCTGATATAGGGTAGTCCAATTTTTTTAAAACAATCGGCCATTCGGCTGATTGTAATTTGTTGGCCCGTAAGTTGGCCACTCGTCATGCAATGGGCAACGGGGGATGGTTTGGCATGGCCGTGCACTTGGTCATTCCATCGTGCTGTGCTGGGTCGGTGGACCTTGCCACCGTGCTGTGCTAAGTATGACACGGGAATTTGCATGACACAGCTTGTTTGATACCTCTAAGTAGAAATGATATATTTGGACTAATTACAAAAAAAATTAATGTATTCATATATGTGATTGTCCATTTTGTTAATTATAAGTAAAAATTAAATAAAAAAAATATTAGAAATTTATGAGATCATCTATTTTTATGATGATCTTATTATTTTTGAGTATTTGTTGAAGATCTTTTGGGAATATAAGATTTAAAATTAATTTTTTTATATAATTTTCAATAATTTTTTAAATAATTGTGACATGATTAATGTATTTTTGATAACTATTAAAGTTGTGTTCTTATTTGAGATTTATTATGTTACATGTTTGTATCACATATTTAATCTAATGGTGTAAGCAAGAATAAGAATAAATTTTCTCGTAGTCATATTAGATCATATGATAATTTCACTAAAATATCTTAAGACACATTGTATAATATAAGAGTTTGACACTATGTAAGTCGACAAGCCTCAAAAAATAATTTGAATGGATTTTGATATCATTGAAATTATATATATTTCATGTGAGATTCATGTATTGCTTATCAATACGTGATATCCGAATATATTAATAATAAAAATAATAAATTAATTATTGATTAATCAGATTGAAATATAAAATTTTATTTATGAAAAATTTAAAGATCTTTTATGAAATTAGGAACACATGTTTGTCTGTGTACACTTCTATCACATGTGTTGTACTTAGGTATATATATATAATATTAATAGTTTATTTAAAAAAATATAAAAAATACTTAGATTTTAGTATTATGACCATCGAAAAGGGAAAAAAATGTTTAAAATACTAGTTATATTTTAGTATTGCTTTGATGCATCTATGAATTTTCAAGTCAAGATAAAAAGGGTGAAACATAATTTAAACTATATATTTTAGTGATAATTAGATAAGTTATCACTACTAGTCATCCACCTACATTTAATTAAAAGTGGTAGGATTTGCTAGTCATTGAACTGCATAAATCAACTTCAATATTTTGATAGTAGGATTTTAGAATAATTAAATAAGTTATTTAAATTTTATAATAATTAGAATGATAATTTTAGCAAACCTTCAAGTATGGACATAAACATTGTATTCAGAAGCGATGATTTTTTTATTTAGTTAGCTAGAAACAACTGACAAATAGATTTGTTAAATAAAAGTGAGCTATTAAAATATTTAGATTTTAATTATTATTTTATTCTGTCTCAGTAATTTTAATAATTTTGATATATTAAATTGATAAAAATTATGTGAATTTATTTTTTTCATGATATCCAAAATGATACGAGATCTACTGATGACTTATTCAGTGTCTAGCTTAATATTGAAATTTTTTTGATTATGAATATAATTTTAGATAGGAAGAGCATGCTATGACTAAATATTATTAAAATAATTTTTGTTTAAAGAATTAATATAAATTTATGATGAGTCTTAAAGATGAAATGAAAAAATTGCATTTAGATTATGATGCTAACTCACATAAAAATACGAATGTTATTATTGAGTCTATGAGCTTTGATGATCTGAACTTGACAAATTGATTTTGTAATTAAAAAGGTTCGTTTTTCATTATATTTATTTTTTAAGGAATTTATAGTGTAATTTGTAGTATTTTTTTAATGTTAGTGTAGTTTGTATCTAATTTTTAATATTTTTTTAATATATTATATTATTACTATAATGTAATAATTAATAACTTGTAAAATTAAAATTAAAAAATTAAAATTTAATTGAATTTATTATCGTTTACAAACTGAACTGCAGTGCAATTGCATGTTGGAAAATGGAGCCTGCAAGCCTGAAATGCCCATGCCCAGTAGCAACACCTTAGCTAAGGTCACGCTACACCCCTTGGCCTGGTAGTCAGCATCTAGCAGGCATCAGGACAGAATTCTGTCATGTCTGTTGTAGTGGGCATTAGCCAGACCTGACATGACTCAACATGATCTACTAACCCAGTTGGGTTATTGGGCCATGTAAGGCCTGCCTTTCTTGGTCTAATGTCGGCACGACAATGTGGCACGATCGGGACTTCATAATTTGGGATGTGCCAATACTGCACGGTATAGCTAATTAATCATCCTAGTACTTAGAATATACTACACATATAATACACTAACCTTTTAATTTATTATTAAAAAATAAGAATAATCTAGCATGCATCTTTTCAAGTTAAATTTTAAAATTCTTTAACATAAAAGAAAATCTACTAAACTATGTCATAGGAGATTACTCTAGGGCATAAATAGTCTTCTATGATCTAGACACTATACCTATGCTCACAAGAATAGTAAATCATGGTGGCTACTCTATAAATATATATTTTTGAGATTATATTGAATGAATAAAATTATCATATTTATCTAATATATTTGCAAGATATAATAATAGAAATTAACATTTTAATAATGATTATTTTGACAATTTTAAAAAATGTCCTAATAATTAATATATTTTATATAATACATGTGAATGAATAGTGCATCATATTGAACAATGTGTGTGCGCTAATATCGATCATGTGAATAGTGATCGAATGAATAGTGCCCCCTCCATTGAACTGTGTACATATGTGAATATTGATTGCGTGATCAATGCACCGTATTGGATAGTGCAATGTGCGTGAATATTGATTACGTGAATAGTTACTACATTGAACATTGTGTTGTGTGTGAATAATTACTACGTAAATAATACTTTTGAAAAATCTATATAAATGATGCAATTTCATATGGAATGTATACTTTAAATTAAAAGAAAAATTTTCTTTAAATTTTATTTATTTATTTTTTAAAATAAGTTTAATTATAATTTTGTATTTATTTTGCAACACGTTATTAGTATGAAGCTCTGTCCAACTAATTACAGTAGATTGTTATTAAAAATCAGTAAATCTTTTTTATTATTAATTGATTAACTAATATAAACACTAATTTAGTTAATAATAAATTATGTTTTGTTTATTTTTTTTACTTAAAATAGTGACCTATTTTTAATAATACTATCATGATAAATTTGATAAAATTTTGAATTTGTGATATTATATATCATAAGTAAAAATAATTAATCATGGATACTTCACATTGAAATTCATTCGAAAGTTAATATTTTTGATGATATTATTAAAGATTGTAATAAGGAAATTTGCTCAGGACAAAGTAAAAGTGATGATTTTCATTCGACATTACTTTCATAAGGGACTAAAAGTTAAATATTTAACGATAAAAGATTCTCTTGAATTTTGGAATAACCTAAAAGAAAGATATGACTACTTGAACATGATTGTTCTCTTCAAAGCTCATTATAAATGGATATAGTTATATTTACAAGATTATAAGATAAAAAGTAAATATAATTTAACTATGTTTCAAATTAGCTCATATTAAAAATCATGTGGGAGAAAGTCACCGATCAATTATGCTAAATGGGTTTTTCAGTTTTCTTATTTCAAATTTGCTTATGCAGTGACAATATCGAGAAATGAATTTTAAGAAATATTTTGAATTAATTTTTTGTTTTCTTGTGACTGAACAAAATAATGAGCTTCTAATAAGAAATCATGAAACACGTATAATTGGTTATACTTCATTCCCTTAAGTGAATGTGGTTATATATCAATATCATTTTCAAATCCCAAGGCTATGATTGTGGTTGTGGACATAGACGTGGTTAAGGCTGTTTAGATCAATTTAATAATTGGGGTGATTATTTCAAAAATTCATCTTACCATATATAGTGGAAGAGAACTGAGAAGAAATTTGATAAAAATAAAGTGACTTCAATAAAAATTCAGAGGAAAACTCATGTTACCGTTGTGGAATGAAGGGTCATTAGTTGCGTACCTACTGTATGTCAACATATTTTTTTGATTTATTTAAGAAGTTAGAAAAGAAATGAGAAAAAAATAAAAATTAATTTTATTACTGAGTGCGATCATTCTAAAGCATAATTCAATGACATCACTATCTGGATGTTGTAGATCTTTTTATTCAATAAGAGAATACTATTTCTCATTTGATTATAATAATATTAATTAAATAAATTCCTAAATAATAATAATGTTTTTGTGACTCTTATTTGAAATAGTATTTGATTATAATAAGAGTACTATTTCTTAATAATAATAATAATAATAATAATAATAATGTCCAAGGATACTTATATTTAAAAGAGTTATATATTTCTATGTAATATTTATGCTGTTAAATAAATTCCTAAATAATAAGATAAATTTTATTTAATTTTATCAGTGTTAGATATAATATTAATTAAAATTTTTTCACCAATATATCTTCTATATATTATTATTCAATTATTTAATTATATTGGGGTCCTTGTGACTCTTTCAATACTGAAGATGAAATTATCATTAAGTAAATTTTATATTGATAAAAAAAAATTGTCTGGTGAACAGTGCTATAATGCATATTATACTCAAAAATTTATGAACTATTTTTTCTCCTTAAAGAGACAAATAATAATATTATGATTTGTAGTTGTGCAAAACTAACTAAAAGTTCTGGAAGAACTCATATCATATTGTTTAATGTAGAGGTGGAAAACGGGCCGGGCCGGCCCGACCCTTTTTTTTGAGCACGGGCATGCTTTCGTGCCGGGCCAGGCACGCCATCGTTTAAAAAAGCCGGGCCTGCAGGCACGATAGGCCGTGACGTGTTGTGCCGGGCCCGCTCTGGCCTGGCCAATAAATTTTTTTTTTAATTTTTTTTAATTTTTTTTATTTTTATTTTATTTATATAAATTATTAAATTATATATAAAATTTTAGATAATGTATAATATTGTATATTTATAATATGAAAAATGTTAAAATTTATTAAAATAACAAAGTTTAAAATTTTTTTATAATGTAATATAAAATTAGTTTAAAATTTATTAGAATTATATAATATAATTATAAATTTTTAAATGAAAAATTAAAACAAAAAAATAAATAAATCAATACATCTTGTTTAAAAAAATAAAAATTAAAAAAAAAACATAAGCAACTCAAATGAAAAATGACCAATCAGCCATTCGATACCGAAGGTCCGAACCAAACAAATTACAGTTTCAACATAACGTATAAATAAAACGTACAATCAATAAAAAATAAAACATCGAAATCAAAAAATAGTAGATCATCATCAATCGTCAATCGGCATATCATGAGCATCATCTGTAGCAATATCAAGATTAGTATCATATGGATCATCATTATCTGCAATCAACTCCTACGCTATCGCAGTGGATGCGGCTGCAGTCCCAGTCTCAGTCCCAGCTCCAGCACGATCATGGATACTAAACCTTGAATTCTTTCAATCCTTCAAATAAGCCAAGGCCTCAACAATATCTGGACGTAATCTCGATGTCCTATCTGAAATCAGGTTCACTTCAACAGAAAAAGCAGACTCCGATGCTACGCTCGACACCGGAGGAGTCAGTAGATCTCGTGTCATCCTCGATAGCACGGGAAATGTGGACTCATATGATTTCCACCACTATAATATATCAAGATTTTTAGTATCAGAATGTGATAGGATTGAGCAGTAATCGATAGCACGGGAAAATCCCGTGCCGGTTTGCCGTGCCACGGGCACCAAACCGTGCCAGGTCAGGCACGGCACGGCTCGTGCCTTACCCGGGCACGAGATTTTTCCATGCCAGCCCGGCCTGGCCCGGCCTGGTTAACACCTCTAGTTTAATAATATCATATTTGTATTTCATGATATTTTATATTTTGAAAAGTATCATTGAAACTTATTAAGTTTTAAGAATATTTATAAGAATGAATATCATGTTTAGACAACAAATAAAGACAAAGTCGAATATCTATTTATTACATCTATAATTTTAGGCAAGAAAAATATACTAAAAAAATTGCTTGCATTTTTTTATAGTTTATATTATATCATTATTGACAATATTGAGGCACATGCCTTAGTGAATTAGAAGTTCACTAATAATCATAATTTATAATTTGACATAATTGGGTGGGCCATCCCGGTTCAATTATGATGCGAAGAATTATAAAGAAATCACGTGAGCATTAATTGAAAAATTAGAAAATATTACAATCTAATAACTTCTAATGTGATGATTGCTTTCAAGACAAATTAATTCTCTGACTATCATTTATTAAGATACATGATAATATTTCTGGAACACATGCATGATGATATTTAGATAATATTTATATATTTCTGGAACACATACATGATGATTGCCTTAGTTGAATTGCTTGAATTTCTGGAACACATACATGATGATATTTGTGGACCTATACAATCACCAAGTGAAATATTTAGATATTTTATAGTTTTAATTGATGCTTTTATTAGGTGGTCACATGTTTGATTATTGTCAAGTTGCACCTTGACATTTGAAAAATTACTATCTTAACTAATATGTCTTTGAGCTCACTTTTCAGATAATCCAATTAAAATAATATAACTTGATAATGTTTGTGAGTTTACTTTTCAAGCATTCGATGATTATTACACAATTATTAGAATAAAAAATATTTAATATCTTGTAGCATATGTTCATACTTAGAATGATCTTGTAGAATCATTTATAAAATAAATTCAATTAGTCGTTAAACTATTACTTATGAGAACAAAGCTTATATTTGCATTAGAATATGTTATTTTACATGCAATAACATTTATTCATACAAGGTAGAGGTGTCAAATGGGCCGGCCCAGCACGGCACGGCCCGTAGGCACGGCAAGGCCGTGCCGTGCAGTGCCCGGCCTGCTTCGGCACGCCTTGCCAATACAGGCCAGGCAAGGCGGCACAGCACCGGCAGGGCAGGCGGGGCGGGAGCCGCACCGCAACGCGTGATCGGGTCAACCGGGGTCCGGGTCAACCGGGGTCCGGGTCAACCGGGGTCCGGGTCAACCGGGGTCCGGGTCAACCGGGGTCCGGGTCCCGGGAGGCCAGCCGCCAGCACGAGCACGGGCCACGGGCTGAAATTGCCAAAATGGCAGATTAGAAATTTTTTTTTTAATTGTAAATTTTTTTATTAAGTTACTGTATAGACTTTAGATTATTTGTAATAATTAAAAAATATAATTTTTTGTAAAAATTATAACATTGAAAATTAAATAAAACAAACAAAAAATAGAAAAAAATTTTTTTTTTTTTCAATTTAGTTTAGCATTTTTTATTATTTTAATTTATTAATTATATATTAAAATTTAAAGTTATTAAATTTTAAAATAAAATTTAAATCGTAAAATAATAAATAAATACATTAAGTTAGTAAAAATTATAATTAAAAAAAAATTAAACTACACAAATGAAAAATTACCATTCATGCTTTTGAAACCAATAGTCCGAAGAAAACAAGTATAAGTTTCAACACAACGTATGGTACAAACTACAAAGTACAAACAAAGCGTATAAATAAAATAAATAAAAAAACATCGAAAAAAAAGAGCAGATGAGCATCAATCGTTAAGCGGCATATCATGATAATCATCAGCCGCAACATCAAGATCAGTATCATATGGATCATCATCATCGGCAATCAGCTTCTCCGCCATCGTAGTGGATGTGGATGCGACTGCAGTGCCTGTCACAGTCCCAGCTTCAGCAGGATCACTGATGCTAAATCTCGATTCCTCCCAATCCTTCAAATATGCCAAGGTCTCAATCATATCTGGACGTAATCTCGATCTCTTATCCGAAATCACGTTCACTGCAACAGAAAAAGCAGACTCTGATGCTACTGCTCGACACCGGAGGAGTCAGTAGATTCCGTGCCATCCTAGATAGCACGGAATAGGCGGACTCATATGATTTCCACCACTGTAATAAATCAAGATTCTTATTATCAGAAGGTGATAGGATTGAGCAGTAATTGGTATCTAAGTACCGAGACAGCTCGCTCCTATGTGAAGGTCCACCCCTACGTTTCCTCCTCGCTAGGTTAATGGAATAATCATCATCTCCGAACAAGGTATCAGTGTCCGTACTCACAGTCTCACCACCACCACCACCATACCTAGTATCGTAGTATGTGAACATGTCTGTCAACTTCTCGTAAATGAACCCTTCAGGTGACTCTTCCAGGTTCATGCACTAGGAAATGAAAGTCAGGGTGTTTTCAACCCCTTCCACCTTAGCCCTAGGGTCCATGCATGCTGCGAGGCAATAAAGAGATGGAATGGAGGACCAGTACTTCAAGTACTTGGTCTTCATCTCTGCAATCATATGGCTAAGCGTTGGGTCCGCTCGATACTTCCTAAACATGCTACTAATGTTGCATATGCAACGAAGTGCAATGCAAGTGGTGGGCGTATACACCGACGAACACATGTTTGTCGTGTCATAAAATATCTTCAGGAATTTCATAAATGAAATTCCTGAAGCCCAGTCAGTGTCGTCAATAATAAGTTCGCCACTCTTACTATTGACGTAGTCGGATATCACGTGTTCGTATCCAACACATGATTCCAACATCAGGTACGTGTAATTCCAACGATGTCTCACATCCGATTGGAATTTCTTCTTCTTAAGATTCGCAGACAAACAGAGATTACCAAACTCTTGTAGTCTGCGAGGAGTGCGAATATACTTGAGTGCATTGCGTATATTTTCCAACGCGGGGGAACAGACCTTCATACCCGCTTGAATTATCAGGTTAATAACATGACACATGCATCTGACATGAAAGATCTCTCCTAATGGTGCGTCTCTAATATTCCTAACAAACATATTGATCGCTACTTCATTATTTGCAGCATTATCGAAAGTGACACTATAAATTTTATTTTGAATTTTATATTCCCTAAATATTTTCATCATACACTCAAAAATGGCCGGGCCATCATGAGGATGAAGAATCTCAGTGAATCCTAATATTTATTTATTGATTGTCCAGTTAGAATCTACATAATGACTCGTGAGACATGCATAAGAAGAATCATCGTGACATGTCCATATATCGGACGTCACGGACACCACTCCACTAAATGCCAAAAATTCCTTAATTATTTTTTATTTTTCTAACTTATATATCTTTAGTATGTCACTCCTAGATGTGGATCTAGGAATCCTACGATAGGATGGCTGAAAATAAGTCTGCATGATCCGTACTACCCTCGGATCTTCCGAAAATCTGATCGGAAGACCCATCAATGTGATGAGCCTGGCCATGCCGTCCCTACCCAACTCGTTGGAGTATACGAAGGGAGTAAACTTTGAGACTGAACTCGATCCAGTCTCAAAAAATGTAGTGCCAAGTTGGGTTTGCCTAGGATCTAGAGGTCCATGTTTTTTGGAGCATATTTCAGCATGCCTCTTGAGGTGCCCAGTCCCACATGTACTCTTACATGTTAAAAGTCTCATACAATATTTGCACTGTGCCATTTCATGTTTCTCACCCCTAACATCTACTTGTGTTATGATTTTAAAATGTGTCCAAACTATAGAAGTTCTCCTAGTTTTTTGTTTTTTAGAACTTTGGGCTGAGACGACAGGAGAAACCAAAGTTTCAGGAGCCACAGACGTCTGTGTAATACTAACATTTTCATTTTCCAAATTTAAATACATGTTAGGTGTATTTGTCATTTTTTATTTTTCGTAAGTTTTTCTAGAGAGAGAAGCTTTAGAGAGAGAGTACAAAAAAACGTAAATATATTACCCGGTAAAAGCAATGAGGTCAGTCACGTGCAAGGTGCACCACAGGAAGCTCTGATGTTCAAAACTCAAGTTGAGTTTCACGAAAATCGAAGCCGAAATCAAAATCACGAGGCCCGAGAGAGATGCACGGTTTATGTAAGAGAGAGAAAGTATTGAGAGGTTTTATGTTTTTGAAAAACATAAGTGTCATAGGGAGGGTGGTAGAATTTATAGGCTAAAGATTGTTTAAAAAAAAAGATATTTTTTTATTAATTTTTTGAATTTTTTTATGATTTTTAAGGGGCAGAATCACGAGGACCATTGGATTTTGCCCCCTAGCTGTTGGAGGTGAATCCAAAGGCTGAAAATTGCTTAAGTTTGAATTTTTTTTTTTGCCGTTGGATTTGCTCGGATCGGGTCTATGGGCGTCGGGAATCGGGTTTCGGCAGAAAAGATCGCGGGTCGGGTCTGTTTGGACCCGACCCGCGGTCTTTTTACTGGGGGGGGGCAGCCTGGCCGGATGGGTCACAGACTCACAACTCACAAGGCATGAGTCGTGACTCACGGCACGCGTGGCACGCTGCCAGTGCCACGCGTGCCTGCGTGAACCGGCACGGAATAGACCCGTGCCGGCGTGCCGTGCCAAGGCACGAGCCGTGCCGGGCCAGGCATGGCATGGCACGCGAAGATCTTAACCCGGGCACGGCCCGGGCCCGGGCCGGGCCGGCCCGGCACGTTTGACACCTCTAGTACAAGGTCAACAAGTTATCATAAATTCTTTCCATTACAATTGATTTATGATCAGAAATTATATCTTTTTCATCTAAGAATTTTTGGATGTGTGATCAATGTTTTAATTGCCCCACCATAATGCATTAATATGGGACCTTAAAAGAGATTTGAAATATATGTTGGATATAAATCTCCATTTATACTTAAATATCTTGAACTATCTACGAGAGATTTATTTATGACACGTTACGCTGATATTTATTTGATGAAATAATTATCACAATATTAGAGTGAGAAACTAAGTAGTTAGAAAAAGATATTAGCTATAATGAATCATTAGTCCTATTATGATCCTCACACGAAATAATATGATCAAAAAGTTCAAAAGATAATTAAAAATATAAATTTTTGCAAATCAACTACCAGATAAATTTTTTGACACAAAAATAGTGACAAAGTCGCATATACTAGGTTCATATATTTCTATCAAAATTGTTGTTCCTGAAGGATAGCCTATTATTGCTAATGATATAAAGGGACAACTAAAGTATCGTAGACTTATTGATTCCAAAGATTAAAATTTTCATACAAAAAAATGAGCAAAGCATACACATAACTAAGTCAAGTAAAATATTGATCAAGAATTTTTCAATGTGATTCTAGATCATTCAATTATCAATATTAATCAGTTATCTAAAATTAAGGAAAATAAAGAAATCTCTATCAACTATGTAGTAAATAGGGAATGATGAAACCAAAATAAGATAATCATCGATAATATTTTTATATTTCATGTTGTGCAAAATATTATAAATAAACATGAGAATTTTGAACCAACATATATGAAAGATTATATACATGGAGAAGGTTTACCAATATGAAAAGAACTTATAAATTGTGAATTAAATTCGCTAGTAAAACAATGAGTCTTTAGACATATAGTTCAAATATCTGCAAGTGTAAAATTTATTGAGTATAAATGAGTATTTGTATGAAAGAGCAATGAAAGTAATAATATAATAAGATATATAGTGTGATTAGTTGTTCAATGTTTCTCATAAAGACCAAATATTGACTATGAGAAAATATATTTTCCTATTATGAATAATGTTATATTTTCTTTTTTGATAAGCTTGGCAGTCTCTAAAATATTGGAAATGCGTCTCATGGATACGTGTGTCAAATGGGCACAACACGCTATAATAATTGTGTCGTGCCTGACACGACATGGTTCACTTGAGAGTAGGTCTGGCACGACTTGCCGTCTAAAATCAGCCTAGTTTTAGGCTGGTTTGTGCCAGTTCTAGGTTACGATAATTCTTAACCTATAATTGAGCAGAATTGAGCATTGGATAGTGTGTTATTGTTGCCTGTCGGGCATCGCCGCGTTGACCAGCATAGATCATGCCATTGTTGTGTCGCTCGTCGTGCATCGCCCATCGCCACTTCGAGTATTGGCCGTGTAGTGCCCACGTGCCAGGCATCTGGGTAATGCATGGTACGACATGCGGGCTGAATTTTCTCAGCATGGCACGACACAAAATGAGTCATGTTGAGGGTTCGCGCCAAGCACGGGTCCGTGCACAGTCCTGGACCATGCCGTGTTAGGCCAGACATGCCTGAATTGGGTAAGGCTCCATGTTAGGCTTGGGCCACCTGACTTGGTTGATACCTCTACTTGTAGATATTATTACTACATATTTATATGAGTTTATTGATGGACTAAAATAATTCAGACATATGATATAATTATCTTAGTGAATATTTACTAAGTGAATGGTATGTGACTAAAACTATATGTTTATGTGTTTCCTTAAGAAACAAAAATTGGATTTGTAATTATTACTGTGTATATTAATGATATAAATCTTGTTGGAACTCATGAAGAATTAACAAAAATAATAAAACATTTGAAGAATGAATTTAAAATGAAAGATTTTAAAAAAATAATTTTGTCTTGGTCTGCAGGTCAAGTATTTTTCAAATAGAGTATTGATTTACAAATCAACTTATAATAAGAAAATTCTAAAGTTATTTAATTAAGTACATCCATTATATTAACCAATGATTGTCCAATCACTTGTTGTGAAGGGGATTCATTTCGATCTTGCGAAAAGGATGAAAAAAATATTTTGCCATGAAGTATCAGATCTTAGTGTTATTAGTGTACTTATGTATCTTTCTATTTATATTCGTTCACATGTTACTTTTTTCTATTAATATATTAGCTAGTTGTAGTTCTACTCCAATCAAAAGGTATTTGAATGAAATCAAACATGTGTTATGTTATCTTTGTGGAATTATCAATACGAACCTATTTTATTCAAATGAATCAAAATAATAATTGCTCTGATATGCAGATACATGCTAACTTTTAGATCCACATAAATTCACATCTCAAATCATATATGTTTTTAGTTATAATAAAACTATCATATCATGAAGATTTGTTAAAGAAATAATAGTGATTACATCATCAAATCATTTAGAATTTTTTGTAATTCATGTGGCAAGTCGTGAATGTATATAGCTAAGACCTATGATTTACCATATTCAAGAATTACGTGGGGTTTTTTTAGTTAAAGATAATCTAACAACATTATTTGAAGATAATTTAATATGTATTGTATATATTAAATGAGATTATATCAAAAGAGATAGAGTTAAACATATTTTATTAAATTTTTTTTATACACATGAGCTTTAGGAGTAGGGTGAAATTGATATTTAGCAAATATACTTAAGTGATAATTTAACGGATCTATTCATAGAGTTGGTGCAAATTTCAACATTCCAGAAGTTAATATACAAGATTGGAATGTGTTAGCCTAAGGATATTGACATGAGGGAGATTATGATTTGAAGTTAGTATACAGTATTTTTTTTTTCTTTTGTTTAGGTTCTATCATATTGAATTTTATTGACAAGGTTTTTAATGAGGTAGTTTTAATAATTTTTCTTAATTTTATGAAATTTCCATAGGGACTATTATATTATACATGAATAGTGCATGTGTGTGAATAGTGACCTCGTGAATATTGATCACGTGAATAGTGCACCACTTGAACAATGCATTGTGTGTGAATAGTGATTGCTTGAGCAATGCACCATGTTGAACAGTGTTCCATGCATGAATAGTGATTGCGTGAATAGTACTTTTCAAACATTTATATAAAGTCCTAAATTTAATGTGAAATGTATGTCTTGAAAAGTAAAAGAAAAATTTTCTCTGAGTTCTTTTATTTTTCTTTTTCTCTATATTTTTACAAGTTTTTAGTTATAATTCTATAGTTATTTTATAATAATATTATAATTTTATGTGAATTATTTAGCTATCAACCTAGCATCGAGCTGATCAATATTTCTTTCATGCTGCTTATTCACCATGTTCACATATTTGCATTTAACTATTTATTTTTTTAAAGGTTTTAAAATGAAATCTTAAGTATGATTGAATGTGATTGAACGCAATTTATTCAACATAGTTTGTTGTCATCATAGATGATTATGTATTTCAAGAATGTCAAGAATCCTATAATTATCAAGTGAGGACAATGAAATATATTGCATAGTATTAACATGAAAATATGAGAGTAGAATACTCTTTTTATATTATAATTATAAGTTTCAGCCACTGCTTCGAACTATATTAGTTGATGTGATAGGAGCTCATTTGAGTAAGCTTTGGAACATATTTGTTTAAAATATATTTTTAGGTTTAGGTCATCAAGCTTCTCATTTCTTTCTTATGGGAGAATTCACATCTCATATCTAATTGGATATTTATTTAAGCTTTTCTCCTTGGCACAATGCTCCAAGCAAGGTCTAACTACTCTTTAAAATTGGCATGTTAGTAGTGTTAGGAGAGTGCATTGGAACAAGGTTAGTGGGTCTCTTTTTTGTGAGGAGTAAAAACTATATATGAGAATGAACTTGCCATTATGGTGTTCAAAGATGCTTTTTTTAAATGAAGTCCTTAAAAAGGATTTATTCTTGAAGAACGTAATATCATCACCCATGATTATTCTTCTATATGCTAGTGAGTAATTTCTATACATCTTTTGAGTATTAGAGTATTCAATATAGACATATTTGATGGTATAAGCAACTATTCTTTCTTTTTTTGGATAGAAATAATCAACAAAATAAGTATATTCAAAAATTAAGTGGAAAACAATTTTTTTGGTGAATAAAATATAAAATATGATATATCATAAGAGAATAAAATATAATATTTAGTTGATAACAAAAGTTATCAATTAATATTGTATCCCTTCAAAAATATTTATGTATTTTTAAGTATTATTAATTATCAATATTTTAACATCATTATTAAATTGAATTTTAATTTTTTTGATAAAATTACATAAAAAAAGAAAAAATTTAGATATTTCCTTAGATATTGATAGTGTTGTCAAATGGGCTATTTTGTGTTGGCACAGGCATAGCTAGTAGCCATTGGCCATGCAGCACAGGCTAGTGCTAGTTACACTATGGCAATAGGCATGGCACATGGTTAAGGGGTTATGTTGCAGTGTCGATGCTTGGCTAGATGGTCAATGCCCATCATTAATGGGCAGGCATTATGGTCAAATACATAAATATTTAAAAATTTAATTTTTTTAAAATCTTTAAATATATTGCAATATAAATTAAAATGAATTAAATTTTTAAGATCATTGCTCAATAACAAACATGCATGTGATTTATTTTTTAACATCATGATATCATATCATATCATATGATAAATCATAATAAATTGAAAAAGTTTATAAGTATAAAAAATGTGTATATATACATCAGTAAATTAAACATACATAAATATATTACATTTTAGTTCTGAGTGATTAAGCATAACATTCATGAATTGTGATCAATTTTTTTTAGTAATATGAATTAGATCATCACATTTGAATCACAAGTTTGGTTTTAGTCTTGGAATCCTTGATATCATCCTATGAGTTATCATTTACTAGTAATATTGTCACTCTATTCTGAATATTTTTTTTGAATCTTTTTAGTTTTTAAAGTATGAAAGTGATTCTATGATATATGGTTGTAGTATAGATTTTTTATCTAAAATAATGTTCATAGTCATTAAAAAAGTATACTCCAATACTATGCTAGATACTAGAGGGGCTAGTAGATCATATCCTATCTTAAATAACACGAGGTAGATGGATTTATATGATTTTTATTAATTTAATATAATTAAATTATTATTATTATGTGATAAGATTAAACAGTAATTAGTATCAAAATATTAAAATAGTTTGTTTTCATTCAATAAATTATCATGTTGTTTACCTATTTCCAAATGAATAGAAAATGTATCGTCTTTGAATATGGTGTCTATGTTTATATTTAGAGTCTTGTTATAATTATCATACCTAATATTATAATATGTATATTTGTATATTAAAATATTTTTTATCTATTCAATCTTAACCCTAAGATTTATACAGATAATTTAACAATAAAGTTATAAAATATAGGATTAGTATTCTAAATATTTATTTTTTTATTTCAATAGTTATGATACTAAAATCAAGATGTCCTTTATACATGCTAAACATATTACTAGTATTGCATAGGTATCTAAGTGTAATATAAATGTTAAATTGTATATAGATGAATACATATATATTGTATCTTAAATAATCTTTATAAATTTAAAAAATAAAATTCATGTTGCTCAGTTTGAATTATTGATAATAAGTTTCTAAATCTTACTATTGTTGTAGTAGGATATCACATTAGGTAGATAATGTATGATTTCAATATTAGGTAGATATAATTTTAATAATGTTTCATATTTGTTTGGATTTTTTTAAAATACACTGACTAATAGAGTGTGTAACTTATATTGTTCGTTAGGTATCCTAAGAAATTTATGTGGACCCGTCCCCTGGCCCCCCCCCCAATAAAAAGACCGCGGGTCGGGTCCAATCAGACCCGACCTGCGGTCTTTTCTGTCGATACCCGAGTCCCGACGCCCATAGAATGATAGAAGTATAGAACCGATCCGAGCAATTCCAATGGCAAAAAAAAAAAAAATTCAAACTTCACCGATTTTCAGCCCTTGGATTCATCTCCAACGGCTAGGGGGCAGAATCCAACGGTCCTCGTGATTCTGCCCCTTAAAAATCTTAAAAAAATTCAAAAAAATAATAAAAAAATATTTTTTTTTATAAAAAAAAATATTCTTTAGCCTATAAATTCTACCCCCCCTCCCTATAACATTTATGTTTTTCAAAAACATAAAATCTCTCAATACTTTCTCTCTCTTACATAAACCGTGCATCTCTCTCTCGGGCCTCGTGATTTTGATTTCGGCTTGGATTTTCGTGAAACTTAACTTGAGTTTTGAACATCAGAGTTTCCTGCAGTGCACCTTGCACGTGACTGACCTCATTGCTTTTACCGGGTAATATATTTTACGTTTTTTGTACTTTCTCTCTCTAAAGCTTCTATTTCTAGAAAAACTTACGAAAAATAAAAAATGAAAAATACACCTGACACGTATTTAAATTTGGAAAATGAAAATGTTAGTGTTACACAGACGTCTGTGGCTCCTGAAATTTTGGTTTCTCCTGTCGTCTCAACCCAAAGTTCTAAAAAACAAAAAACTAGGAGGACTTCTGTAGTTTGGACACATTTTAAAATCATAACACAAGTAAATGTTAGGGGTGAAGAACTTGAAATGACACAGTGCAAATATTGTATGAGACTTTTAACATGCAAGAGTACATATGGGACTGGGCACCTCAAGAGGCATGCTGAAATATGCTCCAAAAAACATGGACCCTTAGATCCTAGGCAAACCCAACTTGGCACTACATTTTTTGAGACTGGATCGAGTTCAGTCTCAAAGTTTACTCCCTTCGTATACTCCAGCGAGTTGGGTAGGGACGGAATGGCCAGGCTCATCTAGAGGTGTCAAACGGGCACGGGCGCATGGCAAGGCAAGGCCGTGCCGTGCCGTGCCGGCCCGCTCGGGCACGGGCGCATGGCAAGGCAGGGCAGGTGGGGCGGGGCGGGTCTGTTTGGACCCGACCCGCGGTCTTTTTACCGGGGGCGGGGCCCGGTTGGGTCACGAGTCACGACTCACGACTCACGACGCAGGCACGCGTGCCGGCGTGCCAAGGCACGGCACGGCACGTGGTTTGTTCGCCCGGGCACGGCACGGGCCCGGGCACGTTTTTTTATCGTGCCGGGCCGGCCCAGGCACGGCCGAACCGTGCCGTGCCTCGTGCTGGGCCGGGCCGGCCCGGCCCGTTTGACACCTCTAGGCTCATCACATTGATGTGCCTTCCGATCAGATTTTCGGAAGATCCGAGGGTAGTACGGATCATGCAGACTTATTTTCAGCCATCCTATCGTAGGATTCCTAGATCCACATCTAGGAGTGACATACTAAAGATATATAAGTTAGAAAAACAAAAAATAATTAAGGAATTTTTGGCATTTAGTGGAGTGGTGTCCGTGACGTCCGATATATGGACATGTCACGATGATTCTTCTTATGCATGTCTCACGAGTCATTATGTAGATTCTAACTGGACAATCAATAAAAAAATATTAGGATTCACTGAGATTCTTCATCCTCATGATGGCCCGGCCATTTTTGAGTGTATGATGAAAATATTTAGGGAATATAAAATTCAAAATAAAATTTATAGTGTCACTTTCGATAATGCTGCAAATAATGAAGTAGCGATCAATATGTTTGTTAGGAATATTAGAGACGCACCATTAGGAGAGATCTTTCATGTCAGATGCATGTGTCATGTTATTAACCTGATAATTCAAGCGGGTATGAAGGTCTGTTCCCCCGCGTTGGAAAATATACGCAATGCACTCAAGTATATTCGCACTCCTCGCAGACTACAAGAGTTTGGTAATCTCTGTTTGTCTGCGAATCTTAAGAAGAAGAAATTCCAATCGGATGTGAGACATCGTTGGAATTACACGTACCTGATGTTGGAATCATGTGTTGGATACGAACACGTGATATCCGACTACGTCAATAGTAAGAGTGGCGAACTTATTATTGACGACACTGACTGGGCTTCAGGAATTTCATTTATGAAATTTTTGAAGATATTTTATGACACGACGAACATGTGTTCGTCGGTGTATACGCCCACCACTTGCATTGCACTTCGTTGCATATGCAATATTAGTAGCATGTTTAGGAAGTATCGAGCGGACCCGACGCTTAGCCATATGGTTGCAGAGATGGAGACCAAGTACTTGAAGTACTGGTCCACCATTCCATCTCTTTATTGCCTCGCAGCATGCATGGACCCTAGGGCTAAGGTGGAAGGGGTTGAAAACACCCTGACTTTCATTTCCCTATTGCATGAACCTGGAAGAGCCACCTGAAGGGTTCATTTACGAGAAGTTGACAGACCTGTTCACACCTCTACTCTCATGTTTCTCATATGTCTCTTGTTTTCTTGTCATTCTATTTTATAATAGTTTGAAGTATTATTAAATATAATATTAAAATTTTTAATTTGAATGTCTTATTCCTTATAGATTCTCATTAAACACTCATATATTATGAGGTAATCATGAGAAGAGATGAGCTCAGAAAATTTTAAAATTCTTTTATTTAATTATCATTTAGAATCTACATAGTAGGTGATGACACATACGAATAATGTGTCTTGCGGCCAGTTTAGATATTTTATATTATGAACACAACTTAATTATATTTTTTAAAAAATTAATTATTAATTATTATTTAATTTAAAATATTTTAGTATCATTTTTATTAGTTGAATTAAAAATTCTATAATAAGTATGTTGAAAGTAGTCTAAATAATATTGAATTTTTTAGAATTCTCTGAAAATTTAATCGAAAGATATATGATAATAATCAACTTTACTCTTTTTCCTTTCAAATTCATTGTAATCAATGAATCCTGAAGTTGATTCAATTTAAAAGATTTTGTCAATAAGTTCAATTTGTTTGAGATGTAATGTATCATATTTTTAGTATATTGATAGATATGTCTTTTAAAGTAGTCAGTATTACTAGTATTTTGATGTTTATATATATTTTTTATAATCTGTACATTGTATTGAACTTTTTTGATACATTTAATTTGTTTTTATTTTTAATTATGTTAAAATATTTTCATACTATTAAAGCTTACTTATTTTTAGGATTTATAGATAAATGAGTTGAGATTATAAGAGAACCTAATTTTTTTTTTTGGACATTTTAATTGGGTTATCATTATTATCTAAGTCAAGATTTAATTCATATTAATTAAATTTATTATTTATCATTTTTAAGGTGAGATTAGATATGAAGTTGGAGAATCACAATCAGAGAAGTAATTTTTTTTTATTTTTTTACTTAATTTTTAAATTTATTTATTAATCTAAATAAAATAACATAATTAAAATTAAATTTCAATGTGTATCTTATATTTTAATGTTCATTTGATATTTTGAATATTGAATCTCGTATTCTAATACTTAGAAATTATTACTCATTATGATAATAACTATATCAATAGTACCCAATTTCATTAAATTAAAATCATACAGAATAAAAAATATAATTATAAAAAATTGCTTGATATATATTTTAGAGCACTGTGATATGAGAAGAAGAAAATACTTTACATATTAATTGTGAAAAATAAATAAATAAATTATGTATTTATCAATGTTTTTTGATTATTTAATATTTTATTGGACAGAAATCTAACAGCTATCTGTTTTTGTTTGCAGCCATGATAGTAATAGGTGTTATCTTGATGCTATTGATGTCGGGCCTAGGTGGTCTGGGCATATGGCTAAAAATGACATGAACCATTTATTTGTGCGTGATTGATTTATAAAAGATGAGCCATGTCATGCCACTTGCGGTGTTATTGGGCCAGGCATGCGGGCTGTTTTTGTCCCAGCACTGCCATGATCCAGCCACGGCTCTATATCGTGTTGTGCTGGGCCTGACATAATAAAATTGGGTCATGCCTCATGTCATATTTGGGTTGCCTGACTCATTCAACATCTTTAGATACTGATAACTATATATAGAGAGTATAATTATCAATTAATTAATAAATATCTTATATCATTATACGTGATTATTTTACATAGTTTTCAAACATACAAGTAAATTAGATGGACTATGTTTTTTCTAGTACTCTCATGACATGTCAGATAAAAAATTATAATATATTTTCTTAATAATTAGGTCTTATAGTTAATAGATGTTACTTTTTTGATATTTAAGTGTCAAATTTTTAGCTTATTCAATGATAATAATTTTAATTGAGAGTATATTATTTTTGAATCAATAATAGATAAGAAAATTAAATGGCTTTTATTAGTAGAGAAAATCATATATAGTTCATTTCGCTCAATCTTCAGAGAAGTCTTATCTATGACCTGTCAATCATGCATAGATATACCATAAGAATAAAAAAATAATGTTATAATCTTATTATTTAGGAAAATTTTTTAATTAAAAAATTGTCTTTTTTGTTTTTTTAATATTTTATTAGGCAGAAATCCAATAGTCATCGGATTGGTTGTGATATTGATTGGTTGGTTGATTGCTGAATATTTGGTTGGTTGGTTGCTGAGTATTTGGTTGGTTGGTTGCTGAGTATTTGGTTGGTTGGTTGGTTGCTGAGTATTTGATTGGTTGGTTGATTGTTGCCCACCCCAACAAATCTTGGCTGTGAAGAAGCAACAAGGACCAGAATTGACACATGTATGATTGATTGCAGTGAAATGATGAGTGGTCCTGTAAGGCGAATAGATGAGATTCTTGCACTTGCGCATTTTGCTGAAGAATTTATGAATCAGGAAATCCCTCCCTCTGATGATGATTCATGGCTCTACAATGGGGAGAATGAATTTAATGCTGTTCTTGAGCAGCGACAAAAGGAGATGGATATTTACTATGAGACTAAGAACCCAAAGCATCCATCAAAAGATTCTTATATTAAGCACATCAGCTTGGGTGGTAATTCTGATGGTTGTGATCTGAGTCACGTAGCCAAAATGATGAAGGAATTTGTGGACAAGGTGTCAAGCTACGAAGGTGCAGAACTTCCAGAAAATAGGTTGGTGATGGTGGGGCATTCTGCATGTCTATATATGCATCTGATTTCAATTCATCAATTTTGCTTGGTGAAATGCTGCAGTAGCATAGTTTGATGAGTTCCACATGATTCAACTCTCATATTCCATTGTTTATTTAATGTAATGAAGGAATCTGAAAGGAGTGAGCTTCAATGTGGGCCGTCTCTTAAAAGATATGGAATCAGTGATGGACGACCATGATTGTCCGCAAGGCATTGAAATGGATGCTGATGCGGAAGCCGCTGCTACATCTTCAGAAATGACTTGTGGTGCGACATTTTTTTGGATGCATTAGATTTTCATTGGTTGAGTTGTTTTGGAGTAGTTTTGTGTATCTATGTAATGTTGTTAGCTTAAATTCTATAGGAAGAAGACTATTCTAACAATTTTAATTGGTGCTGACAGATGAGTTTGAAAGTGAAAGCAACTTTGGGGGAACATCTGAGGAAGGTGACAGTAGTAGTGATATGTTTGTGCATGCTTATGATGGTGCTCTCAACGAAGAACTGAAAAACACAACCCTCAACAAGAGTTTTCTTCATGCAAATGAGCAATTCAAGAAACAGGTGATGTTTTCTTGTGAGTTGATGCCTTTTATTTTTTATTTTGGAAAATGTCTGATGTAAGATTGCTTGGAGTCCATTCACAGGAAGATTTGAATACCAGGAAGGCTGTTGAAGAAGACTTATCTCTGGTGGATGTAGATTTAAACCTTGTTAAGGGCCTTGTTGATTCTTTCTCTTCTCAGCAGGGACATCCAGGTCCTGCTTCCAATTTGCTTGGGCTCTTAGGCTTGCAATTCCCCCCTAATGTGGACAGATAGTGGTCATTATGGGTATCATAAGGTACAATTTCTCTTATAAAAAAGTATATGCTTCTTCCCTGGTGTATTCGTGTGCAATTTTTTAAAAAAAAAATTCCCAGCATTTAGAGCTGGTTCATTTGCTTAAATTTGGAAGGCTATTCATGACTGGTTCATGCCAATTGATCAATGCTAAAAATATTTAATTATGGGCAGCATGGCTTTGATTTTGTTTAGTGGAAAAATTATCCTTTTTTTTTTTTGAGAAAACATGTCCATTGATTCATGTTAATAACACACCAGCAATATATCTAATACAATGTGTAATCAAAGATTATGAAACTTTAATCTTGGTAAACAGCACAGCAAATAGTTATTGGCCAACAGCTGGTTCATGGTCACCACAAATAACAATCCTAGGGCCCATAGAATAAATGTGATTTTAGATTTATAGCTTATTGATGAATATGATTGTAGGGATGCTTTGCTGGATCAGATTTCTACCAATGAATATTCGATGAATATGGACTGTAGCGATCCTAATCACTTATTTAATAAATAAATATCCGACATTAATTTTCTCTAGGTTATTTCATGTGATTCTACATTGATTATTACTATTTTTCTATTTTAAATACTATCCAACAAATGCATTAATATTCAAGTACAACATAAAGACACATATCCACAATCTTCACCAAGCATTGTGCATGGGTCATCATAAACAATGTCACTGTCGAATCATGCGCATCAACGTGCCCCTCCACAATATCTTGATTGTCATCTTACATGCTGCCACTAATGCGCACCACATCTCCATTGTGTACCTTTGTAGTATACTCACAGTTGGACCATGTGCCTCCACAGTACACACATTGTTGCATGTCATGCTTCCATAGGACACTCACAACCACTACATACACTTTCATTGTTGCATGGCATGTTTCCACAGTATATGCATGTAATGTCACAAAAATAGTTTTTTGTTGTTGTATTATTTTACTTTATAGCATTTTATGCCATTATATATATATATATATATATATATTAATTTATATATGAATTAATTTATTGGTTTAAAATGAGAATTCGGATATCATATTAGTGCCACAAGGTTAGAGTTTTCACTCGAGAAATTATTGAATACGATAAATTTTTTCTATTTTGTTCCTGATTCGACCAAAAATTCAAAGTGGAAGAGAAAAATAAAGTTATAGTTTATGAAAGTAGTTATGGTGTTTTCAAATGAGTTTACGTGATGTAATGAGAAGCAAAGTCAAAAAATGGGCCAAAAATGGAGTATTGTAGGCCAAGATTGTTTAAAAGACAAATAGGCCATTTAAGGGGCCAAAAGCCCATAGCCATTCGACGACGCTACCCTTCCTTCATGCACACGTTTCTTTCTCTCATTCTTCTAATTCCTCTCATGTCCAGGTTCTCTCCCTCTAAACCCTCACACATCTCACTTTTTAAAATTAAAACCACTTGAAAGTCACCCTATTTTCCTACCCATTTCATCTCTTGTCTAAAGCCCTCACTTGATCTTGCCTAAACTGAAAAACCAAAGGACAATCTATGCTGAAGAGTTATGGCTAGGGCTAGGCGAAGAAAAACTAGAGGTATTGTATTTTCTTGCAAAATAAAGAACAAATCAATCCTAAATATATGGAAATTTTAATTATTATGGGTTGAAATCAATCCTAACCAGAAACCCTATCATGGTCGATTGATGCTTCTCTGTTTGTTATTTATTTGTGATGTGTTGGTGATGGTTAGGTGATGGTGAAGATAAAGTCTAACCACCTACAAATGGGATTCCAAGAAAAAGGAGTCAAGAATCAGTGACTTTTTGATTTGTTCACACTTCTTTTCTTATCTTTGTTTTGCGTTTTTTTGTTAAATAAATTTCAAATGTTTGCCATGTATTTAACCAAAAATAAATGGATTTCAGTGTTGTTAACTTATTACAAGTGGATTAAAATGAAAGAGAGAAAAATTCTTACAATTGCTGAAATTTTCAGTGTTTGTGAAATTAAGTTCGCCTGCAAGTAATTTTCTATCCAACTAAAAAATGTTTTTTATTAAAATATATGGTATTATGAAATAGAAGGATAAGAGGGTGAGAGATAAATGAGAAATAGGGGAGAGATTTCTTATTCCTTCAAGTATATACCGACTCATACAAATGCTTCTATTCATAAGGTTTAATACATGAATATATTAATATATATATATATATATAAATACGTCAATGAATATATACATCAATACATAAATAAATGTACCAATGAATATATATTAATTCATGCCAATTAATACATATTAATCTATGAATAATAATAGTCATTGGAATATCAATAATCAAGAGACTAATGAAAAGTTTATGGACATTCATAATATTGTTCATGATATCCCCCCTTGAATATCCATGATACTGTCTCATTAAAAACCTTACCAGGAAAACACAGTGGGACAAAATCATGGTGAAGAAAAAAAGAGCACATTATAAAATATTATTTTAAATCTCTAAGCATGCGTATTTTAATATTATGAACTAGCCTTTTGGATGTTGCAATAAGTAGAGCCTTGATGAATAAATCTGCTAGATTATTAGTTGAACTAATTGATCGAACATCAATATCACTCTTCTTTTGTAAATCATGAGTGAATTTTTTTTGGTGACATATATTTTATTCTACCCCCTTTAATGTACTAATTTTTAATTGAATAATATATGCATCATTATCTTCATACAAGGTCGTCGAGATCTCTTTGCTAAAAGACAAACTACATGACCCTCGAATATTATGTATTATAGATTTTAACCAAAAATATTCCCGACTTGTTTCATGAATTGCTAAGATCTCTGCATAATTAGAAGATGTGGTGGTAATTGATTGTTTGTAGAATATCATGAAATGACTGTATCACCACATGTGAACAAATAGCCCATTTGTGATCGAGAATTATGAGGGTCATACATATATCCCACTTATGCATAATCAATTAATTCTGATTTGGGTACATTGAGATAATATAGGCCCATATCCATAATACCACGAAGATACCTTACTATATATTTAACTGCATTCTAATGTCTTGTTAGACAAGAACTATATCTTGCTAACAAATTTACAGAAAATGATATATCAGGTCGTGTATGACTTGAAAGCTACATTAGTACTCCAATAGCACTAAGATATGGTACTTTAGGACCAAGAATCTCTTTATTATCCATCCGAGATCAGAAAGAATCTTTATTCATATCTAATGACCTTACAACCATTGGAATACTCAATGGATGTGTATTATCCATATAGAATCATTTCAATACCTTTGATATATAAGTTGATTGATCAACAAAAATTTCATTCTCTAAGTGTTTAATATGCAAACCAAAGCAAAGTTTTGTTTTTTTGAGATTTTCCATCTCAAATTTTTTCTTTAAGTTTCCTACTGCTTCTGAAAGCTCATTCATAATTCCAATAATATTCAGGTCATCAACATAAATTACAATTATAACAAACTTGGATCCAGATCTCTTAATAAATATACATGGGCAAATGAGATCTTTCTTATACCCTTTTCGCAATAAATATTCACTAAGACGATTATACTATATGTGTCCAGGTTGTTTCAACTCATATAGAGATCTATATAATTTTATAAAGTAAAGTTCACGAGGACCGAATTATGTGTTGCATGTAATTTTATTTCTTCTAGGATTTTCATGTAAATGTCACCGTCAAGTGGTCTATATAAATAAGCCATAATTACATCCAGTAAATACATACCAAAATTTTCATGTATTGTCAGACTAATTAAATATCGAAAAGTAGTTGCAGCTGATATTGGGGAATATGCCTTTTCATTAATCAATGCTAGGTCTTTGACAGAATGTATGTGCAACTTATCGTGCCTTATATTTGACAAATTTATTTGTGGCGTCTCGTTTTTGCACAAATACCCATTTGTATCCTATCGGTTTGACACCTTAAGCTTTACCTACAATAGGACCAAAAACTTATTGTTCTAGAGCCATTAATTCCCCAACTTGATCATTTGATCCTTTTTTTTTCGAGGATTTTTATCTTTGAAACTAACTAGTTGACCACGTTTCACTAATGCTTTAGGTTTATTAGCAATAGATTGTCCAACATGAGCATCAATTCTAACTAGAGCATTAGCAGCTGGTATGTAAGGTGAAGTTACTCTTTTCGGATTAGTAAATGCATCTAGAGGTGTCAAACGGGTCGGGACGGGCCGGCCCAGCCCTTTTTTTTTGAGCATGAGCGTGCTTTCGTGCCGGGCCAGGCTCGGCACGGTTACTGTACCGTGCCATGCTGGCCTGCTCGGGCTTGGCCTGGCCATACGGGCCAAATCGGGACTGCTGGTCGGGTCCAATCAGACCCGACCCGTGGTCTTTTTTGCAGGAGCGGCGAAGCGAGGGGGACACGGGACGAACCTGTGCCGGGCCAGGCATGGCACGGCCCGTGCCTTACCTGGGCACGATACGGGCCTGGGCACAGGATTTTCCCATGCAGGGCAGGCCCAGGCACGACCGAACCGTGCCGTGCCTCGTGCCGGGCCGGCCCGGCCCGTCCCGGTTGACACCTCTAAATGCATCTGGCAATTAATTTGCTAAATTTTACAAATGAATAATCTTTTGAACTTACAGCTCACATTCCTTTATGCGATGGTCAAGATGAGACAATGATAATTGACTCCAACTAATATCTTTTTCCAACTATTTATTTTATTTCTTTAAAGTCGGAAAATTTGATTCATCAAAATGACAATCAATAATATGAGCCGTAAATAAATCTCCAGTTGATTGCTCTAATTATTTGATTATCAACGGAGATTCATATCCAACACGTATTCCCAATTTTTTTTGGGGATCCATTTTAGTGCGTTGTGGTGGAGTGATCGGAACATATACCATTTACCCAAAAATTCTTAAATGGAAAATATTTGGTTCTCTACCAAAAATAAATTATAAAGGAGAGAACTCATGATAATTTGTTGGTCTAATACGAATTAATGCTGCTGCATATAAAATAGCATGACCCCAAGCAGAAGTTGAGAGCTTCGTCCTCATTAGTAATGGCTTGTAATCAATTGAAGGTATTTAATAAATGATTCTACAAAACTATTTTGTGTATGAACATATGCTATAGGATGTTCAATATTTATTCTAATAGACATATAATACTCATTAAAAGCTTGGGAAGTAAATTCTCTAGCATTATCAAGACGAATCGACATAATCAGATAATCTGGAAAATGAGCCCATAACTAAATTATTTGAGCAAACTATCTAGCAAATACTTGGTTACACATTGATAATAAGCAAACATGTGGCAATCTCATTGATGCATCAATTAAAATCATAAAATATCAAATCGGTTCACATGGTGGATGAATAGGCCCACATATATTATCTTGTATACGTTGCAAAAATGCATGGGGTCCCGTCCTTAATTTTGTTGGTGATGGCCTTATAATTAACTTCTCTTGAGACTAAGAAACACATGAAAATTCATTGGACAGAAAAATCTTATGATTTTTCAGTGAATGTCCACTTAAATCTTTAATTATTCTCCGCATCATTTTAAACCCATGATGTCCCAATCGGTCATACCAAATAATAAAATTATTTTCATCAGTAAACTTCTAGTTTACTATGAAATATGCCTCAATTTTGCTTATGTTTATGTAGTACAAACCATAGGAAAAAGTGATTAAATTTTCCAATATATTTTTCTTACTCGAGACAATGTTGGTAATATATAAATACTCAATGTTGTCTTTATTTGTAGTATCAATATGATATCAATTTTGTCGAATATCTTTAAAATTTAATAAATTTCTTTGAGATTTTGTAGAATATAATGCATCATTAATATGAATTTTTGTTCCTCCAGGTAACTATATATTAGCTCTTCCACAGCCCTCAATCAATTTTGTACTATCCAATATTGTATTCATATCTGATTCTTGCATTATTAAAAAAGAAAAATTTTTTTTTATCCTTAAGTATATTATGCGTTGATGCACTATTTGCGAGACACATATCAGTGTCACTGATTGAGGATCTCACTAGATGAGTTTTCATATTCTTCGTGAGAAACAAGATATATTATAAGAAAATCATAAAATAACACACAACAAAACAACTTTTATTATTCGGTAGTACGATGACTTTCATAATAATATACCCAAGTACATAAATATAAATGAGAAATATTTTATTTTTGGAGATTTTCATCACAAAATAAGTGTTCAATATTTGCTTCAGGTTGAATAAATAAATCAACAATATCCAAATGAATCATATCATAAATGTTGTGATCAACACTCTTATCCTTAGAAACAAAATTTATCTCTGCTGCTTTTTTATCTTTCTTTTTTAGCGATTCTTGGTAGATATTAACCAAATGTTTTGGTATATGATAGGTATGTGACCAATGACCTTTCATGTCGCAATGATAGCATAAATTTGTTACCAATTTGCTATTTTCACCACTTTTGTTGTCCTTTTCAATATTCTCATCCTTTTAACATTCTGACATATTCTTGATTTGTCGATCGTAATTATAACTATTGCAACCATGTCCTCATCCATGTACATAACTTCGACTATGACCACAACCACGACCATGACTGTGGCCTTGACTTTGTCCATTATAAGGATGATATGTTGCCAAATTCACTTTAGGGAATGGAGCCGAACTAGTTGGACGAGCCTCATGATTTTTCATCAAAAACTTATTATTTAGTTCGGCCACAAGAAGACATGAAATCAATTCAGAATATTTTTAAAGCTTTTTTCACGATATTGCTGCTACAGGAGCACATTGGATCCATGAAAAGTGGAGAATGTTTTATCCAACATATCCTCATTAGTAAGTTTTTCTCCATATATTTATAATTGAGAACTGATTCTAAATATTGCTGAGTTATACTCACTCACATATTTAAAATCTTGTAGTCTCAAATGCATCCAGTAATAGCTAGCTTTTGGGAGAATTACTATTCTCTGATATTCATACATTTTTTTCAAACTATTCCACATAACAAATGGATCCTTTATGTGGGATATTCAGTTTTCAATCCTTCATGAAGGTGACGATGACGAAAAATCATTGCTTTGCTTTTTCTCTAATGGATATTGCATTCTTTTCTTTAATTGTATCTCCAAGACCATTTGCATTTATATGAATTTCAACATCTTGTATCCATGACAAGAAATTCTTTCCCGTGATATCAAAAGCCACAGATTCTAATTTCGCACGATTCGACATAATAATACTCCAATATACCTTCAATATATCTTTTAAAAATCCAACAGAGTTTCATGCCAATAACATATTATGAAATAGAAGGAAAAGAGAGTGAGATATATAGGAGAAACATGGGAAATATTTCTTATTTCTTCAAGTATATCTTGACTCATACAAAGGCTCCCTATTTATATGATTTAATACATGAATACATTAATGTGTATATAAATACATCAATGAATATATACATCAATACACAAATAAATGTACCAATGAATACATATTAATCTATGCTAATTAATATACATTAATCTATGAATAATAAGAGTCACAAGAATATCAATAGTCAAGATATTAATGGAGAGTTTATGGACATCCATAATATTGTTCATAATATATGACACTTAGTGAAATTGTTGTAAAAAATTGTGTTTAATTACCCTCTTAAATCAGCGAAAGTATTGTTGATAAATGATATATGTAGTGGAAAAAATGATGAGATGCATGAATTCAAAAATGAATCCATCAAAATTATGAATCATATTGTGAAAATGTGTATCATATTGTAGAAATGTAAATACAAAATTATTTCTATGATGACTAATTATTAATACTTTTAAGTAAATATTAGCCATCATGTTTGAGTTAAAGATATATTAGAATACCAATAAGGGTCAATTTAACATTATTGCCAACTAAATGACTCATAATGGCATATCGAGCCATAGCCGCCTAGTTGGATAGTATCTATAATATACAAAAAATACAGGTTTGAAATAATATTGAGTTATTAAATGTTTTATATCGCTCTATTGCCAAGAAGGACCGTGTCAGTAATTTCATTATCTTATGCACAAAAGTTTCGGCTAGATTCATTCAAGGGAAAAATCATTTTATAAATATGTGAAATGTGTAAAATGTGAGATTTGTGCCATGATAAATAATTCTAGTAAATGAGGGAATGAATATAGTGAATTATCATGATATTACATGCGAGAAGAAATTAATATAAAGTACTAGTATATATAATTTATGCAGTGCATTGGTCATATGAACAAAAAATGAATACAAGTGAAACTATAGTATATAATTGTGTATATATATATATGTACTACATTGATCACATCCACAATATGCTGAAATGTTATTGTTATGGAAATATATGGTTTGTATTGATTGTATGAAATGAGAATAGAAATACAATAGAACCATAAAGCATGATAAAGCTAGCATATTGGCTTTCCACATGTAGGCATCAAGTAGAAAGTGGCATGACCAATGATCGTCGAGTATAGAATCACCAAACAATGTAGAGTATATGTAAATGATTTTTTTCATGCATACCATGTCATTTCATGAACATATGATTATTTTGTATTGAAAACAAACATATATAAGTTTTTATGGAATGTATTTTATTATAGTGGATATGATGTATAATAAATAATTAGTAATTATCATGGAATGTACAAGTCACCAATGATAAAAAGAGGTTAGCTCTTATATTATTTTGTAGATGATTTGATAAGGGCATGGAATTCTATTATGTATAAATGTGTGTACTAAAGCATTGATATGGGTATTGTGTTGTGATAAGATATATAATAGTTTCATTTTAATGTATATCAGTAATGATCTCATATATTCATAAATAAACATGACTTAAAATTAGATATTAAATATTCTATCAAAAACATGTATACGAAATGTGATTAACAAATAATAGATATATGCATCTACATCCACGGGTTCAGTTTGAAAGTTAGGTCGGGTCGAGTTAGGGGGCATGACAATTAATTTAATATCAAAGGATAATTTTTAGCGATGCTATGAATTGATTTTAAATTGTATATGATGTCTATTGTATTTGTATATAAAAGATGACGTAACTATAATATTGACCTTGTCAGTCTTAATTGGTTATGCATGGAAAATTCCTCAACAGAGTCATAAGTGACCCGAGGAGTCACTCAAATAGCCTTGTCAATGTGGATGGTGGGCAAGCATCCCATTCTCCATCAATACATGAACATGAACAATTTAAAGTGTCTGACCAGCCCAAATAGCTCAAGCTTTATAAAGAGTAGCACATCTAGTTTTGTTCTCTCTCAATGAATAGTAATTGAGAGAATCATAAAATAGTAACCCATATATTTTATTGGAAAGAAAATTACTCTATCTATATCTATACTATATAATAGGGGTGCTAACTCCTCTCGCTAGCACGCACTTCCTTTCCTCTTGATCGCTGTAGCGCTTTTTCGCGCACAACAAGACAAAAACCCCGGGTATAATTGATGAGGCTTCCATGGTAGAAAATTATCTAGAAAGAATAGAGTGAATACTTTAATAAATCCATTGCACACCAGAGAATAATTTTGAGTGTGCAACCTCACTCCATCAGGATGATGCTTACTAGTGGTGGGTGTCCATGACCATAACTACACTATTGGAAAACACTACATGGGAGTTTTTAATAGAAGAAATTAGAAAGTAATACATGAATTGTATTTATCTTAGTATTATGAGAAATGAATTTCATAATTTGAAGTAGAGACATGTATTTGACAAAGTATCAGAGACTTGGTTGAGCAAGTATACTCCAAAGATGTTAGCTACAAAGGAAGATAAGTGCTATTTGTTTGAGGATGGCCTCAATGACTATATTTAGGCCAATGTCATAGTATTTGGCCATGATGATTACTCTAAGATTGTGACATGTCCTTTAAATGCTAAAAGAGTGAAGAAAGAAGATTATGATAGAAAAAAAAGAGGGCAAGGTAAGAAAAACCCTAGTCAATCAAGTTCATATCAGCACTAGAACAAGAAATTTAGAAGTCTACATGATTCTAGTCAACCAAAACTAGAAGGACTAGCTCAAACTATCAATAGTAAGAGTATTCTACTAGCATTATCAATCTCTAGTGTTCTAGGAGGATCTTCTAGAGGACCAACTCCTCCTTATTACTCACATTGTGGGAGGAGACATAAAGAAAATTATTGGAGATTGATAGGTGTTTGTCTTGTTTGACAATCCAATGAGCATAAAGTAAAAGATTATCCTAGGGTGTGTTCTTTCACAATACCCTTGACTAGGGGTTTAACTTTAGAAATATAGGGCATGTTCTTGCATCACTGGGTGCTTCAAGGACAATGACACAACCCATAAACAGACAAGATGCTTGTGCTCTAGCTAGGGCATATGCATTGAAGTCCATTAAAGATAAAGATGCCCTGAGCACGATAGTTAATAATTTCAATATCTTTGATACTATTGTACATGCACTTATAGACCCAGGGCCAACATATTCTTATGTTTGTATTTTCATTCCTTGCTTGGGTAGTTTGCCAAAGAGTGAAATTGAGTATGATATGTTGGTAACACTCGATCGGACATTGTATCATTGTGAATAAATTTATAGATATTATCCCATTAGAATATGAGAGTATGAGTTTCCAGAAGACTTCATTGAGTTATCATTTAGAGAATTCAATGTGATATTAGGGATGAATTAGTTGTTCCATCACAAAGAAGTTTTAAATTATAGAATGAAGTAAATAACTTTGAGGGCATTGAGTGGTGAGAAAGTAATTTTATCGGTGAAATGTCAATTCCCCTCTCTAATGTGATATCTATTAGAATGATAGTTTGGAAAAGATGTATAGCCTACTTTGAGAACACATCCATATCCCTATGGTTGATATGGACGTGTTTTTGAAGGATTTGCTAAGATTTTCTACACTAAGGGAAATTGAGTTCACAAATGACATTGTTTCAGGTGTTGCACTAGCATTTATTGTTTCGTATAGAATGGTTATGATGAAGTTAATAGAGTTAAAGTTGTAATTACAAGAATTATTAGAAAATGGATTTATTATTCTGAGTGTATCACCATGGGAAACTCCAGTACTCTTTGTTAAGAAGAAACATGACACTCTTTGATCATATATTAATTATAGGCAACTAAATAAGATGAAAATGAAGAAGTATCTGTTACCTAGAATTGATGACTTGTTCATTCAATTGAAAGGCATGAGTATTTTTTTAAAGATTGACATATAATCTAAGTATCATCAATTAAGGATTAAAAATACAGATGTGCATAAGACATGTAGGATGAAATATGGATATTATGAGTTTCTTGTAATGCTATTTGGTTTTACAAAGGTACCTATGACTTTAAAATGGAGTTTATAAACCATGTTTTCCACTCATTTTTAGATCAAGTTGTCATGGTGTTTATCATTGACATCCTCGTGCATTCATAAGATTAGGAAGACCATGATATGCACATTCAAATAGTGATATAAACCTTAAGAAAGGAACAATCATAGGCAAAATTGAGTAAGTGCAAATATTGGTCGAAAAAAGTTAATTTTATTGGACACATAGTATCAAAAGAAGGAATTAGAGTGGATTTAAGGAAAATATAGGTGATTCTTGAATGGAAACCATTGAGAAGTGTTATGGAAGTTCATAGCTTCATTGGTTTGGCAGGTTACTATAGAAAATTCATTAAGGGTATCTTGATGACTATGGCCTCGATGATGAAATTGCTCCAAAACAATGTAAAATTTGAATGAAGTGAAAAGTATCAAGTTAGTTTTGAAAAGGTGAAAGCATATTTAATTAAGTCTCTAGTTCTTATTTAGCCAATCTTTGATAAAGAATATGTGATCTTCATTGACATTTAATTGAATGGACTCAGATGTGTCCTTATGCAAGAAGACAAAGTGATAGCTTATATATAAAGGCAGTTGAAGCCGCATGTAAAGAATTACTTTATGCATGAATTGGAATTGGCCATCATTATGTTTGAATAAAAATATGGAGACACTATCTTTTTGAGAAAAAGTGTTTCAACTATACCGTTAGTAAAAGTCTTAGGTATTTGCTCTTGTAATGAGAGCTTAACTTGAGACACATAGATGGATGAAATTGATTAATGATTATGATTATGTGATTGATTATCACTCCAAAAAAGTTATTGTTGTGGCATATTCTCTGAGTAGAAAGTTGGTACAGATACTATAAGCATTGAATGCTCATTTGTCATCGAATGATAATGAATTCTTGTATTATAGAAATTAAGTTCGTGTACCCAATTATAATGAGTTGAAGAACTCCATACTCGAAGAAGCACATAATGGATCCATTGCCATGCATCCTAATATCATGAAAATGTGTTAGTATTTGAAGACTTCATGCTGATGGTTGGGAATGAAGAGAGTTATTTTGAAATTTATGATGAAATATTTGATGTGCCAAAAAAATGAAATTGGAACACAAGTTCCTTCAGGCTTGTTGCAGTCTATTAGAATCCCTGAGTAGAAATGAGATCGAATCACAATGAATTTTATGGTTAGGCTACCATTGAAAGCAATAAAGCATGATTTAGTTTGGCTCATGGTAAATTGATTGACAAAGTCAACTCACTTTCTAGATTTTACTAATAAGAACTGACTATTCACTTGAAAAGTTGGTAGAAATTTACATAAAAAAAAATAATTTGGTTACATGGGATTCTTGTGTATATCATTTCGGATAGAGATTCAAGTTCACCTAAAGATTTTGGGAAAAATTACAAGATGCTGTAGATACTCAAATAAAATTTCAGCATGGCATTTCACCCATAGATGAATAGATAATCAGAGTGAGTTATTCAAGTTTTAGATGATACGCTAATAAGTTGTGTGATTGAATTTGAGAGTAGTTGGGATTGACATATTCTTCTAGTTGAATTTGTGTATAATAATAGTTTCCAGTTGAGTATTAGAATGATACCTTACAATGCTCTTTATGGAACTATAGAACCCTAATGTGTTGGACAATTTTAAGTGAGAAGAAAGTTATTAGCTATGACTTGATTAAAAAGACATAGGATGTGAAAATTATTAGGGATAAATTAAAGATAGCCATAGATAAACAAAAGACCTATGCTGATTTGAAGATAAAGGACATTCAATATGAGATAAGTGAGAAAGTGTACTTAAAAGTTTCTCCTTAGAAAAAATTAATGAGATTTGAATGAAAGGAAAAGTTGAGTCATAGGTTCATTGGGCCATTGAAGTGATCGAGAAAGTAGATCCAATGGCATATAGGTTAGCCTTACCACTAAATTTGGAAAAGTTCCATAACATTTTCTACATTTTGATGTTAAGGTGGTATAGTTAAGATCTATTACATGTAGTCTCTTTAAATGCTATTGAGCTTCGACTGGACTTGACTTATGAAGAGGAATTCATAGAAATTTTGGCTCTAGAAAATAAAGAATTGAGAAATAAATAATTCCATTAGTCAAATCATTGTGGAGAAACCACAAGACATAAGAGACATCATAAGAAAGTAAAGAAACTATGTATCATCAATATCCATACCAATTCACTAAAGACAACTTTGAGAATGAGATATCTTAAATAGGGATTTGTAAAATCTCCAAAATAACTTTCTTGTTTTATTATTTAACTCTATAGCATTTAATGCTATTATAATTTTTTTAGTTTATTAATTAATTAATTTATTGGTTTTAAGTGATATAGATAGAGGTATTTAAAATGAGAATTTACATATCAATATAATTCCCCAAGTTTAGAGTTTTCACCTAAGAGAAATTATTGAATAGGAGATTTTTTTTTATTTTTTTCCTAATTCGATCAGAAAATTTAACTGGACATGAGAGGGGAATAAAGTTAGAGTTTATGAAATTAGTTTGAGTATTTTCAAATGGGCTTCAGTTATATAATGCAAAGTGAATTTGAAAATGCAGTTGTTTGGACTTGGATTGTTTAAATGACAAATAGGCCATTTAAGGGGCCAAATGCCCATAACTATTTGACTACTCTACCCTTCCTTCTTGCACTAGTTTCTTCTGTTCATTCTTTTCATCTTTCTCATGTCTAGGTTCTCTTCCTAAATACTCATTGATCACACATCTCAGTTTGTGAAACCAAAACTACCTGGAAATCATTCCATTCTTCCACCCATTTCATCTCTTATCTAAAGTCCTAACTTGAGATCCTACCTAAATTGACAAATCGAAGGCTGATATATGTTGATGAGTTATGGCTAAGTCAAGAAAAAAATAGGTTCTTTGTTTTCTCTTGAAAGGTAAGAACCAAAATCCATAGAAAATTTAGTAGTTATGAGTAGAAACCAGCCATAACCAAAAATCCTTGCATGGCCAACTAATGCTTCTCTATTTGTTCTCTGTTAGTGATGTGATAGTGATGGTCAGGTGCTAGTGAAGTGAAGCATGATCTTCAAATGAGATTACAAGAAAAAGAAGATAAGAATTAGTAACTTCTTGCTTAGTTTTTCACATTTCTTATCTTATCTTTATTTTGTGTTTGTTTGTTAAATAAATATGAAATGTTTGGTATGAATCCATATATATGCCCTATTTTTAACCAAATATAATTGGATTTGAGTGTTGTTAGGGCTGATAACGAGTCAAGCTAATCCAAGCTTTGAACATTTCGAGTTAGGCTTGTTAATATATGCGCGAGCTCGAGCCTGAGTTGATCTTTTGAACGAGCTTAAAATCAGGCTCAAGCTTAGCTTGATTTAAAAAACTTGGTTTGAGTTCATTAGACTCATTTTCCCTATGAATGAGCTCAAGCTTAACCTCGAGCTCAAGATTAACCCCGAGCCTATACAAGTTTGTATTGTAATCAATCTTTGAGTTCAGTCCATATACTTGGTATCTAGCAGACTAGCAAATAAAAAGAATTCCAATCAAATTACTAATTAAAAAAACAAAATGGTAAAAATAAGAAATTACACACACATGCATGAACACATTCTTATTTGAAAATTAAGAGATAAGATCATTGAAAAGGTGAGGAGATGATAAGCTTGGAATTAAATATTAACATAAAGATCAAGTTGTGTACGTGTGTGTGTGTGTGTGTGTGTATATAATTATATTTATTTATTTATGAACTAAAGACTAAAGTATATATTGTAGAAAGGGGATATATTAGAATAATATGGAACCACTCCAATCTATATTACAACACATTTTTGCTTTTTCTTTTGGACAAAATATAATAAGAAAATCTCGATCTTCCTCTCTTAATCAGAATGCAATAGATTTTGAAAGTAGAATTATGTAATAGTTTGTAGGCAAATACAAATTATTTATGAACAAAAAGTTATTTTATCAAAAATCTATTAGATCTAATATAATAAATCAGTTGAGTTCTTCACTGTTTTACCAAGAAAATTATAAGAAAAAAAACAACATCAAATTGAAATCTATTACACAAACCCTCAACAATTTAAGAGTATCAAACAAAACCAACACAGAATAGAAACTCCATTCTCCAATTTCTATTTTAGCCTCTCCATGAGTTCATGATCCATCTTTACATTACACACCCATGAGCAAACAAAACCAACATCAAAATAGAGAAGAGAGGGAAGTAGAGAGTCGGGCCAGTCGGCGAATGAAAATGACTGAAAATAAAAACAATACATTCCTATGGTATGGGTACGAGGCACCATTGCTGGCGAACAATAGTAGAGGGGGAGGTAGAGCATCAGAGGTAGAGTGCCAGTGCCCAAAGTCAGAGCCAACGAATGGAAGGAGAGATCGATGAAGAAGGAAAAACAAAAGAAGAATTTGGGTGGCTATCGGCTGCCGCCTACTAGGGCTGGTACGATGCGTGGTGCCTTCAAAGTATAAGAAGAATTTGGGAATTAGGTTTTTGATTTTCAAATTGGTGACAATGACAAGGAGACAGAGAGATAGAGGGTTGAGGGAGGCATCTATATTAAGGGCTGTTGGTTGAGACTTGAGGCCACTGAGGGTTTTTATTTTGGGTTAAAACAACTAATAAAAATGATATCATTTTTTAATATCCAGACTCTGTTGGGCTTGGCCTGAGTTTGGGCTTGGGGTCAAAATTTTTCAAGCCTAAATTACGGCTCAAGCTCGGCTCATTTAGCTAACGAGCTGAGCCCAAGCCGAGCTCAAGTACCTTGACACGTTACTAGCCCTACGTATTGTTAACTAATTTCAAGTAGTTTAAAATGAAAAAGAGAAAGATTCTTACAATTGCAGAAATTTTCATAGTTGCAAAATTCAATTCTTCTACAAGCTATTCTATGGTCAAATGTGAAAAAGTGATTTTATGAGATTATATGTGACTGAGTGAAATAGTTAGGTTATAAATGAAACTATATATTTAATTTTTTCTATTAAATGAATGATAATATTGTTGATAAAATATATATATATATATATGGGCAAACATGACAGAAAGCACATATGCATAAATATTCGTCAAAATTATGAATCATATTGTGAAAATGTGAATCATATTGTGGAAATGTAATTACAAATTGTAACATCTATGACTAATTATTAATGTCCTTAAGAGAATGTTAGTCATTATATATATTCATGTTAAGGATATATTGATATGCTAATAAGGATTAGTGTAGCAGTACTATGGACACTGATTTATAATGGCATATTGATTCATAGCCTAGCAGGATAGTATGGTATTGTACACAAATTGCAAATGTAAAATAACAACTCAATAGCCTAGCAGGATAGTACGGTATTGTACAAAAATAGCAAATGTAAAATAACAACTTAATAGCCTCTTTCAAAACCTCTCCCAACGGTTGAGCTAGGCTCACTAACTTCGGAAAGGGCAACTATACAAGGGAAACTAAACTGCCTAGGCCTATATATAGTTTACCATTCGAAAGACTCCCGTATGCAACTATTCCCTAAGAGATTATGGCATGCTTTTCTTGCGAATAAAGATAAAGTCTTGCGTACAAGGTAGCCAGAGTTCCTACCCAACCAGGAGCATATATTATTTAGTAGACGACGAAATGGGCGATGCAAAAGGAGAAGAGAAGAAGTCTTTCCGACGAGATAGTACTGAATTATTAAATACAATATAGTAGCCTGCTGCCCAATGAGACCGTGCCAATGATTCTATTATGCACCATAAATTTCAGTTACATTTTCTTAAGGGAAAAATTATAAATAAATATGTAAAATACATGAAATGCATGAAAGGTGTGAAATGTGAGATTTTTATTGTGATAAAAAAAATACTAATATATGATGGAATGAATAAAGTGAATTCTTGTGTTATTACATGCGAAAAAAAAATGAATGTATGAAAGTACTAGCATATATAATCATATATAGTGTCATAATTCTATGAACAAAAAAAATGAATGTATGTGAAATGATAATATGTAATTGTATATATATACATATATTGCATTGTTCACATGAACAATATACATAAATATTAATGGTATGGAAACATATATTTTATATTGATAGTATGAAATACGAATAAAAATGCAATAGAATCATAAACATGAAAATTCTTAGTACGTTGGCTTTCCACTCATAGGTATCAAGTAGAAAGTGGCAGGACCAAAGATCATCGAGTACAAAGTGACCATTAATAGCGCACAATATACCTAAATGCTCTATTTCATACATACCACTTCATTTCATGATCATGTGGTTATTTGTATTGAAAACAAAAATATATAAGTTTTCATAGAATGTGTTTTACTATTATGGCTAAAAAGAGGTGAACTCTTATATTATTTTGTAAATAATTTGGCAAGGGTATAAAATATCATTTTGTATAAATGTGTGCACTAAAGCATTGGTATGGGCCTTCTACAATGATATAATGTATAGTAATTTCATATTAATGTGTATCAGTAATCATTTCAAATTTTCATAAATAAAAATGAATTACTTAGATATTAAATATTCTATCAAAAATAGCTATATGAAATGTGATTATGAAATAATAGATTTTTTCATCCACATCAATGCATACCCCACCTCCATAAAACACTCCTATTGCAACTACAAGGCACACCTCCACTAAAACATTGACTACAAAAAAGGGTTGACATCGATATCACTATATTGGTGTGTCTTCACTAGACGTTATAGTGAATGAATACCAAATATGACAACGAGTTTGCACATTATGTTAGCATATTAAAAATCAGTAGAAAAATTTTATTATTCAATGAAATAATAAATATTAGATAATCCTAGCCCACATGTTTGGTGCTAACTTCCAAGCAAGGAAAACAACAAAATAAATAAAATAAAATAAAATAAATAAAATGATAAATCTCGACAATTATCTATAATTTTTCTAAATATTTCATTTCTATACTACTTTCACATGTACTACAAAAAGGAAGAGGGGTATGAAACTTATCTTCAATAATGTGTTGATGATGGCTATTTTACCTAAAAGGATAATTAGTGATTCAAATGCTCAAGTTATAGATTGTTTTTGGCAAAACTCTTTAAAAATTTGGGTAAATAATTAAGACACTATATTTAATCACCACAAAAACTAGTGAAAAAAAAAAATCAAATGAATTAATGCTTTATTAGAAACTATTCGAGACATTAATTATATCAAGACCAACAAATTAGGCAAGTTTATGTGACATTGCCAACTTTTATCATAACTTGTTAGGCCATCTTTCACAAAGATGACTCTAGCTGGATTGATATTGGGGAATCAATCCCTTACTATTTTGGAGGCAGCTAAATAGAAGTCCTAAGGAGAAAGTTCAAAGGAGATATCTAGATAAACGGCCAAATAAGAATGTGAAAATTACTATTAATAGAGTTGACAACAATCCTACTAAACCTAAGAAAACAACCTGATTGAAAAACACCAAGCCATCAGGCTTACCCAAATAAAATATATGAAACCCCAGTCTACATAACTTATGACTAGGCTAAGCTAAAAATTTCTTAGTTTATTCTCATGCCTAGTCATAAGAAATTGTCTTTATGAATGTACAATACTATTGTAAAATCCAATGGTCAACCAAACCATTGGATTATTCCATGAATATAATACTCTAGTGATTGTTGTATCCCCCTTGACCATAATGGTCTAGTGATGATGATATTTAAGAATCCACAAATTTGACACATATTCCATCTAGTAGTTCAACAATGAAAATTAGTAATAAAACACTTATATTTATATAATGTGCATGAATTTTTTCAAGAATTCAAATAGATGAAAATGATTCTTGATTTACATAAAAATTTGCAAAGTATAAATACTATTTCAAGTTCTTGATTTACATAACTTGTTAGGCCATCTTTCACAAAGATGACTCTAGCTGGATTGATATCGGGGAATAAATCCCTTACTTCCTTGGAGGTAGCTAAATAGAAATCCTAAGGAGAAAGTTCAAAGGAGATATCTAGACAAACAACCAAAGAAGAATGTGAAAATTCCTATTAATAAAGTTGACAAAAATCCTACTAATACCTAAGAAAACAACCTGATTGTCAAACACCAAGCCATCATGCTTAACTGAGTAAAATATATGAAACCCCAGTCTACATAACTTCTGACTAGACTAAGCAAAAAATTTCTTAGTTTATTTTTAGGTTCAGTCATAAGAAAATGTCTTTATGAAGGTATGATACTATTGAAAAAATCAATGGTCAACCAAACTATCAGATTATGCTATGAATATAATACTGCAGTGATTTTTGTATTCCCCTTGACCGTAATGGTCTAGTGATGATGATATTTAAGAATCCATAAATTTGACACATATTCTATCTAGTAGTTCAACAATGAGAATTAGTAATAAAACACTTATATTTATATAATGTGCATGACCTTTTTCAAGAATTCAAATTAGAAGAAAATGATACTTGATTTTACATAAAAATTTGCAAAGTAAAAAATATTATTTTAAGTTCTTGAATAATAATTTATCAAGAGAGTCAATATTTACTAATACAATGTGAATTTTTTTTGAAAACTATTAAATTGATTATAAAAAATAAAAATAATTGAAAATTAACAAATATACATACATTAATAAAAATTTCTTAATATGTTATCATGGCCCTTTTATAACTAAGAAATAATAATGTCAATTAATATCTATCACAAATTTATCAATGAGTTTTGCGTAATCTCTTGATTATGTGGATCACATAAAAATTGTATCTTATCTTTAATATAAAAAATATATAGAAATAATATTAGATGCAATTTCATTAAATTATATAACAAAATATGAGTTACTCTAATAATTTGAATAAGTAGTCCGAAATAATTTGTATCTTAAATTCTAATTTTTGGAACAAGGTACAAGAAGATTTTTTTAGTATATGATTGTATATTATCCAAAGAAAAAAAGTAATTCCAAAAATAATAATAAGATTTTAGTTAATTAAAAGTAAATATATTTAAGAAAATATATCACAGTAAATCATTATTGTCTTGCATGAGTACGACATTAGCAATTATATAATATTCATTGCTTAATGTAATGTGATATCTAATACAAGAGATATGAAAATATATCTACAAAAAACCTTGGGTTCTAAAGGTGAACATCTTTTGCATCACATGTACGTGTATGATATAATTAATTTAATGAATGAAATTAGTTGCTGGCTAGCTAAAATATCAGCATTATGATATATAATATTAATTATTCAACCTAAAATTGAGCTAATTTCAGAGATATTGTAAATTTGAGACTTACAAAATTAAATTAAATATATAAGTCTGGTGAGATATCACATACTTAATACTAAAACAAATATTTTACATATAAAACCATTCATTCTTTTTTTTTATAATTTAAAAAATACATACAAAACATTTTTTAAATCATAATTAGATTACAATAAAAAAATATTTTAAATATTTGGAAGACTTACATGAATACATGAATATTTATTGAGGAAATATTATTCTGATATTTTCCCATGACATCTACGAAATAAAATTGGATAATATTTTGATTACTCATGATATTGAATTTAAATTAATAATCAAATTATGTGATCTTTAAAAAAACTCAGCTTAAATTGTGTTACTTATAATTTTAGACTTATTTTAGATTTTATAATTAAATTTCAAGCACTTAATGGTACTCTTAATGTAGTAGGTGCAATAATTGATGCAGATTATACTAGTCAATATAATGAATCACACACGAAGTAGTTTGGATAGCTTTTCAAAGAAGATTTGAGATTTGATGAAGATCAAATCTTCTAGTTTATATTTTATTACTAATTTTGTTTTTCAATACGTTGAATATATTAAATAAATATTTTTTCCAAGATTTTTATTCGATCTCAAATCTCTAAATGAATAATTTTACATATCGGGGTGTATAAAGTTTATCATTAGTATATTATTTTATGAAAACTACCATGAAATCTACTAGTTATGATCATTTTTTTTTTGTTTATTTTCTAAGATTTAACATTCAATATCAAAAAGAGAACCATAGTTGAGAAAAGATGCAATTGTGATTAATATGATAATTTTTATCTATCATTGTGATTGAGAGCAAGCATCAAAGTAGTGGTAACTATTGTTATGTGATGATGAAGATGAACTAATGCAACATTATGATGACATTGGAGCTAATGACATAGATGATGAATCTAATAATGCCTTGCTATATAAAACATTTGGATTTGTATTTTTTTAAATTTTATTTTACCTTTTTCTTTGCATTTTTAATTCATCATGCATTTAGTATAGTACTTATGGAATAAGTAATTGGCATTTTTTCACAAATAATATATTCTTGTTTTTTAAATTATAAAATATTTTGTTTAGAATAAAAAAATTTTGTGAGAGCTAGGCCATACTAATTCACATTAGGAAGCATTTTGTTCAGTTTGAACTAACTAGAATACATAAATGACTCTGTTGACCAAGCCAAGTCATTATTCAAGCTAGTTTTGCCACACTCAAATTTTCTCAATCTATTATTAGAGGTGTTCAAATGGCTACCACCTTGTGCCATGACCCACATAAATTAGCCCGTGGCATGGCTCAACATGATTGAAACCATGCATTGGATAGGCATGGGCCAGCCCATGACACAACTCAAGCCTGTGTGCCACAAAAGATGTGGGACAACATGGCCCAACACTTTAGCCCATGTGGGCTAGTGTTGGCCCATCTTACGAACCCAAACTAGCTTGAACCTGACAAATGCTACTTTGGAACGAACCAAAAATAATTTGGACATGACCAATGCTAGCTTGGAGTCCGGACCTAACCCAAGCTAGCCTAAAATGAAGCCAAGCTAGCCTAAAATTATGGCAGCCTGGGTTTGAGCCATGACTAGTGTGTGGGAATGTCATGTTTGGTAATGCCCAACTCAGCCTGGTACAACCAGAAATGACCTGAGCAGCCAATAGGCCAATGAATCATGCTAGGCTACCCTTTTTTAGATCTATGTTGGTATGCATTGACCTATGCTAAAAATTGTATTATGCCCAACACGACATGGTGGCTCACCCATACCTAAAAAATGGGTCGTATTAGGCCAATATGACCCATTTAATATTCATATATAGAGTCAAAATCCTATGTGATTTAAATTTCATATACTACATATTGGATGAAAATTTAAAGATTAATGAGATGTAATCTAATAACAAAATTATAATCATGCAATATGCTTGTAACACTATCTATTAAGGGAATATTCTACTATTTTATACATCAACATACTTTAAAAAAGTAAAATAAAATTTTCAAAAAATATAATGTACATATGTTGTATAATGCAAATTCATAATATACGAGTACATCATACTTTGTGGAAAGATGAAGATCATAACCAATACACAAGTCTTTTATTTTAGTCTGGGGTCTGGGAGAGGTTAATATCTCAACAGTCTTACCCATGAAATTTAGATAGATTACGCCTGTAAATCTTGAATCCAAGACTTACTACCGTTGTATTAAAGTACTTATTATTATATCAAGGTATGAGTATGACCGCCAACATAAACTTGTAATATAAGGACTTCTAAGGTGACCAGTCATCCCCATCATACTTTGTACATACTCAAATTTAACAAGTTTTCCTTCTATGTGATTCATCTTCAAATATAGAGACAAAACCCTATGTGATTTAAACTTCATCAACTACATATTGGATGAAAATTTGAAGATTAATGACATGTAATCTAATAACAAAATTATAATCATGCATTATTTTTGTAACACTATCTATTAAGGAAACATGCTACTATTTTATACTTCAACATATGAACACAACATACTTTGTGGAGGAGATGAAGGTCATATCCAATTAACAAGTCTCTTATTTTGGTTTGGGCTAGAAAGAGATAAATATTTCGACAATCTAAATTTGAAGAGACAACATTTGATAAGTCTCGAACCTAATATTTACCACCATTGGACAAAAGAACTTATCATCACATCAAGGCGTGACCTCTAACATAAACTTGCAATGCAAGGACTTTTAAGGTGATTAATCATCTCAGTGCATCATACTTTGCACATACTCAAATTTAATGAGTGTTCCTCATATGTTAATTCATAATACAATAGTACAAAACACAAGTACAAAACACAAGTTCAAAACACAAGTTCAAAACACAAGTACAAAACACAAGGTTCTTATAGAGTAATGCAACTTTTCTATTATACCAAGGCAATGCTTCAAAAATGTGATTATACAAGAAAAAATATTTTAAATGGCTTTAACATATAACATTGCTAGATACAAACACTTCTAACAGTACCCCTAGTGGACAGCTTTTATTCTACATCTAAAAGGGAAGGAACCTTGGTGTGTGTTACCACAACTTAGTAGAAAAATGTTTATAATCACTTTATGTATTAAAAGAAGTATAAGTAAATATGTAACATGAAAGCACAACTATTAATGATTTTTTTCCTTTTTCTCCTTTGTTATCCTTCATGTTTGATAGGTTGCTAGCCTCGCCAATATACTTTTACATAGGAATGCTATGAAAGTTTTCAACTATAGTTTATGATTCTTTTAGGAATATAATCAATGACAAGTCAAATCATGTGTTTTTAGGGATTGATACTTGGATGTAGGACCCATCATGTCTTTTCTAGGACTACATCCAAAGTGCATGTCCATCTCCTATTGTTTAAGGACTAAAATCCAGAATCAAGACCAATCCCACACACCAACACTAAAGTGTATTCTTGTAGGGCTTTAGGGACTTCAACCCCAAGGAGGAATGGTCCCATAATAGAATATAATATTATTGATAGAACATTAAATGTCTCATCATATTGTCCACCTTTAAAATACTTATCAGTTTTAATTCTTCAACACTACACTTTGAATTCTTTTGCCAAGACATATGTTGTTATCATAACATTTTTTAATCCCTTAAACTAGTGATCTACATTCACATTTTATTTTTATGTATTCATTTTTTAATGTCTCTTATATTATTATTTATTTTTTGATGGGGGGGGGGGGGGGGGGAGGTCATGCATACCTAAAGCAATTATATTTAGGTAGGTATATTTCTGCTCGATCAGGCCACTGAGTGTATTGGGTTCTATTATTATGGATTTTGGTTAGGTTGGATGATTTGAATTACCGCATCAAGATTATAGTCATATGTGTATATTGGAATTACAAGTTGGTGAGAAAATATTACTAACACTTACTAATCAAATTAAGAAGGTAACTAAGAGGCATTGAGATAAGGGCTTAGGGCAAAGATGTGATGTGTTATTTGTAATAATTTAACATGCGAGAAAGGTGGAATATTTACTAAAATTGTTCGAATGAAAGAAAATTTCTTTGCAATTTCAAATAATTTCTTTGAAGATTTAAAATATTGTGAGGCCAAAACTAAAGTGACTTCTACCTAATGAATAAAACCCATCAAAAAAATAAGTGTCAATTTTTTGATCATCATACTTTTAGGTAATAAAATACCAAATATTCTTGTATATTGAGATGATATTACATGATGTGTAAGTACTAAAATAAGTCATAATTAGATCAATTTTATTACTTTGGTGTTTTGTTAGATTTTGATATATAGTCATGAAATTATTATATTTTAAGAGGTAATTAGTAACTTGGTGATGTGTAGTTCATCTAGTAGTTTTGGTATATATTCTTGGCTGAAATAATATATATCTAGTCATGAAAATCTTTATAGACCATGACTCTATCATCTTGCTAGCATAATCCTATAAATGTGCAACATATTCTTTTTGACCATGATATTATTTTAGAGTCATATCCATATTTATATCATAATAAATAAATGACCCTAATACTAATTTCTTGTCATAGTAACTAAATACCTTAATGGTGTTAAAATTTATGATCACTTTTTAGTATCACAACATTATTCTTACTAAGACTTTGTATTTTCAAGTCAGTGCCATAGTCTTTTGCCATAGTCATTACTTTTGGGCTACAAAAAAGTTATAGAACCAAAACTTCTCAAGTCAAAGATATAATAATTATCTAGATCCGTAACTTTTGGGCACATAATGGTATACAGAATATTACTCAAAAATAATCATTTCTAAGGTTGTGAGTCTTATCCTCAAGAGAATGTAAAACCATGACTTGCATGTATGGGCTAATTTCTAAAGTTATTGTCAATCTCAATGTCATGTCATGGATAATTGATGAAAAATTAAGACTAAAGCCAAAATCATGACCACTCTCATCACCATGACCATTTGATGCAAAAATAATACCAAAGCCAAAGACATGACCATTCCCAAAGTTGTGGCCATTTGATGCAAAAGAAAGACCACAATTATAATTCATTCACATTACCATGACTTCGTATTATAGAGACAAAATACACAAGTCATGGATACTTCTAGCGTGACTACTTTGTGTCACAGAAAAATTAAGAGGTATTCCAAAGTCATGAATACTTCTCAAAGCTATGACCTCGAGCTCAAGAGGACAACACTAAAGTCATGACATCTTTCTAAAGTCTTGATTTTCTACTTGGATAAGTGTCAAATTAATGGAGTATAAAACAAAGATTAACAAATATTTAAAGGATCTAAAGGAGAAACTTAAAATGCTATCGCCCACTTCTCACTCTTTGGGACCAAAGGCAAATTATAATAACAAACATAGGAGAGGATCGATTTTCACATTTCCTATGGACTTGATGCGCAAGCAAGAGATACAAAATAAAAACTAAACCTTAGAATTGGGGGGGAAAATTTAAAAATAAACATATTGTAAGGTCAAAATAAAGTGATTTCTACCTAATGAATAAAATCAATTCAAAAAATAAGTGTCAATTTTTTGATCATCATACTTTTTGGTAATAAAATACCAAATATTCTTGTATATTAATTTTGATATTACATGATGTGTAAGTACCAAAATAGGTCATAATTAGATCAATTTTATTACTTTAGAGTTTTGTTAGATTTTGATATATAGGCAAGAAATTATTATATTTTAAGAGGTAATTAGTATGGTGATGTGTAGTTCATTGAGTAGTTTTGGTATATATTCTAGGTTGAAATACTATATATTTAGTCATAAAAATCTGTATACACCATGACTTTATCATCTTGTTAGCATAATTTTATAAGTGTGCAATATCTTTTTGCTTATGATATTATCTTAGAGTCACATTCATATTTATATAATAATAATTAAATGACCATAATACTAATTTCTTGTCATAGTAACTAAATACCTTAATGGTGTTAAAAGTCATGACCACTTTCTAGTATCATAACTTTATTTTTACTAAGACTTTGTATTCTCAAGTTAGGGTCATAGTCTTTTCCCAAAGTCATGACTTTTGAGCTACAAAAAAATTATAGAACTAAAACTATTCAAGTCAAAGATGTAATAATAATCTAGATCCATTAATTTTGGACACATAATGTTACAAAAACTATTTTTCAAGAACAACCATTTCTAAGGTTGTGACTCTTATCCTCAAGAAAATGTAAAACAATGACTTGTAACTATTGGCTAATTACTAAAGTCATGTTCAATCATAGTGTCATGGATAATTCATGCAAAAGAAAGACTAAAGCCAAACTCATGGCCACTCTCATCACCATGACTATTTGATGCAAAAATAAGACCAAAGCCAAAGTCATGACAATTCCCAATGTTGTGGCCATTTGATGCCAAATAAAGACTACAATTACAATTCAATCACAATGCAATGACTTTGTGTTATAAAGATAAAATACACAAGTCATGGATACTTCTAGTGCTACTCTTTGTGTCATAGATAAATTAATATGTATTCCAAAGTCATGAGAATTTAACCAATAAGACCCGTTTGATACCTCTAGGATACTATTGAAATTATTTTTACCTTTGATAAAAAAAGGTACCATTAAAAGTGTATTATATATTCCTAATATGAACATTAATATGATAAGTAAGAATTTTCTTAGCAAACTAGTTATCAAATAAGTGGTTGAATCCATTTAATCTAAGTTTATCCAAATCAAAGAAGTTCGTGGGAAATGTGTATTCTTGCGATGTGATGTTCGTGTTTTGTACCAATGAAAATATTAATATTATTCATTCTACTTCCACTTATATGTGACTCAAATTATTTTCTTTATAAACTAATATTATTGCATATGTTGGTTTAATTATTATTAAAAGATTGTGAAAAATATGAACTATATGTTAAATCAAAGATCATTAAAAAGTATTTTCATTTTGTTGGAAGATCATCTAATTTTCATGATTTAGTTGATAATGATCTTTGTGAACTTAATGGTAGGTTAACAAGATGCAACAATATGAATTTTATTACATTTATAGATGATTGCTCTAGACTTACCTTTGTTTTTTTATTGGAAAATTAAAGTGAGTCTTTCAATGCCTTTAAATTTTATGAAGGGAAATTTAAAAATCAAGGAGGAAAAATGATTAAGGTACTTATAAGTGATAGAGGTGATGACTATTTTTCTAGTTAATTTAATTCACTTTGTAAAGAATATGATATAGTACATGAGTGCACCGCACCTTATACCCCACAATACAATGGCATAACAAAGAGAAAAAAAATATAGACTATTCTTAAAAATGTTGAATGTTATGTTATTGCATGCTAAAATAAATTTGAATTTTTGGGATGAAGCTTTGTTGACGACTTGTCATATTTTGATTAGTATTCCTATGTCGAAAACTGTGATATTTCCATATGAGTTATAAAAAGGAAGGAAGCCTAATATAGGTTACATCAAATTGTGGAGTGTTATGCTTATTGTACGAAAGTAGGTCCAAGTAAAATAAATTTGGTTCCAAGAAACAATAAGTATGTATTGGTAGGCAATGCCTCGAATAGAAAAGCTTATAGGCTGTTTAGATTTGGGATCTAACGTGATAATTAAATCAAGAGAGATAGTTTTCTGTTAATTTTTTGAGTGATGGTAATTCTTAAGTACCTACTAGTGTTGGAAAATCTCAAGAAAAGACACTTAAAAGATTATTATGCAACTCATTATGTCTTAGAAATGCCAAAAAATTAGAAAAGAGAAAGGGTTATAATTGGATGATATTGATTTTCAAAGAATATTATTTCACTTATTAAAGAGAAATAGAGAATATATTACGCATGACATAAGAGTGTTTGTGTGTAGAGGTGTCACCTTTTGAGTCAAATGGGTCTGGTACCAATGGTCATAGATTCCAGAAGCCATAGAATCATGCCATCAGGCTAGGATACCAGGCTGTGCCTGGTCCGACACGAATCATGGTGAGCTTGGCATAAGTCATGCCTTGAGCCAGCTTGACACGGGCCCAAGCACGGTTTGAACCGTGCCATGACGGGCTAGGCATGGCTAAGTCAGACCATGCCTCAGATCAGGCTTAGGCTTGCCTGGCTTGTTTAACACCTATATATATATATATATGTGTGTGTGTGTGTGTGTGTGTGTGTGTGTGTATTTATAATAAGTCAAAAGTGATTTAAACACCCTAAATAGCATTCCGTTGAATAGAACAAAACAATGGAAAAAAAAAATAATCTAATTAAGACAGCGTAAATAATGATATTAAAAAGTGAAAAAAATAATAATATGATTGTGTCACATACTAGAGTTGCAGTAATTTGTGATATGGCTGCTCTAATCCTCTTTTTTCCTAGTTATCTATCATATTGTACTGTGTGATCACCTGCAACTGAAATTAAAAAAAAAAGTCTGTTGTACCTTCATATACAAAATGTGACAAAAACTCGTTCATTAATCCATCCTCCTCGCAATCATTAGAGTAGCTTTTAGTGCTACAATTCCATTCATTCACGCCAGCTTCCCCTCTGTTACTCAGGAACCTAACGGGAGGCAAAATCAATTGAAATAAATCAAAATTTTGGCACCCACAGCTCTGCATATACCCAAAAATATACCCTGAACCAGCAGTCAACGAAGTGAAAGGTCGGTGAAACCAAGGATTAAAATATAGGTTTTTACGGATATATCGATAATTGGATTTTACAGATATATCGGATATATCGAAGATATATCGGTGGGTATTTGTATGTGAGCACCAATCAAGGATAGATATATCGGTCTTAATGGATATATCGATACTTAGAATTTATGGATATATCAGAAATATATCGGTAGATATATCGAAAATTTTTATCATCGGGTGAAACTCGTCAAAACATGTGAATCTCGATCCCCATTTGAACCTCGAGATATTATACACAATTTGCCTACTGAAAAGATTATTGTTCATTATGCATATATACATACATGAATAATTGCATATATATATATATAATTTTACATTTGAAACTAAAAAATAGAAATTTATAAAATACCTTTAATAAAACTAATTTTAGTAATTTAAAATTATGCAAGTATTGTAAAAATGAAATACAATCAAAATCTTTGAATTTGGAATAAAAAATATGAGAAAAATTCATGCTCATGGAACATAATCACCTTTTGTATGATTCTGATCTTGATAGTTCAAAGTTTGGTTTAATAATTAAATTTATCTTCTAGTTCTAGTAATTGAGGACTCATCCATGCATCTTCCCAATTCTTTAATTATGCGATTACTTTTAAAATATCTAGTTATAAATTTGTAACCCTATCTCAATGAATATTCATAATAATAGAAAAACTAAACTCTTTTACAATAACATATATTGGATAGATTAGTAGATACTATAACATATATTAGATAGGTTTGTAGAAAAAGAAAAAAGAAGAAAAGAAGACGAGGAATAAGAAGAAAAAAAATGACAAAAGAAAAAGAAGAAAAAAAAAGACAAAAGAATAATAATAATAATAATAATAATAATAATAATAATAATATGAAGAAGAATAATAATAATAATAATAATAATAATAAGGCGTAAAGAATAATAATTATAATTATATAATTAATTATTTTATGTTTTTATTAATACAGATATTTAAATATTTTTATTAATTAATCAAATAATATTTTGTAAATATTTTTAAATTTTATAATCCAATATATAGTTAATTTAGGCTTTATTAATATAAATTTTTATTCGTATTTATATAATTTTATAATTATTTATTTATAATATCCTATTTTTATAATTATATGAGGAGAAGACGCCTTTTAAGGATACCTCATTCATAGACCATTACAAATCTTAATATACCAAATTACATCAAATATTAAAATAAATAATATATAAAACAAAAAAAAAACAATTCAATATAGATTAACTATGGAAATAAGACAGAGCTAAATAGCTAGGGAAAAATCCATAGTTAAATACTTATATTTTGTGAAAATTATAATTTAAGGACTAATCGCTTGCTATTAATATATAATTGTAAAAAAATAATTCCATATAATAATTTACTAAGGGATTTTTTTTCAAGCTAATTAGCTAGGTAAAGTCTATCTATAAAGTCATTGTAAATTTATCACATTTTTTTTGCGTCAAAATTTACGATAATATTAGTTAAAGACATTTTTCAATCGTAAATTTTGTTTTCTAATCCGTCACAAATTCGTCGCAAATTTTTTATTCAATATAAAATCAAATATCTCTTGCTATTCCCTAGCTAATCCCTCACAAATTAGCTAGGAATTATTTTCCTAGCTAAATTTCCATAGCTAAACAAACAATTTCTTGTATTTTCTAGAGATAGTTGTTCATTTTTCACCTTTTAAGAGTTTGTTGTTCAATATGTGCATATGCAAGGGTATCATTATTTGATTATTTTTATCCTATTCCGAGGAGCCATGTCTTTTGACCCAATTAGTTTCCCACGCTTCAAGTGTATTTTAGATTCATTTGTTTTCTATCCTTCGAGAAACTTAATCCACATTGGAGCATTCAAAGATGAGATCAAAGACTTTGTCATTTTCTTTACATCCACGAATGCATCTAGTAATTGATTTGTAAGATTTTATAAATGAATTATCCTTTGAACTTCAAGTTCATATAATTTCTATGAGGATCAAAAAGAGATAATATTGATGCATTCCAAGTAATTTCTTGTCATTCTTTTGGAATTAACTTTTTTCTCCATAATGGTGGAATTATAGTTTCATTAAAATGACAATCTACAAATATAGCTATAAAAATATCTCCTGTTAAGAGTTCCAAATATCTTATGATAGATAGTAAATCAAAACCTACATAAATCCCAAGTCTACATTGTTGAACCATTTTGGTATGTTGTGGGGGTGTAATTAGTATATGAATTGTACAACCATAAGCTCATAAGTGAGAAATATTTAGTTGTTTACCCAATATAAGTTGTGAAGGTGAGGATTCATGGAAAGATGTTGGTCTAATTCTTATCAGACTTGCAGCATGCAGAACAACATGTCCCCTAGGCCCTAGTAAATGCTAGTAATTAGTCTTCAATAGCAATGGTCTAGTTATTAATTGAAGAAATTTGATCAATGACTGTGCTAAATTATTTTGGGTATGAACATAGCAATATGATGCTCAATATCTATCCCAATTGACATATAATAATCATTGAAAGTTGTTGAAGTAAATTTATTAGCATTATCAAGTATTATTGTCTTGATTGAATAATATGGGAATTTTACTCTTGATTTGATCATTTGTGTAAGGACCCTGGAAAAAGCAATATTTATTGTGAAAAGAAGCCAAATATATAACCATCTAGTGGAGGTATCTATAGAAATCATAAAATAATGAAAAGGTCTACATGGTGGATGAATATGTCCACATATATCCTCCATGTATTCTTTCTAAAAAAACTAGTGATTTAGATATGATTTTATTTAATGATGGTCTAATTATTAACTTACCTTATGAACAATGATCACCAAAAAAAATTTCTAGGGCAAAAAAATATTCTAGTTCTTTAATGGATGTCTATGTGATTGTTCTATGATTCGCCGCATCATTGAAGATCTAGGATGACCTAACCTGTTATGCCAAAGAGTAAAAAAATTGGGTTATTGAAGTTATAGTTCATTACAACATATGACTCGACTGACTTTATGGTCATATGATATAACCTGGAAGAGAATACTAGTAGCTTTTTTGCAATAATCTTTTTCCCAGAAATTATAGATGTAATATATAAATATTTTTTATTACCTTCATTCATAATTTCAATATGATATCAATTTTGTGGATATATTTAAAACTAAGTAAATTATTTGTTGTTTTGTTAGAATATAGTGCATAATTAAAATGAAATCTAGTTCCATTTGATAGGATTATATTTACTCTTCTAGAGCCTTCAATTAAATATGATGTACTAGATATGGTACTTACACAAACATTTGCTACTATTAAATTAAAAAAAATATGTTTTTTCTCGAATGAATGTATGAGTGGTTGTGCAATCAGGAATGCATATATCACCATCATTCATTTTGAAATTCAATAATACATAAATTTAGATAAATATAAAAATATAAATAATAAGATAAAATTTTTTATTAACTCAGAATAAAATACATAGAATTATTTAATATTTACATTTTCATTTTCTACTAAATAATTGAAATTATCATTAGGATCTTCAAAAAAATCTATATCAAAATAAGATAGGTCCAACTCATTTTTACTAGCAAAGTTAGTTTCTACCATTTTTTCTTTATCCTTTAATGATACTTGATATAGATCTACTAGATGTTTGGCCAACCATAGGTACGAGACTAATATCCTTCCATTCTGCATATGTAGAAAATCTCTATAGGAGTATTGAAGGGGTTTTTATATTTACTTTCTCCATTTCCTTGTTTTATCTCACCATTATTCCACTTTTTGCAGTGAAATGAGTTTTTCCTTTTTAAGGGATTAGAAGGATGATTATCATATTATTGGATATTCTGCCTTCAACCATGACCAAGACCATGAATATGACCATGCCCATGCCCAAGATCATGGGATACAATTATACTCACTTCAGGGAATGGTCCAAATCTAGTTGGATGAGACTTATGGTTTTTTATTAGTAGCTCATTATTTTGTTCATCTATTATAAGATATGATATTAACTCTGAATATTTAGTAAATATGCACTGTCTATATTTCTACTTCTGGAGGATATTAGTGGCGTTAAATGTTGTAAATATTTTTTCTAGCATATCTTCATCCATGATTTTTTTTCCACATAGCTTCAATTTGGAGCTTTACTTAAATAGAGCAGAGTTATACTCATTGATCATTTTAAAATCTTACTAAAATCATAGTTTTTTAGTAGTCAATTCTATCCTTCAAGTCATTTGATAAGGTGAAAAAATATTTTATCGTGAGATATTTATTTTTTAGATCCTCATGGAGATGGTGCCTAAGGAAAATTAGTGCTTTTGCACAATCCTACTATGACTTTTCATATTTTATAGTGAGATATTCATTTCCTTGATGTATTTTAGCATCAAGAATTCATGATAAATAATTTTTTACAAGAAATATCAAGTGCCACAAACTAAGTTTTGTGAGATTTGACAATTTGGAAATATTTTAATATATGAGGAAAAGAAATAATGATAATACAATTTTACCTTATATGGGACAAACTCATGCTATGAAGAAATAAGAAATAAAAAGATGAAACATATGGATTGTTATATTTGAATTTGATTATACCTATTTATATGCTTAAAAGAAGGTCAAAGGTTACAACCATAAGAAAACTAAAAGTCATGGTGAGAAAGCAAAAGGTCTTATATAAATGATGATCATTCATTTCAAAGTAATGGTTATTCATTACAAAGTATTTATAATAGTTTATTAATTGTCTATAAGTTATTGAATATTTGTTTTTGTTAATTTTTTTTGAAATAAATTTCATTAAGTGACAAATATATGAATATTATTTTTTGTAAAAAATATATTTATTAAAAAATTATGTTAAAAATAAATTTCATTGAGCCCATATAAATAAATGAATTTATTTTTTATGTAAATAGATAAATTTGCAAACATTTATTTTAAGTTCATGCAATGCATATAAATACACGAACTTGTTTTTTTTTGTAAATAATAATATTTTTTAAACATTTCTGATCAAAATAATTTTTATCTAGTGCATATAAATATATGAGTTTGTATTCTTTTTGTAAGTAATAACATTTTTAAAATATTTCTATTTTAAATAAATTTCTTGTGGTGCATATAAATATATAAGTTTGAATTTTTTGTTGTGTAAAATAATAATTTTTAAATTACTAAGTGAGATATGCATGCCTCGATTATGAATCACAAGCATATCTCAATTATAAATCACATGCATATCTCAAAAGAAAAATCATAAGCATGTGTAATTTTAAAATCACTTGCATATCTTAATTACAAATTACAAGCATATCTCAATTACAAATCACTTGCATACCTCAATTACAATCAGAAGCATATCTCAATTATATATCAAATGCATATGTCAATAATTAAAAATCACAAGCATATCTCAATTACAAATCACATGCATATCTCAATTACAAAACACACATTATCATGTTCATATACATTGCTACCCATGAGAAAAATATTTTGTTATAGACTTCTACCTATACTTTTTATTCTAGATATACTACTAAATATATATGTATCCATAAAGTATATATACTCATCTATCTCTTCATGTACATATGCTTATTGTGTGTGTGAGTAAACACATGATTTCATTGATTACTACATGCACACACACACATGTAGATATATCTGTAAATGATAGAATACACATGTATGTAGATGGTATATATATGAGGAGCTACATATATACTTTATTTGTGTACAATCATATATTTACATGTATACACACATTAGTATATATACACATACATATACATATATGCATATATTTTCATTTATACATACAAAGATATCTATATAATAGTTAACAAAATATAAGTATATACATACAGACTAAAAATTTTCTTGTGTGCATTGTATCACACTAATATATATATATATATAGTAAATACATATATTCTATTATTTACAAATTTACATGTGTAAGTATATATACACAATATTATATACATAGATATCAGTAATATATATAAAAAATTTCATGAACATAAATCAAAAATATGTTTAAATAATAATGCTATAAAATACATCCTACAAAAAAACAATAAATGGTAAACCAAACAAACCCACAAAAGATGTTACACAAAATAAATACTAACACAATGATATAAAAAAAAGACAATACATCAAATCAAAGAATTCTTGCAAGTATTTCTAGTGTATTATTCTTGTTGCATTTGGAACAATATACGATCCATTTATTCATCAATTAAGATTTCAAATTTTTCTTTTATTTTCCAAATAAACATTTGGACTTAGGAGATTTTAAAGAAAAGTGAATTATACTAAAAATATTATGTACAATGCCAATATCGCAAATTGATGATGGCATTATAGTACTACACATGCATGCTTACATGAGATATCAAATATCTATCAACCTCTAATAGTATAAATTCTCTTAATAATATCGATATTAACTTAAGCCCACTCATTGTGAAGTCAAGAAAAACAATTCAAAAATTGAGAAACTAGTAATGATTTACCTTCGCCAATATTGGACATTATTTGGTCTTTAATTTTATGACCAATGATTCCCTTCCAGTCAATTTTTCCTGCCTTATGCTTGACCAATATTACACCTAACTTTGTCATATGTTCTTAAACAACTATATATTGAATGATTTTTTTCAATATAAACCCAATAATTAAAAGACTCATCAAGATTGGTTATCATTTCATCTCATATTTTCATGGCAACTTAGACATTGCTCAATATTTGAATTCATATGATTTTACCCAAATTGTTAAATATTCATTTAACTTTTTAAATTCTTTCAAGTATACATTATGATCATATTCCATCTTAGCAAATGCAATACTATCAAGCCATTTTAGAGCAATCTTTTTTCCCTTACTCCTGTTAGTATTATGTTTACCCAAATAGCTACTAAATCTCTTTTAAATAATGATAACAATAAACATGATTTTCAATACTCAATAATTGTGAAACTACATTCCAAAGAGCTGGGTGTCTATCATATCTAATAACATATCTATTTATAGTTTTTTGATAAGATGTAGGCTCAATTTGATCAACAAGCATTACATCACCATGATCAGACAAGAGAAGTTAAAAATTTTCATGCTTATAACGTATCCTATCAAATCTATGCAGAGCTTGTTCTACTCGAACAGATTTTTGTTCTAAAACATTTTGTGGTGCAACAAGTTCATGATCCACAACACTTTGTGATGCCTATTCTGGTTCCATCAAAGTCTCAATGCTAGTTTGTGTATCTCAAATTTTTTCAAGATCTACTTTACTCCCACTAGTTCATTTAGAAACAAAATCTTTTTCTAGAAAAATATCATTTCTAGTAACAACTAATTTGCTTTGCGTGGGAATATAAAAGTAGTATCCCTTTGTTTCTTTGGGATATCCTATAAAGTAATATTTTTCAGATTTGGGTCATAGTTTCTCTAAGACTTGACATCTAACATAAGCCTTACAACCCAAATTTTCATGATAAACATTTTGAGACTCTTTCCTATCCATATCTCATATGGTATCTTGGTAACTGCCTCAGATGGAACATGATTAAGTGTAAAAGCAATTATCTCCAGAGCATATCCTCGGAAGGAAGAAAAAAATATTTGCATGACTCATTATTGATCGTACCGTGTCTAATAGAGTATGATTCATCCTTTCTAATACACCATAAGTTCATGTATACAATCACTTAATTATATTCTGATGTAATTGTATGTGTGTGCATATATATATATATATATGAATGTATGTTTTTGTATGTATAAACATGTAAATACATGTATTTTGATGAATTTACAAATATATAGTAGTACAAATGTATATTGGGTATATATAAATGTACATCAATACACATATGTAATCACATGTATATATGCATATATACGTATATACATATATTGTAGTTTATACATACATACATTTATAGATAGTTGCACATACACACATTCACAAACACACACATATATGCATATTTATTATTATGGATATACATGTATATACATATATGAATAAATATGTGCACATATATATATATGCATTTATGTATCATTGTATATTTAATATCAATATATCAAAATATATGTATATATATATATATATAGCTATGATTCAAATTCATAAATGTAATATTTAAACATACCATGAAATAAAACCTCAATTTGCTTGGAGGTGGGAGTGAGAAATAAGATATCCTATTATTCATGTGGCACTAGTTTAGAAACCAATTTTTTCAAAGACAAATATGCGGCAACTCTCACTAGGATTCGAAAATAAGGAAAAGATGCATGTTTTTGAAAACAAAATTAAACGACTTGGCAAAATTTTAGTATTGCTTGAAAAAATTTTAATATCACATGGAAGGGGCTAGGAACATTATCGGGTTGAACATTTTGGGTGCATCAATATGTAAATATTTTATATTTTAGTGCAATTATTGTAATTTTAAAAAATATATCTTATTTTGTAAATATTTTATGAATTGTACACCTAAACATAAATTTTCCAAGTATTAAAGGTATTGGTATGATTAATTATTGATGTGGATTCCAACTTCTTTAAAGTATAATGTATGCTTGTCAAGAATATTTTTATGGATAAATTATGTTTTGAGATCCCAAAATTAATATATTTAGGGTTTGATCCCGTTTTTTTTAATTTAAGAAAAAGTACACAAAATGAACAATTTTTATGTTTTGGTTCAATTTTACATTTAGTTACAAGTATACCCTTGATACATTAAACAATAATTTTTTTTTTCTAATACACTATTGAGAAACACTATTCACAAAAAATATTTTCTAAAGATATATATACATATAACATATACCTATATATAACGTATATACATTTAAATATTTTTAATGTTTTAAAGATATATATAACATATATATAAACATTTAAAACAAACATAATTTCTAAAAAATATAAATATTTTTATTTTGGGAACCCAAAACATAATTTCCATATTATTTTTAGCTATAATGCAATACCATTAGAATTGTTAACATGAAAACAACATAATTTTTTTTACGTACAAGTCTATGTAAAAAATGACCTTTACATGGTCGAAAATAGTCTCTTAAATTTCCTATAAAATCTTATTTAGAAATAATTAAGTGCCTTTTGATTTAATTTAAATAAGTTTTGTATTAATTTGAGCAAAAAAAATTTAAAAGATTTTCTTAAATTTCAGCAAAACTAATATTTTCTATATATTTTTTTAGATTCATATAATCATTATTATTTATAAAGGCAACAAATTTCTTAAAACAATAAAAAAAGAGAAAATTTTGTACACAATGTTCCAAACAAAAATATTTATTTTTTGATTCCCTTTCAAAAAGTTGTAATCAAAAAATCTCAAAAATATAAAATATTTATGTTTTGTAATTAGTTTTTTCGTAATTTCGAATTTGTCCCTACAATCACAAAAAAAAATTCATGGTTTATTTTCAAGCATGGATAGTGTTTTCGAAAACATAATTCATGCTAAAAATCATATAACATTTTTATTTTTCAAAAATAGATACTATGTACACACACACACACACATGATAAACTATACAAATAGTAAATAGTTATACATATATTTATAAACTATATATATAATTATATATATGGTAAACTATATGTATTTTTATATATAACTATATATATATATATATGGTAAACTATACATATGCACAACAAGAAATAAATCATTTAGAAATAAATAATAAAAATGCTCAAATCTGTTTCAAAAATTAGGAATGAATTAGAAATGGAATAAACAAAACTAGGAAAAAATTGAAATGGAAAATATTTACGTCGCTATTTAGCGATGGAAATTTTGAGTTTTTTTTTATTTCATCGCTAAATGATACGCAAAGAGAGAAGTGGATATGCTTGCATAAAATTTAGTGGCGGAAATATTTGCATCCATTTTTAATCAGAAATGGAAATCAAATCCATTTCTATTACTCTGAGGAATATTAAGTCTATCGCTATATAAATTAAAATGATTATGTGGCACAAAGTTATTTCGTCACTAAAATATAATAATTAATTTTCAAAGACCACTTCAAAACTTTGAAGTGTTCTTAGGACCTTGGAGATTTTTTTGGTTTGGTTGTGATTTTGTCTGACTAGTGTTTGGATTGCCTATACTCCAATATTGTTAGATGCAATTTTCATCCATAGTTGAGATGTGAAATTATATTTTGCTGTATATATAATTTGTTTTTATTTAATAATCTGTTTGTATAACCAAATGTCTTTTCTGTTTTAATATTTTCATGTAAGTGCATGAAAGGAAATATTAAAAGGCCGAGGATGCAGCAGTAGCACAATAACGAAGGTCTTGCTGTCCGGTCAGTGAGCCAAAATTTTTGGAGCAGAGCCTGACCCATTCCATGATCCGACCCGCGGCTGTTAAATGAACCGAGATATTTTTTAACATAAAATGATTTATAATTTTATTTTCGGGTGGCTATTTTTGACCCGTGGAATTGTTCATCATCTCTCTCTCTACTCTCTACGGGATTTATCACAACTGCTCTATGTGCTGCATACTGTAAGATGTTTCCTATTTGGTTTAATCTATAATGCATAAGCATTTTCTGGTGGATGTAGCTAGTCGTATTGAGCGACTAACGAACCACGTTATTTTCGGTATTAATTTCTCATTATTTTGATTCTGTCGTTGATGCTTGCTGGATTTGGATATATATTGCTTGTTTTCTGTGTTTCTGTTGTTTCTGTATCTTAATCTCACTACCGTGAAAACGTAATTGCCCAACATATTTTTTATTATATTTCGTATGTATTGTATGTGGGAATAGCTCCATTTGTGCATTTTCATGTTGTGTGTACTTTTTTTTCTATTTTTAACATTTATATTGGGTTCTATCTAATATATTTTTTTGGAATTATTATAAATATAATTGATAAATTATATATTATTTTCATTTTTTTTACATTTTTCCTTATACTATTATATCTAAAATTTTTTTGTAACCTAATTGATTTATGTTTGTTTTTTGTATTTTGTTATTGATCTATAGTTGATATCACCAAAATTATTTTGCATTTTGTTTCCTTACTAAAATTACATGATATTTAATAATGTTAAAATTAAATAACTCATATTAATGGCTTAACCTTAATTATGACCAATTTATTATTATTAAAACATTTATTAAATGTTCATTTGTAATAATAATAATAATGAAAAAAATATATAAGTAGGGAATGCAAATAGAATAGTAAAATGTAATGAAAAATTGTTAAAACTAAAAAAAATTAGAAGCTAATTTAAAAAGTTATATAGTTGTTTGATTTACATTTCATTAAAATTGTAAAAAAATAAATAATACTCACATTTATTTAATATTAAAAAATTTTATATTACATGTCAGATGTGGTATATGCCAATGTATACTACATGCTTCATATAGATTTGAAGAATTTTTCATTCATTTAATAATATTCTCCATTGATTGTTGATTTATTTTGTATATTTTTTCATTGATAAATTTTAATATATTGATATTGATAATTTATTTATTATTTATATTATATATAATATGTATATATAACTATTTAGAACTTATTATTAATATAAAAATTTAAAAGCATGACATTACAAATTTTTCTTTTTTTCTTTTTTAATATAATTTCAATCAATATAGATAAATATCAAATTCTTAGTTTCATGTAAATGACAAAATTATATTAGAACAACCTGTCTTTTCTGATATTAATACAAAATTATCTAATAATTATTTTACGACAACTTTTTTGTTTGATTAATGTAATTTCATAAAAATGTTACTACATCTTTATTACAAAAATATCTATATAAATATATATAATTATAATTCCAAAATGATAATGTTGTGTTACAGGAATGAAAAATATTATGACATAATTATCAATGGATGAATGTAAGACTAAAAGATATGTTTTTAACTAATAAATTTATAAATGTGATTAAGGAATTTAATGCTTTTGCTAAAAATAGCTTGAATTTTTAGATGAAAAAAAATAAGATGTACATGTAATGCTCATAAATATTAAAATCAAAGTTTCCATGAAGTGGACACTGTACAATATCACCTAGCAAAAAATGAATTTTGTTGCGACAATTATGTTTGGTATAAATACAAGGAATTAGTTGTCTCATAAATAACTAAGCATTATGTACATAGAAATATTGATTCAACTGTTGTAATGAAATTTGCTAATCCAAATGATGTATGTAAAGCAATTTTGAAGAATATTATTGGTCATTTATTAAATTCAGATAATACTGACGATATCCCAATATCATCAGCAAAACATTTTTTGAAATGGTAAAGGCTTCAGAAGAAGTGACTAGAGAAGGTAATTCATATGGTCAATCAATGTTATATGTGATGGTCAGACTAATGAATTTAACGGCAAAATATCATTTTTTTGGAAAGGTGTTATTATAAAATCTTCCAGTTGTTATTTGAATTATTACCAAAGAATAATATCATGACTAATAGTTTTTATGATATAAAGAAGTTAATGCGAGATTTGGGTTTGCCCGTGGAAAACAATATATTACTATTTTAATGGTTGTATAATATATTTGGGCATAGATAGTGAAGCAATTGTATATAATTTCTATAACTATCCTTATTACAAAAGAAATACAACATGTAAAAGACAAAAAAATAAATATTTCTCATAAGAAAATATATTATTTTCCATTGACTCCTCATCTACAAAGATCTTTGGATCTGATGCTACTGCTAATGATATGAGTTGGCACAAAGATCATGTTATTAAAGATGGAGTGATGTAGTATTGCTCAAATTTTTCTTCTTGAAAATATTTTGATGATTATCATCCATCATTTACAGATGAAAGTCAAAATGTTAGATTAGGGCTATGTACATATGAATTTCAACCATTTGAAGAAACATGGCAACAATACTCTTCATGACCTTTTATTGTTACACCTTATTATATTATGGATGTGCATGAAAGATGAATACATATATTTATGTGTTATGATGCCTGGTCTGAGTAATCAAAAAGATAAACTGGATGTATTTTTACAGCCCCTTATAGTAGAGCTAAAAAAATTATGTAAGGATGGTGTCAAAATATATGATATATCTAGAAAGTAGAACTTTAAAATATGAGTAGTGGTAATGTGGACAATAAGTGACTTTCATTCATATTCAAGTTGTCAAGATGGAGTACTATAGTAAAATTAGCTTATCCTTATTACATGGAAAACTTAGATGTATTTTATCTGAGCAAAGGAGGAAAGACTTCTTAGTTTGATAATCATCATAAATGATTACATGTGGAATATCTATTTCGGATGAATATTGATGCATTTAAGAAGACCATAAAATCATCAAAAGTGCACCACCTTTGAGGTCAGGTGATAAAATACTAGAAGTAATTGAAAGATACGAGTTCAAAAAGATTATGAATATTGATGAATATTTCCTCAATACACAAATTTCAAAAATGTATCATTATGGTTGGAATAAAAAAAGTATCTTTTGAGATTTTTCATATTAGAAACAAATCATATTAGACACAACTTAGATGTGATGCATATTGAAAAGAAATTTTTTGATAATATTTTTAATACTATAATGAATGTGGAGGGAAAAATAAAACATAATTCCAAATCAAGAAAGAATTTGAAAGAGTTATATTCATGTCCAAAGTTACATAGAGATAAATCAATAAATAAATTTCCTAAGGCTTGTTATATCTTTAAAAGGATGTAAAGGAAGTTTTATGCAAATGGCAGATGGAGCTCAGGTTTCTAGACGGATATGCATATAACATGAGAAGATATGTAGATATGAAGAAGCATAAGTTAAGGAATGAAAAGTCATGACTACCATGTATTCATGTAGAGACTAAAACCCATAGCATTCTGTGAATTACTAACACACATTGATTAAAATAAGTATTTTCTTTAAGAATCTCACTTGTAATGTCATAAGAAAGAAAGAAATAGGGTAATTACAAAATGATATTCTCATAATTTTATGCAAACTTGAGTGTATTTTTCCTCCTAGCTTCTTTGATTCCATGAAACATCTCTCACTCCACTTTCCTTACGAATCCATGATAGCAGGTCTCGTGCAATACAATGGATCTATCCATTTGAGAGGTAATATATTTTTCATTTGTTAATATAAAAATTTTAATTTATCTGCTGATTATTTCTTTTTCTAATATATATCAATTTTAGATATCTTAGAAAATTGAAAAATAATATTCGCAATAAATCCAAAGTCGATGGATCTATATGCAATGGATGATGGTTGAAGAGGCTTTGGCATTTTGTGTGCACTACTTTTAGCCACAATTGTATAATCAGAATAAAATATTATCACCAAAGAATTTATATGGTATGGGGGATGGATCAGACAAAAATAATATCCTTTCTATTTTTAGACAAGGGGATAGATCATATGATAAAACAAAATCGAAATATTTTTTTGATGACTTGGAGTATCATGTTGCACACACATACGTTTTGTTGAACTATGAGAAAGGTACACTTTATACTGTGTAAGATTTATAATAATTTCATATTCTCATTTTTTTATCACTGTATGCGATATAACATTTTAATTAATCTAAATATCTCCAATTTTTTTTTTTGAAGAATATTTGCTCAGGAATTAAGAAAACAAAACCTTATATTGATGGCAAATCAATTGATGCAAAGCTTGAAAGGGATTTTGCAAATTAGTTTAAAAAATATGTTAGTATATAACTTATAATTCATGATTCTAAACAATTACATGCAATATTATATATATATATATATATATATATATGAAGTTGTCCTATATTATTTTTGTAGGTAAAATTTATCTTTATCAAATATGTGTAACAAAGAAATGAATGATTTAGCAAAATGACCATTATGAAGTTTACATATGTATCCAAATACATTATATAAATGAAAAAAAAAATCACTTTGAAACATTGTTTAAATAGAGCTGCAATGAATAATGGTATTTACATCAATGGGTCTAACTATACTATTATGTTTAAGTGTGAATAGTTTGATCCAATGTCAAATATGAATACTAAAATTCATCACTAATACAACTTTGTTGATGTGCACCATTATAAATTTTATCCTAAGTATGAGCTATTTATTTTTGTGGTACAAGCTAGACAAGTGTGTTATACCACTTATCCAACCACACGAAGAAATCTGTCACTAGTGGGCAATATGTAAAATAAAACCTAGATTAGCTATTAAAATTGTTGAAAAGGAGGTTATGGTCACTCTATCATGTGTATCAGTATTTCAAGAGAATAATATAGAAGTTCATTTAATCATTCATGTGGCAGATGATGGCCTTCAAACTTTACTTGGTGAAGGTGGAAATTATTTAGACATTGATGATAACAATGTTGTAGAAGATAACGAGAAGGAATTAATTATAGAATCAAATGATGATGAATATCTAGATATAGATAATTTCATAGAAAGTTCTGATGATGACTAGAAATTTAACTATCTTATTATTTTCTTATTTTGATTTTGTAATTGTTAAAAAGTGGATTTAAAATTAAAATATTATAATTGCTTTTTCTAATGTCAATGTGTTTATCATTAAGTTATGTCATGACATTTCTTATAATATTTTTATTGTCTCTGTATATTTTGATATTTATGTAACTTTATTTAGGTAAAAGAGGTAATCATTCAAGTGGCAAAGGTTCTCAAAGTATGACGAGAGGCAGAAGAAGTCAACAAATAGTTAATGGAGGAAGAAATCTTCATGTATTTAGTGATGATAACATTACAAATACCTTTCTGCATTCTCCTACATGTACGGAGGAAAGTTTGGTATCACCTCATCATGACACATACAGATTTACTATCACATATATTTCATCTTCATCTCATTATTCACTAGAAGATACTGATAGTTCTGGTCAACCTATCTTAAGAGACCCATACATTAGTACTGCAGCAGTGATACCCATAGGATATTCATAATCCTTAATTTGCATGCCAAATATGAAAAAATATTTATTTGACCCACAATTGACAATAAATAGGTTGTAGCATTCTTAAATTTAATATATTTATTTTTTTTATTATTTTTTTCATATAAATTAAATATAAAATGATATGTGAATGAAAATAATGAATATATCACATTTTTTTAAATTTATGTATTTTATAATAATAACAATGTATTATATTGATACTTATTGAACATTATCATTTATAATATTAAAAGAAAATGTTAACTTAGTTGCATAAAAAAATATGTATTTTGTTTATATTTATATGTACATGATGATTTTAAATTATTTAGAGCTTTATTCATTCTACTTCTCGTATAGTTGAGAATATAATTAAGGAGAAACTAGTTATGAAGGGTATAAAGTGAAGTAAAGTGCCCCCAAGTATGAAATGATTTTATTGGAAATAATTTGATGTAAATCTTTGATGCATTTACTTGTTTTTCATTTTGGTATAATATGATATAGTCTTAAAATTAATGTATTACAAAGTATTATAATTTTATTTGGTTTTTGTAGAAAAAATACAAATAGAATAATGCTTTGGTGGATTTAATGAAGGATACATGAAAACATGTGCCAAGTGTGAGATACAATGACAAGCTTGACAAATAGAGAAAAAAGTATTGTACAGATGCAAAGCCTTATAGTATTCCCTTGGTGTTTGGATAATATTTTGGGATTACTGGAATAGCGAGGAGTTTAAGGCCTTGTTACAGGTGGCCTCACATAATCTTCGATCAGAAAAAGTAGGTGAAGGATCAAGACATTCAAAATATATTGGAGGTTCAAAGGCGACCTACCAATATTCTGTAGATATGGCATAACTATCATTTATTTTTTGTTATTATTAATATTTTTATAATCAAAAGAATAATATATGTGTCATTATGAATGATGTATATTAATAGTAACTAATATTTATTTGCACAAGGCTAAATTGGGATGTTCACTAACACCATTTGATGTATTAAAGTAAGTACACAAGAAGAAGGATAGATCTTTTATTGACAAGAACTTCAATTGACATTCATGTGAGGGTCTCATTTTGTACTTGTAGTTTAATATTATAAATGAAAATACCAAAAGAAAAAAAAATAAAATTCATTATTTGACATTAAATGTAAATAAAATACAAACTCAATTATATATTTTTACTATAACTAATAATTTATTTTTTATAAACTCATTAAATATAATTAATAAAATCATTTTTAAAATATTTTATAATAGTAAGAGGACAATTTTGTTTGCTAGTATAAAATTTCTTTTAATATAGTAATTGATAGGTTATGTTATATTTTAACAATTCTAGGAAGCTATAGAAAATATGATTACAATTACTTCATAATTGACAGATTCTTCTACAAAGGTGCAAGAGATTGATGTTACACATATTTACCTTCAGGCTATTGGAGTGGAGCCAAAAAAATGGTGAGTGTAAAGTCTAGGTACCCATGCATCTACATTTTATCCAGATTATGTTTGGAGTTCTTCATCATTATCTTCCAATTATAATATCATGTTTAATGAGAGTTTGCACAAGGAGATGCAAGATATCCAAGATACAAAGCAAAGGAAAAATAAAGAGATACAACAAAAGAATAAAGAGATACAAAAGAAAATTAAAGAATTAAAAAAAAAAGAGAGTCTAAAAGATTAAAAAGAGATGAGGAAAGAATAAAAAGAGAGAATGAAATGTAACAAAAGATTTTGAAGATGGAAAAAATAATATACAAGTTGGGAGAGATATTATCTATTTTTCATCATTCTGAAATGGACCCATTAAAATATCCAGAGGATAATACTTTTCAAAAGGACTCATAGTTATTTGTGATGTATTTTTAATTTCTTACCCCATATGTTTTTGATTCAAATTAATAGTTTTTGTGTTAAAGATTTTTTTAATTTTGTTATAAATTGTGTATTGAAATTTATGGACATTTATTTTTGTTATCTAATATTTTATCTTATGATGAATATTATATGAATGTCATTTGATAAATAATATGTGGATGTGCTTATTTAATTGTAGGTCATATAGTTTCTGTATATAATAATATATTATATGCAGTATATCGAAACACCATAAATACTACTTGTACTTATTATAGACAATAGAAATTGATTTTCCTTTTCTAAATCTTTTTTTAAATAGAAATGGAGTTGTGCTTTTATTGATCAATTGCATTTTTAGAAATGGGTAATAAATTTTTAATGATTCCATCACAAAATTAGCAACTGAATCCAAGATCCTTTTGCCATCATAATATTTAGCAATAGAATTTTTCTCGTCGCTATTTATTGAAACAACATTGTGTGATCCATTTCTAACAGAATGAAGGAATATAGAAATGGAACTACTCTGATTCTAAATCCATCACTATTCACCCATCACGATGAAATCAGAAATGGATTAGGGCATTTCTAACTTAAGGATTTCTTGTAGTGATAGTTATATATAACTAATAAACCTATATAGTAAACTATACATATAGTTATATATAACTATGCCTATATGATAAACTATATGTGCAATTATATATAACTATATCTATATGGTACTATACATATAATTATATATAACTATGCCTATATGGTAAACTATATGTATAATTATATATAACTATATCTATATGGTACTATACATATAGTTATACAAAACTATACCTATATGGTAAAATATACTATTATTTATATGTAAGTATACATATAGGGTAAACTATATGTATGAGTTATACATAACTATGCATGTATATTTGATAAATTATATGTGTATAGTTATATATAAGTATATGCCTAAATGGTAAACTATATGTTTAGTTATAAATAAAAATACATATATGAAAAAATTATGTATTTTTATTTATATATAACTATATGTGATGGCATTATAGCTACTGGGCAAGAATCATAGGGTCTATCTAGACATGGGTTGCCTAAAAATGGTGCTGACAAACATTCATCAAGTACTCAACAAACTGTAGAGAATTCTTATATACACAAGGATATAGAGCTTGAATCTTCACCAAGCCCTTAATCATCATTAGAAATGTCTTTACCAAAAAGGATGTACCAAAAAAAAAATGAAGGAGATCTAGATGAAAAATTACTAGTTGTTCTTAATACATTGGAGTAATTAGATGGACCTAGCATAGAAGAAGGTAATAAGAAGTTGGTTGAGATTGCAACATTACCTATGTATGATCTATTGCACATTGCTGCTTCTAGCATATTTTGTGAAAGCAAATCATACAGAGAATAGTGGATGATGTTTTCACAAAAGCCAGAGGCAATCAGAATTACTTGGATTTGGATGAATGCAAAAAAAAAGATTACTTTAGTTTTCTTTTAGGTAGTTGGGGTTTAAGCAAAAATGATTTATGTGATATTTTATGGGTTATTTTTATACTTGTCTTCACATTAGTTTGTATTGACATAATTTATTTTCATAACAATATTTTGTAGTTCAATTTGCTTATAATTGTATTTACTTTTATTATTTTTAATTAATATATTTTTAAATGTTGAATATTATTAGAAGATGGTAACTGAAAAGCAAAAAAAAATATTGAAAATCACAGCACTAATTTTAATCAAGAAGATTATTAGAAACAAGCGACTTGGAAGAAGACCAAATACTGACTCGGTACTAAATGGTTTTGCATATGTGCAAGAAATTTTAAATGGTAATCCAACACATTGTCTAGAAATTTTAAGAATGAATAAGCAAGCATTTTTTTTTCATATTTTTGAGCATTTCAAAAATACAACATAGTTGAAAGACAATCGTTACATCAAAGTTAAAGAAAAAATGGTGATGTTCCTTATAACATTAAATCACAACATGAGAAATCATGTTACCAAAAGATGATTCAACCATTCAACTCAAACCATACATCATTACTTTTATGAAGTACTAGAGACAATGCTTCACTTTGAAAGAGAGATGATTGTATCTACCTCGATTACTGAATTTATAGAAAATCATCCCCATCAACGGTTAAGGGAAGTGTTTTAAGGTAAAAAAAATACAAGTTTATTATTGGTGTTGTTCTTGTTGTTGTTATTATTATTGTTATATTGATATTTATTCTAATTAATAGGGTGTTATTGGTGCACTTGATTGGAAGCTTGTTAATGTTGTGATACCATCTGACAAACAAGTCCCTTATAGAGGAAGAGGAAGAGGAGAATATTATCAAAATGTTCTAGCAATTTGTGACTTCAATATGATTTTTATAGTTGTTTAGGCTGGATGAGAAGGCGTAGCACATGACTCAAGAGTATTATCAGAGACTGCATAATCCAGAAAATAATTTGTCAACACATCCACCAGGTTAGTATCATTCTTTTCTCGGCTATTATTAATAAATTCGTAATTAATTTATAAATAAATTTTTTATGTAGCTAAATATTATCTTTTTGATGCTGCATATCCACATACTAGTTTATGGCGCCTTACCGTAATGCATGATATTGGCTACCTGATTTTTGTAATGGTGTCTGCCCTCGTACAAAAGAAGAGATATTCAACAATGCATATTCCAAATTGAAGAATGTCATTGAGTGATCTTTTGGTGTTTTGAAAGCTTGTTTTCTAATCTTAAAGATGTTGACACCTTATCCTTTTCAAGTACAGAGAAACATTATTATTGCTTGCGTAGCTATATATAACTATATTTGAAAATTATGTATTGTGGTTGTTTTCTTAGAGCAGGGTGAAAATGAGTATGGTGATAATTCAGGAATACCTCAAAATCATCATGAATGTCTACTACAAGTAGGAGAAAGAGCTGCACAAGCTGATCAAATTTTCATGATTAATTTAAGAGAAGAAATAACAAATCAACTAGTTGTTCATTAATTTTTGTTTATTTTATAAACATATTTATGTCTTTTTTTTGGATTTTATGATTTAATTATTGATATGTTTTTAGTGATTTTCTTTTAAATAATAATCAATAATTATAGTGAAAAATAAAATATTATTAGAAACTCTATTTATTTCGGATAATAAGTAATACAATGATAATAATGGTAAATATATAAACTACATATTTTTCAGTATTCAGCACTCACAATTATCAAATAATATATTTATCTTCAGCATTCAATTATCAGTAACTTATCAAATAGTTTTTACAATACAAAATCAACACTTATAAAATTAGTACTTAATTTTTTAGTATTTATTTTCAACACTTAATTTTTTCAGTTTATCAAACATGCCCTTAATTAGAAATAGTTCAATAGGTTCAATATAAAAACATGAAGTGTGCCTTGAAAATTAAAAAATAACAATAAGCTAGAGGTGTCAAACGGGATGTGCCGGGCCGGCCCGGCCTATTTTTAGCCGGCCCGACCGTGCTTTCATGCCGAGCCAGGCACGGCATGGTTACTGTACCATGTCGTGCCTGGCCCAGCACGGTTCTATGGAGGTCAGCCTAGCACGGGCCTGCGGCACGAATCTATTGGGTTTGGCTGCGCGTCGTCACTCCGCCACATGCAGAACCTCTAATTTAATAAAAATTAGGGTTTCGGCATGTGCCCTCGCACCACCGCATAGCCGAACCCCTAATTTTTAAAAAAATTAGGGTTTCGGCACGCGACGTCACGCCCCCACACTGTCGAAACCCTAATTTTAAAAAAAATTATGGTTTCGGTATGCGCCGTCACACCGCTACATCGCATGATTCCCTAATTTAAAAAAAATTGGTTTCTCAGCTCGTACCGAGGTACCGTGCCAGGCCAGGCACGGCACAAGGCCCGATTGGCCTCGGCACGGCACGACACGATTGGTGCCGTGGTGGGGCACGACATGAGCTCGGGCACGGAAAATTTCCGTGCCAGGCTAGCCTAGGCACGGCCGAATCATGTCATGCTTCGTGCCGGACTGGGCCAGCCCAGCCCGGTTGATACCTCTACAATGAGCACAACAATTTAACAATTTTATTATTTCATTGTTTTCTTAACACTATCATCGATCAATATGGGATTGATATGAAATTAAAATTTATACACTTGTAGCCTTTTTTATAAACTGAAAAAATTAAGTACTAAAAAATAAATACTAAAAAAAATTAAGTGCTGCATTTTATAAGTATTGAATTTATATTGTAAAACTATTTGATAAGTTACTGATAATTAAATGCTGAAGATAAATATATTGTTTGATAGTTGTAAATGATGATACTAAAAATTATGTATTTTACATAGTTATCATTATTATTATTGTATTACATATTATCCAAATTAAATAGAGTTTCTAATACTATTTTATTTTTCACTATAATTATTAATTATTATTAAAATAAAATCATTGGAAATATATTCATAAATAAATCATAATATCCAAAAAAAAGACAAATATTAAAAAAAAACCAATATAATCTAAACTTTTTAAAACTATCCAAATATTTAATATATAAATAAAAATTAATGAGCAACTAGTTGATTTTAATATTTTCTCTTTTAAATTAATCATGAAAGAGGATTAGGGTTAGAGTTTGAGATGGTAGAGAAAGAATGAGGAGAAGACATATTCACAAATTGAACTGTAACATGAATGAGAAAATAAAAAAGAAAAGGAAAAAAAAATACAAAATGGTCACTTTAAAAAAATTGTTGAAAATTTTCTCCATTCAATGTTAAGTAGACCTCTACCTACTTATTATTTTCAATGGTTTTTCATTTAAAATTTTTTATTAAGAGATCACAAAATTTTTTTATCAAACACATTGAAAAATTAAAACTATTAATAATTTTCATTTTCAATGATTTGAAAAAAATTCAATGGTTTATCAAAAAGGTCCTTAAACAATTATAGACATAGAAATGAATGATTAGAATTTTTAAAAATATAAATATTTCAGCTTTTTATAAAAAAATCAGTTCTAAAATTATTTTTTTGGTTTGTTGGTTCGGTCTGTCAATGTAAATTTATAGTGATGGCAACACTAGTTGCATTGGCTGGAAATTCTAGTAGTTAATGCAAATTAGGTCAAGTAGGGTAGGGTGGGTGTGTTGATACATCCATCCAGCCTTACCCATCCATGATCATCTTTTAAAAAAAATACAGCATGTGAATTTCATAATGTTGAACTCAAGTTGGGTGTTTAACTCGACCCAATCCACATTATCCTTTAAAAAAAAATCATTACCTAAATCATAAGTTAAACTCAACTTGGCACTAGTTCAAGTACATGCCAATCAACCTAACATTTTAAATCGTCCCATGTAGAAATATCAAATAGGTTGAGCAGCCCATGAAATGGCCAATAGGGTAGAATCAAGCATGGAACATGCACAAGTCATCCCATGGTAAGAATGACGGACTAAGTAGTGATAGGCCAAGGTTTTGATCCACGAGCCACAAAAGTTGTGTGGCACAACCTGCGCCATTAAACTGGCCCATGCGGGGCCTATTGATTGGTTTTGCTCAACTAGACAACACATGCTAGCTTGGACTTCATCCAAGCTAGCTTGGAATAGACCTAAGCTAGCATAGAATGAAAAGACTAGCTTGAAATGAATCCACGATAGCCTAAGTTTAAGTCATGCCTAGTGAGTGAACATGTTGGGTTTGGCATGCCCTGACCAGACACAACTCGAGCTTGACATGACCTAAGCAGTGGATGCACAGCTCAATATTCAAAATAAAATTAAAAAATTATAAGTGAATGATGAGGCACATAAATGATAATACAAAGGCTTAGGGGTATGATAATATGAACCATGAATAATAGCTAATATTATGTTTATGTTGTTGTTACTTGTGATGCACTTGCAAGCATTATTTAAAATTATTTTTTGTATTTTTATACACATATATAGTCTACAAATATAATTATATATTTTCAATTCATGCTTAATTATTTTTTTTAATTATTAAATTGTACAGTTTCAATTTAAAAAATAATTTGATTTTTTAAACGCACACACACACACACACACACACACACACAAATATATAATTACAATAATTTAAAAATTAATATAAGATAAAATGCCCTACCACTAGTGTCTCCTATCCTAACTAGCCTATTATTACAAACTCATTCTCTAGACTCCACCATTATAGGGGAAAGATCCCTTTATGGGCACGAGAGAGTCTCTCTGACTCATATATAACGAGAGAGAGTATTCTAGAGACTTGTGGAGCTGGAGACTTCTTTGAACAAAGTTATGTGAAAAGTTCTAGATATACCATAGAAAGACTACATAATAATAGAAGATACTAGAAGTGTCCACACTTGTGTGGAAGATGATGAACAAATTCTAGAAACTTAGTGAGACCTCCTTTTAGTAGAAGAATATAAAAGAATTTAAAAGATTCCAAATAAGTTCACACTCATACCGAAGAGTGTGGAAGAGAACCTCCCATAATAGAAGGTGATGAAATGTAGGAGAGTATTCTAGAATATTCCATGATAGTCTTATAATTAATATGTATATAGTAAAACTCTCTAGAATTTTCAAGGTTATAAGAGAACCTTCAGATGTTCTATACACTTCTATTGATATGTATATAAAGAGTTGTGAACTTTATATATGGGCTTGAGAGACTGACTTAGCAAAGTGTGAACTTCTCTAAAATATTGTAAAGTATTCTTTCTTCAATAAAAAGTGTTTTGTCTTAGTATTCTCTTGAGTTCTCTTCACTTCTAAATCATGGACAGAAATGGAGCATAGCTTGCAAGGTGTGTGAGAGGTTGACTTAGCAATACCTTAGGGGTGAGTTGTCTAAGTGCTGTTTAAAACATAGAAGAAAAACTAAGTCCATGAAAGTTGGTATTACCGTCTAGTTGCATGCGAGAGTAACTTGAAAAAAATAATGATGAGCTCTTATGTGAAGAAAGTTTGCAAGCATGTATGGGGTGGGGACCCTAGTCTTTCTACATGTGGTAGGAAAGACAAGTCTCATGATGACATTTCTAGCCCCGAGGGATGAATCATCATGCAAGAGTTGGGTGTGGTATACATCAAGGAGGAGATATACCTTTTGGAGCAAAACATGGAGAAAGTCAAAAAGAATCTCAAGATACAGATCCAAGATCTTCAGGAGGGGATGCAAAGCTTGTCAATTTGCATGGTGTCACATAAAAAGTTCATGACCTTTCAAGATAATGTCTTGACTATGCTCACTAACTTAGACACAAAAATTGAGGTCTTGACAAGCATGAAGAGGAACTGAGGCAAGATGTGACCATTTACAAGACTACATTATCAATTTGGGTCATGACCACTCATGAGGTACCAAGGCTAGTGGTGCCAAAACCATACATGTTCAATAGGAAATGAGATGCCAAGTAGTTGAAAAACTTCTTGTTGTACATGGAAAGGAAGTTTGAGGCAATAGCACTGATTGATATGGTAACAAAGGTACGCACTATAACTCTTTACCTCACAAAAAATCTATGGTATACCATAGAAAGGTTCATAGAGATAGAAAAGGGATGTACATCATATATGCATATGCTGACTTCAAGAGAGAGATCAAGAAACAGTTCTACTCGGAAGATGTGACACTTATAGCACATAAAAATATTAAGCATCTCAAGCACACGAGGTTGATTTGCAATAATGTCAAGTTCTTTTCCTTAATGCTTCAGGCTCTGAATATTAGTGAGGAGTACCTTTCATTCATGAATTTCCAAAGAGAAGATTCATCTCAGATCAACTCATAATTTAAAAAAAGTCTCGACATGGATGAGAGAGAAGGTACCCTATATGGGGGAAGATAAAGGCCTAGGAAAGCAGCAAAAGTTTATGCGAATGTTGAAATGCTTTAAATGTGATGATCAACATTTGACAAGGAAATATCATAAGAGAAAAGCACTTGACACCCTTATAAAGGAAAATGAAATGTAGAGAAGGATGCATTCCATGTTTTACAGAGATGATATGTGCCCTCCAAGTAAATCCCAAGGCTAGTCTGCAAAGGAGCAAAGCAAGATAGCAGGCTAATAGCTAACCCTCACATAGATAAAATTCATAAGAGTAAGTAGAAGTCAATGAGGAAGAAGGGATGACACTCCAAGTCTCAAAAATATCGATACTAGTAATAGGCTGAAAGCTCATGAGAGGAGGTAAAGACTATCCTAACTGAAGCTAAATGGGTCACTAGGAAACAAGGAGCCCCTCAAGTCCAAGAGTACTTAGCTCAATGGAAGGGTCTACCAAGATGGAAAGTTAGCTAGGAATGTGAAAATGCATTGAGCAAGTTCATAGATTGGAATCGATAGTTCAAGATTACAATATCGAAGGGTCATCAATGAAATGGGTGGGAGAGAGTGTCATAGACTCATTCTCTAAACTCCTCCAACATAAGGGAAATGTCCCTCTATGGTTACAAGAGAGCCCCTCGGGCTCATATATTAATAAAAAATATTCTAAAGACTTGTGGAGATTTCTTTGACCAAAATTATGTGAATGGTTCTAGAAGACCCTGGAGTAAACTACACTATAGTAGAAGATATTTGAAGTGTTCACACATGTGTGGAAGAAGGTGAGAAGATTCTAAAAAGTTAGTGACACTAGGCCCTAAGAGAGAAGTTAGCTATTGCATAGGCCTAGAGAAGGTGAATGGTGCTTGGAAGCTAACCTAGACTAGCCTAGGTTAGTAGCAGGTTGGGACCTAAGCTAGGCTAGGCACAAAATCATGCCAAGTGTGTCCTAGTTTTGACATGGCACAATCATGTTCGACACTCATACTAGCAAGTTTTTATAGTATCTTTTGGTTATTTTCATAATGTGTTTGCACTAAAATACTCTTAAAAAAATTATTGAATTATGTTTTTTATTGATTTTGATAAATAATAATATTGGAATCTGGTATAATATAAGATATACAAAAAAGATTTGGTAGAAACTTGAAAGTGATGCCAGAATAGCAAAAAAAAGACATTTTCAGATCTCATGATATTTTTTATACTTTTGTATGTTAAGAAATCATAACAACCTTTCTTAGTCGTGACACTACAAACAAGTCAATGCATTCATTCCACATCATGACGCTATTCCCATATTATCATAATCTTTCTTTATACAATACATTTTCCATAGCCACAACATCATATTTGAGTTACAACCTTATTAGTTCTAAACATAATTTTGGTCACGCCATTATTTTTATGTCGCTGCAACCAAGTATCAAATTGGTAAGTGAAATCATGATATTTTCCAGTCAAGACATATTTTTTATAGAACCCAAATGGTGCAACAACATGCAATTTTTAGTCATGGTATCTTTTACCTCCTTTACTATGTGCTCCTGAGAGGATTTTCCTCATTCAAAACATTGTGTTTTATATTTTTTGCTACCATGACTTTGTGTTTCATTAATATTTAGTCACAATATTTTTTGCTATTGCAAATTTGTATCCCTAGGAGGAACTTACTCAGTCACAATATTATTTGTCATCATGACATTGTGTTCTAGAAAAAATATTTATTTGGTCATAATATTTTTCGCCATTGTGATATTGTGTTGTAAATAAGAATTTTCTCAGTCATGACAATTCTTGTCATTGCATCTTTGTATTCCAAATTGGATTTTCCTCAATCATGACATCTTTTGTCACCGTGACTTTGTGCTTCTATATTATTTCAAAGATTATTCAATATCGTGACTTCAATCTAATGTCGTGATTTTTTAACTTATTGAACCACTATAGTGTTAGTAATAATTCTCTAGGCTTATCATATGAACATTGTATTTTGACTATCTCTAAGATTTAATTATTATTATGATTTGCATGTTTATTATATATAATAACATTGAATAATATTATAAATTATTCTTAATGTTCCTAATCGGTTATTATTATGAGAATAATAATGAATTAAGATTAGTATAAAATTTGATTGATATTCATGGGATAAATATGTAAATGAGATACAAATTAAATTTATATCTATTTGTTGAGAACAAACTTTGGACAAACCCATCTTTAGATTAATATATGGATCAAAGTCATAAGTTAATTTCTAATAGTTATGTTATTAAATCTTTTGACTTGAGATAGTTATAGTTCTCAACATAAGAAATGTTATGTTTTGATATAATCAAATATTATCTTTAATCAAATGACTATAAAGGTTATACTTGACCATAATAAAAATTATGTAGTGAGATATGAGCGATTAAGATGGAATTTGTCCCTCTTATTATGAAAGAGAAATCTCTGGGTCTCCTCAACAATTGAGACTGAGAAATGCATGGTCATGCTCAAATGAATTGATGGAGATCAATATTATTTGTTCCGTCAATCTAATTGGGTTTTGAGTAATCAAAAATAGAACGATATAATATTAACTTTGTTCATGCCTTATATTCTATCAATATATCATGAGACAAAATGATTATGTCATTAGCTATATTAAGGTTATCTCAGATCATGAGCTTTTCATTTAACTTGGGTAGTCATAATATCTTGCTAGAAGTTACTTATGACTCGTCGGATCAAAATATGATTTAGGCATACTGCCAATATTAATTAAACCTATAGGGTCGCACATTAAGAATGAATTATAACGATTATGGTTTTTCACATCTATAGTAATTTAAAATGATGAGATTATTTTAAATAACAAATAACAAATAGTTATTATTTTATTTCGAATTTAATTTTGAGAAAATTAAATTCATGATTTAAATAAATAAATAAATTGTTACATTGAACTTGAGTTTAATGAATAAATTCATTTAAAAGGAGTTTTTAAGGATTTGAATTTTAGTTGTTATTATTTAAAAGAGTTTTAAATATATAATTAAATTTATTTTATGACTAAAACCCTAGCAGACTTGTATATATATGTGTAAGACATATTTGATGCAAGTAGTCATCTTTTATAAAATAGAGAGTAATCATTTTTTTTGAGAAGATGAATCTGAATAAGTATTCAACAAGATTGTTCATTATTTGTTTGTGTGTAAATACTTGTAGAGGGTGGTTATTTTTTTTGAAAGATAGCTCCTTTGAAGACTCAAATAAACCAAGACGAACACTTTGAAGGCTTGATGAATTGATCTACAAGAGGTAAGTTTCATTTACCCTTCCTTCATGTTTTTATGAAACGCATGTAATCCTTGGTGGGTTAGGAGATAAAAATTATAAATTTCACTATGTTTATGTTCCAATTAGATAGGATATTCTGCCTGAAACCCCAATATATAGTACATAAAAATCTCAATAATATAAAAGAGAGACCATAATAATTATGAAAGGAAAAGTAAGATATGAAATAAAAAGGAGAACATGATACTATTGGAGAGCACAAATATCATACCCAATTAAAGATAAATTTAAGTCAAACACAAGTAAAAATAAATTAGAAACCAAACCTAAGACTTAGATCCTCATACAGGCTATCATTGAAAACTCTTGATTCAAAAGATAATTCTTCAATCCTCTTGCACAAAATTTTTCTCAATATCATGATAATTAGTGATATAGAGTTGATTCATGTAAATATGTATGATAATTTTGATTTTGTAATAAATAATTAAAATTACTTTACTTTCAATGTAGATGAATATAGATATTAAGTAAAATAAAAATTTAATATTTTATTACCAATAGATTTATATGTAATAGTCATGGTAGAAGATGACATATAAATCATTAAATACACTTATAAGGATGGCATCAAAGAAATTGAAAATCTTATTTCTATCTCAGGTGATGAATCTATATGTGAAAACACTAAATTTATATAAATTAAAGTAATGCAAGTATAGTACTTATAAAACCAAAAGCTCAAACAAAAGTAATAAATCACTCTATTGTGCATCTTTTAGAAAAATTAGCTTTCAAATATTATAAGTATTATATAAAATATCTAATCTTGGGTTTCACCATTCTTGAGAGTAATGTATCTATCGTGGTGATTGATGAAAGGTAAGTCATTAGACTCAAGCGAGATGTATTCATAAGGTGATGACTAATGATAGGTAAGTTATGAGACACAAACAAGAAGATGTATTTCATAAGGTGATGACTAGTGAAAGCCCATTGATCATTTCATCTTGTATGATTTTCATAGTTAGAATAACTAGGGAGATATATATTAATTAATACGAGTTTAATATTTACAAAGTCAAAAATTCAAATATAATTAGTACCATATTATTTCTCAACTTTTATAATTATTGAGGTTGAAGAATAGAAATACATACTCAAAGTAGTTATTAATGGTTGTTGACATACTACTTAAAACGAGTACAAATATGAATGACATATGAACTGAATAAGTATGGTTTCGATGATAGAATACCAAAGATGCAACTATAAGGGAACCATCATTGGTAATGATAGTATATACTCTTGATAACCACTTTGTATGACAAGGGGACAATGAATAATCCATCTAATACTACCATTCATCCAATATTAAATATAATATTAGAACAATATCAAAAAAAATAATCATTCATGGAAAAGTAAACCAACCATAAAATCTAAGTATTTATTCAATACTAAAATTATGCTACTCAACTAGAATAATACTTAATTTCTTGTTGGTTGATCAAATTCTAATATAATCAATATGAAATTGATATATGAACTTATGTCTACTATATTACTTGTATGATCTATATATAATTATTTCAATGAACTATTTTTTTTGTGTTATGAACAATAAATTTTAGTACTTTAATAAATTTGTAACAAGGTGTTAGCATCATTGTTAAATATTATTTTTAGTTTGATTAGTTACCTTTAAGTTGACTTAACTATTTTTTAAAAGAGAGTTCTATTTATAGTTGATTGGATATCTATTATTGTTTAGTATTTGTTTTGTAATTGCTTGTTTGTTTTTTTAACCATCAAATTTATGCACCAAAGATTTGGAACTAATTTAATACCTATGGACCTAGAAATTATGAAAATAAAAAAATAAATATTGAAACAAATAACTAAGAGAGCAAGCATAGAAATGAATGATGACAATAAAAATAAACAATGGAATGTAGAAAATTTTTTTCAATATCTTATTTTCCACCAAATCTTAAGAAATTTTTAGAGGCCAACATTGATGAACAATTACTTTGAGATTCAAATGCAACTAATAGAATAAAATCATTTTGAGTTAAAACCTAGTGTTAGAGCCATGAAACAAAAATATTAGTATAGAAAATATTTTTATAGAACCCAAATAGTCATGTCATTACTTTCTTAGAGTTATAAAACACTGTCACGATGAATGAAATTAGCTTAGATATAATAAAATTATAACTATTTTAATTTTCTTTGAAGAACTAGACAAGAAGCTAATTTCAATGTTTATCTAGAAAATCTATTGAAAGTTGGGATGAACTTTTACAAGTTTTTCAAATCAAGTTTTTTCCACTTCAAATCATATTTCAACTAATGGTGAAGATCAGTTAGTTCAAATAGGAAGAGTAGGAGACCTTGTATGATGCTTGAGACCGATTCAAAGAACTATTGAGAATATACACAAAACATAATTCGAGTTATAGTTCCAAGCCTAGATATTTTATAATGGTCTAAATTATAAGAAGAGATACACAGTTGTGACATTCTCCAATAATTCTATCATAATTAAATCACCCAATGAGGCTAATCTTTTATAACAAGAACTAACCAAGAATAACTATCAAATCTAAACAAAAGAAAATAAAAGGAAGCATGTTGGAATATTTGAGCTTGATATAGATTCTATTCCCATAAGATTGTATTAGTAATTTGGTTATTTAACAGTGAGATAACCTATTTCAAGTAATATAGATATTCAATTTATGAAAAATTTAGATCCAGTAGTGTATTCATTTAATTTATATGATATATGTTTAAATTAGCTCAATATATATTATGTCTATACATAGAATAATGGTTGATGTTGTATAATGATTCATTTCCTTAATGATATACATGGTAGTTTTTACCATTGAGTTCATCCTAATGGTGGTTCCATCGTAGATGAACTCTTGGTACATCACAACCAAGATAAATCATTTATGTACAAGAGTCATTCACAATCTCATATCTTTTAGGTAACTTTTTTAATTTCCCTTAATAATTATTTTATATGCACACTCTTATTCTAAAACCTCGTGTATCATAAAGATCAAGGACTAATCAGATTTATAACCATTTATACTTCGAGCTTTATAACTATTATATTTACACAATTAACATAAACTTTCTTCAAGTTTTACTAGTGGAAACCATATGAGGAAAAGTTACTCATGCATATATCTTGAGGACCTCCTATCACTTTCCTTCTCAGTGATTATATAACTCTTATACTAAAGGTGAAACCCTTAATAAAATCTTCTATATAACATCTATCCCAATTAAGAACTAGTTATTTTAAGATGTGTATAATGGATTGACATATAAAAATGTTCATACATTAGGCTACATAAGTATCATACTCACAACAATTAACATATCCAAATTTTTAGATTTAACATAATTGTTTATCCTATATATCATAGTTGGAAGGGTTTTCACTTCCTACCTATCATATGCATGAGTAAGCCTCATAGTTTACTTGTCACCAACCACCATAACAATCTCATAAAAACTCACAAATAGTTGAAACCCTTATTTAGGTTTTATTTAATAATTCATCCATCAACAACCATAACACAATATAAATCATATATATTCATTAGCAAAACAAAGCTATTGCCATGTCTCATACATAAATTTACACAAACCCAAAACCATGTGTTATATAAGTAAAAATTTCTAAATATACCCTATAGAGGAGAATTTGAGAGTCATGCCCCCAAACTATAGGATTTGTATTTATTATTGTATCCTTTGCTTATTTTTGAAACCCCTAAGAAGTGTAAAATTCACCCCTAGGGTTGCTAGTTTTGTCATGGCTTTATTTGTTGCATGGAGGAAGAGGAGGAAGAAAAGGAGTTTTTATGAATTTTTCTATCTTTCACTTCTATATTTGGAAAATTCTATATTACTCTAAGTAGAAAGTTGTGGCATTCAGAAAAAAGTCATGAACTTAGTCTTCATCTCTTAAGCTTGAGATCATGACTCTAGAAAATAGTCATTGTTAGAATTTATTATCTCTCGATAGTGGTTATGCAAAGCTATGTGATTGCACAAAATTATAAATAATGCACACCACAACAACCAATAGTAGTTTTAACATGGTTTGCTAGCTGTTCAACATGAATAACTACATTCACTAGAAAAGCACTTAGCACTTAAAGATTAATAACCAAATATTATAGTACAAAATCACATAGAGAGAGAGAGAGAGATGAAGAACATAACATGCTGAATAAAGTACACATATAATGAATTTATAGGAAAAAAAATAGAGTTCTATAAAGAGAATGATTATGTTCAACATAGTGAACCAGGTCAAGCTCCAAAATTTTTTTGGCCTACTGTCCGGGTAGCAGGATACTATTATTATCCCAGTACCACATGACCAATCTCTCAATATATCAGTACTTTTGCATCTTTAAATAAAATAGATAAACAAGAAAACAAATGGTTAAATAGATAATAAAACAAATTATATACTATAATCTTCACATTAAGTTATTTTGTATGCAGATATAGAGGACACTCTCTATAAATGAATAGTCTTAATAGGATTATATCTGATTTGATATGTTCAGTAAGTCAAGATGGTATCTTAACTTATTTAGAGTAATAGGTTTGGTAAACATGTTAGCTAGATTCTTAGAGGTTCCAATCTTATTCACTTGCACCCTCTTCTCAGATCGAAGGAAATGATACCACACATTAATGTACTTTGTCCTCTCATGGTGTACTTGGTCTTTTGCTAAACAAGTAGTACTGAGGTTGTCACAGAACACTATTGCAACCTCTTGGTAAAGACTAAGATCTTTGAGAAAACCCTTCATCCAGATCCCTTCCTTCATAACTTCAATTAAAGTCATTTATTGTGATTCAGTGGATGATAGAATGATAGAAGATTAAAGAGTGAGTTTCCAGCTTACTATAGAGCCATAGATAGTGAAGACATAGCCAATCATAGATCATCTACTATCAACATCTTCTGCATAGTCAAAATTAGTTTATCTAGCTAACATGAGTTTAGATACATTACTAAATATCTAACTTAAATCGAATGTCTGTTTGAGATACCTTACTATCTTCTTGACATCTTTCTAGTGCTCTTGACCATAGTTTATCATAAACTTTCTCACTACACTGATTGCATGAGCAATATCATGGCGTGTGCACATCATGAGATACATGAGGCTCCATATACCACTGGAATTAGGAACCTTGGACACATGTTCCTTAATAGATTCAGATTGAGGATAGAATTCCAATGATAGATGGAGGTTGGAAGCATATGCTGTGGAAAAAGACTTTCAAAAAGCTATTCCAAATCTAGATAAAATTTTTTGAATATATTATTTTTGTAATATAAATAATTTTTTTAATCCTATCTTTAAAAATTTCCATGCTCAAAATTTTTTTTACCCCTCCAAGATTTTTCATATCAAATTTAGTACTAAAGAGATTTTTTAGTTTCAAAATGTCAGATTTATTTCTGGCAGCGATTAGCATGTCATCTATATTCAATAGTAAGTAGATATATGACTCATCCTTTTTTTTCTAAAATAAACATAATAGTCATGGTCATACTTACTGTATTCATGATTAGTTAAGAAATAGTCAAATCTCTTGTATCATAGATTAGGAGACTATTTATGTCCATAGAAGCACTTTAGAAGCTTGTAAACATGAGTTTCTTTACCTGATACCTCAAAACCCTCATGCTGGCTCATATACATTTTTTCATATAGATCTATATGAAGGAAAGTAGTATGACATCTAGTTACTCAAGTTCAAGATTCTAATGTGCCACTAATGCTAGAAGCACCCTGATTGAGGTATGTCTGACTACAAAAGAGAATATCTCACTATTATCAACATTCTCTATCTGGCCGAACCCTCTTGCAACTAAACATGCCTTGAATTTTCACTACCAGTAGCTTAGGTATTTTCTTTCTTCGCGAAAACCCATTTGCAAGAAACTATCTTTCTCTCATTTTGTTTAGTTACAACAACTCAAGTACCATTTTTAGGAAGGGATTCAATCTCTTTATTTATTGTAACTAACCATGACTCATATTCAGGACATTCAATAGCATCCCTAAAGGAGGATGGTTCGGGAATGTCAATTTCTTCGGGGAACTTGAAGGGCAACCCCTACAAATTCATCAAAGCCAAATCTCAAGAATGACCTACATTTATCCTCCTTAGTTAATCCCTAGCAATATTGTAGGAAACAGTCACTTCTAGAGTAGGTTCAAGATTAGGTTTAGAAATAGACTCAATATCATATTCATGATCAGCTATTGATTGTCTAGAGTTAAATTCAGACATCCTTCCTGGAGCCATAGAATCATATTTTAGCTCCACCTTAAGTTCAAATTGATGAACTCCATATGAATGGACAGGACTAGATGCTTGTTTTAGGATGATACTTTCATCAAAGGTAACACTCATAGAAAGGATCACTCTCTTTTCAGATGGTGAGCAGATATGGAATTCCTTGACTCCATAATTATATCCTACAAATATTTTTTTACTTGCTCGTTGTTCAAGCTTATGATCATTTACATGAAAGGAGGTAACACAACCAAACACTTTTAGACTAGAATAATCTACAGGTTTACTAGACCATACCTCAAATATAATTTTGAAATCAATTCTACAATGTGGTGATCAATTTTTAAGATGACATGTTGTATTAATAACTTCAGCCCAAATCTATTTTCCTAAGCCTGATTGAGAGTGCATACATCTAGTTTTCTCCAAAAGAGTTTGGTTTATTATTTTAGCAATTCCATTTTGCCGAGGAGTATTCCGTACTGTTTTATGTCTAGCTATACCTTTGTCCTTATAAAATTCTTCAAATTCAGACTAACAGAATTCTAGACCATTATCTATTCATAGTAGTTTTATCTTCTTAAGTGTTTTGTTTTCTACTAAAATAACTCACTGCCTAAACTTTCCAAAATTTTCTGATTTATGTTACATCATGAATACACATGACATCCTGGAGTAGTCATCCACTAAACATATATAGAATCAGTCCCACCAAAATATTGGGCCCCAACAGTCAACATGGATATAGTCCAAGGTTTTTTTGTACAGTGTACAACTTTATCAACATAGTTATATGTTTCTTATAAAAAACACAATGATCACAGAAATTCAGAAACACAATGATCATAATGATCACCCATAGTGTGAGTCGCATGTACCATAATCTGGTAAGATCAACTTCAATTTTAGATGCATGCTCTCCGGATGTGATAGTAGTAGCCTCTGTCGCCATGGAACCCATCAGTGTGTATAGCATTCTACTCTTTTGTTCCTTCAATATGATGTCATTTCCTTAGTGAATATTTACTATTCTCTCACCACCACTGAAGGTACATTCGATCTGATGAATGATATTCTTATGGTCTATCTAGTCTTCAATAATATTATAGTTACTATCTTAGAAGAAAAAAGTAGATGCAAAAAAAAAGGATAGAAATGCAAGTTCATGATGAGTAGAAGCTTTGCTAATGATATGAGAAAGATCAATAAAATATATTCTTAGTGGGAGTCAAAATCATGATAAGTTGAAATTAAGAAGTAACAAGAATATTAAGTTCTACAACTATTGGAAAGAGAGAGTATTTTAAAAAAGATTATTGGCATAAAAAAATAGTGGGGATGATAAGTTTTCAAATATACAAGAGAATATATAAACTACTAATAATAGGAAGTAAAAAAAAAGAAGTAGTAGAAGAAAAAAAATAAGAAAAAAAAGTAAAAAAAAGAAGATGAAGAAGTAAAAAAAGAAGTAATAGAAGAATAAGATGAAGTGAAAAAAGTTTTGGAAGAATAATAATAGGAAGAAGAAAAATAAAAAAATAAGAAAAATATGAACAAGAATAGGAAGAAGAGGAATAATAGGACAAAGAGGAGGAATTAGAAAAAAAGAAGAATAAAAAGAAATTGAATAAGAATTAAATGAAGAAGAATAAGAAGTGAAAGAAGAAGAAAAAGAAAAAGAAGAAGTAGAAAAAGAAGAAGAAGAAGAAGAAGAAGAAGTAGTAGTAGTAGTAGTAGTAGTAGTAGTAGTAGACAATGAAGAAGAAAAAGTTGTAGAAGAAAATGATGAAGAAGAAGTAGGAGGAGGTGGAGATGAAGAAAAAGAAGAAGAAGAAGATGATGATGATGATAAAAAAGAAGATGAAGTAAAAGAAGTAAAATAAAAATAATAAGAAGAAAAAAAAAGAAAAAGAAACAAAAAAAGAAAAAGAAGATGAAGATGATGATGATGAAGAATAATAGAAATAAGTGAAATGATAGGAAGAAGATGAGGTAAAAGAAAAATAAGATGCAAAAGAAAAGAAGAAGAGAAGGAAGAAGAAGAATAAGAAGAAGTAGAAGAAGAAAAAAAAATAGGAGGAAGAAGAAGAGGAATAAGAAGAAAATATGAAGGAGAAGAAGGGACGAAGATGAAGATGAAGAATAATAATAATAATAATATGAAGAAGAAAAAGATGAAAAAAAATAATAAGAGGAAGAAATAGAAGAATAAGAATAAGAAGAAGAAGAAGAAGTAAAAGAAGAAGAATTGGAAGATGAAATAGATAAAGAAGTAGAAGAGGAAGAAAAAGATGAAGAAAAAGATAATGAAGAATAAGAAGAATAAGAACAACAAAAAGAGGAAAGAAAAGAATAAGAAGAAAAAAATAGTAAGAGAAAACGAAGAGGAAAAAATAGTAGAAGAAGAAGCATAATAAAAACTTAAAGAAGAAGAAAAAAATAATAAGAATAGGAAGAGGAAGAAAAAAATAAAATGAAGAAAAGAAGAAGTGAAGGAAAAACAAGAAGCAATAGAAGAAGAAGAAAAAAAAAGAAGAAAAAGATAAGTAGAAGATGATGATGATGAAGAAAAGTGAAGGAAGAAGAAGAGGAAGAAGTTGAAAAGGAAGAAGAAGAAGAAGAAGAAGAAGAAGAAGAAGAAAAGGAAGAAAGAGTTGAGAAAATAGAAGAAGAAGAGGAAGAAGAAGTAGTCAAAGAATGAGAGGATGAAGAAGAAGAAGAGGAAGAAGAAGAAAAAATAATAATAATAATAATAATGATAATAATTAGAGAAAGAACAAGAATACAAATAAATGAAGAAAAAGATGAATAATGGGAAAAGAACAAGAATTAGAGAAAGAACAAGAATAAAAAGAAAAGAAGAAAAAGTGGAAGAATGGGAAAAAAAAGAAGTAGAAAAATAAGAAGTAGAAAAAGAAGATGAAGAATAAAGAGAAAAATAAGAAGAAGAAAATAAACAAAAAGATTTAAAAATATAAGAAGAAGATAAAGAAGAATAAGTAGAAGAAGAATAAGAATAAGAATAAAAGAAGAAGAAAAAGAAAAATAAGAAAAAGAAGAAGAATAATAAAAAGAATAAAAAAGAAGAAGAAACAAGAACAAGAAGAGTAAGAAGATGAGGAGGAAAAAGAAGTAGAAAAAGAAGTAGAAAAAAAAATAAAAAGATGAAGAAGAATAATATGATGATAATGATGATGATGACAATATTGTTGAAGAGGAAGAAGAAAAATAAAGAATAAGTTGAGAAAGAAGAAAAGAATAAGTTGAAGAAAAATATGAAAAAATAAAGAAGACTAGGTAGAAAAAGAATAAGTTGAGGAAGAAGAAGAAGAAAAATAAGAAGGAGAAGAAAAAAAATAAAAAGATGAAGTAGTAGAAAAAGAGGAAGAAGAAGTAGAAGAGGAAGAAGGGACTAGTGGAAGAACAAAATTATAAAAAGAATAAGATGTAAAACAAAAGGCGGAAGAAGAAGATGAAGAATATGACGAATAATAATTAAAAAATAAAAAAAAAGAATAAAAAGAATAAAAAGAATAAAAAGAATAAAAAAATAAATAACAAGAAGAGGATGATGATGATGATTATGATGATGATATTGATGATGATGATGATGAGGATGATGATGATAAAGAAGAAGAAGCAAAAAAATAAAAATAAGAAGAAAAGTAGAAGAAAAAGAAGAATAATAATAAAAACAAGAAGAACAAGAAGAGGAATTATATGAGAAAGTAGAAGAAAAATAAAAATAAGAATAATAATAAAAAGAAGAAATTAATGTTCATGATAAAGAAGATGAAGAAAAGATGAAAAAAAATAAGGAGAAGTGAAAAAAGAAGAAAAAGAACAAAAAAAAAGAAGATGAAGAAATATAGGAAAAAAATAATGAAAAAGAAGAAGAAAAATCATGGGAATAAGTATAAGCAGAGGAAGAAAATGAAGAAGTAAAAGAATAAGATATAGAAGAAGAATAGAAGGAGAAGAAGATGATGATGTTGATGATGAAGAAAAATAATAAGAAAAATATGATGGAAGAAAAATAGTATCAAATAGAAAAGGAAATAGAATACGAGGAAGAAGAAAAATAAAAAGAGAAATATGAATTAGAAGAATAAGTAAGATAAAAAGAAGAGGAAAAAAAGAAATAAGAAGAGGAATTAGATGAAGAATAATAAGATGAAGATGAAAAGGAACATTATGGAGAGAAGAAGATGATGATGATGATGAAAAAGAAGAGAATTATGAAGAAGAAGTAGGAGGAGGAGGAGGAGAAGTGGAAGAAGAAGTGGAAGATGAAGAAAAAATAATAATAATAATAATAATAAGAAAAAAAAATAAAAATAAAAGTGGAAGAAGAAGAAGAAAAGGAAGAAGATGAGTAATAAAAAAAATAAGTAAACTATAATTAAGAAGAAGAAGAAGAAGAAGAAGAGGAAAAAGAAGAAGAAATAGAAGAAGAGGAAGATAAAGAAGATGAAGAAGAAAAAGATAATGAATAAGAAGAAGAAAAGTTGAAGAAGAGCAAGGAAAAGAAGAGGAAGAATGAAAATAATAATAATAATAATAAGAATATGAAAAAAAAAGAAGAATTAGGAGAAGAAGAATAAGAAGAATAAAAAGAAGAATTAGGAGGAGGAGGAGGAGGAGGGGGAGGAGGAGGAGGAGGAGGAGGAGGAGAAGAAGAAGAAGAAGAAGAAGAAGAAGTAAAAAAGTGGAATAAAAAAAGTAGAAGTTGCAAAAGAAGATAAAAAAAGTAGAAGAAGATCATAATGAAGAACATGAAAAAATAATAAGAAAAAATCATAGATGAAGAAAAAGAATAAAAATAAAAAGAAAAAAAAAATAGTATAAGTAAAAGAACAAGAAGAAGAAGAAGAAGAAGAAGAAGAAGTAATAGTAGTAGATATAGAAGTAAAAGAATAGGAAGAAGAATAAAATGGAGAATTAATGAAAGAAAAGGAAGATGAAAAAGAAGAAGAAGAAAATAGGGAACAAGAAAAAGAAGAAGAAGAAGAAGAAGAAGAAAAAGAAGTATAATAATAATAATAATAATAATAATAATAAGCAGATGAAGAAGAGGAGGAAAAAGTGAAAGAAGAGGAAGAAAAAAAAAGTATGGACGAATAGGAAGAAATAAAAGAATAAGATGAAGAATAGTAATAAAATGAAGAAGGAGAAGAAAAAAATGATGAAGAATAATAAATGGAAAATTAATAAGAGGAAGATGAAGAATGAAAAGAGGAGGAAGGAAAAAAAGAAGTGGAAGATAAAAAATGGAAAAAGAAAAAGAATAATTGGAATTAAAAAAAGAAGAAGAACAAAATCAATAATAAAAAAAAGAAGAACAAAAAAAAGAAGATGAAAAAAAAGATAAAAAATAAAAACAAGCATAGTAAGATGAAGATGTTAAAGATAAGAAGAAAAGGATGAATAAAAAGTACAAGAAAAAGAAAAATAAGAAGTGGAAGAAAATCAAGAAGAAGTAGAAGAAGAAGAGGAAGAAGAAGTGGAAAAAGAAGAATTGGAAGAATTAGAAGTGGAATAAGAAGAAGAAGAAGAAGAACAAAAAGAAGATGATGAAGTAAAAGAAGAATAATAATAATAATAAGACAACGAAAAAGAATAAGAATAAGAAGAAAAAGAAGAGAAATAAAAAGAAAGGAAGAAGAAGTAGAGGAAGAAAAGGAGGAGGAGGAGGAGGAGAACGATTAGGAAGAAGAAGAAGTGGTAGAAGAAGAAGAGAAATAAGAAATAGCAGAAGAAGAAGAAGCATAAAAAGAAGAAGAAGAAGAGAAAGAAAAAGAAGGACAAGAATAAGAAGAATAAGAAGAAGAATAATAATAATAATATAAGAAAAAGAGGAGTAAGAAGAAAAGGAAGAAGCAGAAGTAGAAGTGGAAGAAGATGAATAAAAAGTAGAGTAAGAGGAATAAAGGAAGAATAAGAAAAAGAATAGGAAGGAGAAGAATAAGAAGAAGAGAAGATAAAGATGAGTATGATTATGATGAAAAAATGTGGAAGAAGAAGTTGAATAATTTGAAAAATAATATATGTAGAGGAAGAAGATGAAGATGAAAACAAAGAAGAAGATGATTATTATTATTTTTATCATAATGATGTAGTAGAAGAAGAGGAAGAAAAAGAAGAGATTGAAGAACTAGATGAAGAAAAAGAAAATAAAGAAGATGGTGAAAATGAAGAAGATGATGAATAAGAAGAGAAAGAAGAACAAGAAGAAAAAGTGGAATAAGAAAAAGAAAAAGATGAAAAAAATTATGATGATATTGATGTTGATGATGATAAAAAAGAATATGAAGAATAAGAATAAGTGAAAGAAAAAAGAAGCACAACTATAAAAAGAAGATGAAGAAGAAGAGGAAGAAGAAGAAGAAAAGAAGAAGAAAAAGAGAAGAAGAAGAAGAAGAAGAAGATCATGATGATGATGATGATGATGTAGAAAAAAAAAGAAATGAATAGAAGAAGAGGAATAAAAATAAAAATAATAATAATAATAGGAAGAAGAAGAATAATTGGAAGAAATAGATGTAGACAAAACAATGATGAAGAACAAGAATAAGAAAAAGAAGAACAAGAAAAGAAGTAGATTTATAGGAAGAAAAAGAAGTATATTTATAGGAAGAAAAAGATATATATAAAATGAAGATGAAGAACAAGAACAAGAAAAAGAAGAATAAGAAGAGGAAGAAGTAAATGTATAAGAAGAAGAAGAAGAAGAAGAAATCAAAGAAGAAGAAATCAATGAAGAAGAAGTGGAAAAAGAAGAAGTGAAAGATGAAGAAGTGGTAGAATGAAATTTTGAATAATAAGAAATGAAATAAGAAGAATAATAATAAGAAGAACACAAACAAGAATGAAAAGAAGAAGAATAAGAAGAAGAAGAAGAAGAAGAAGAATAGGAAGATAAAGATGTTGAAAATAAGAAGAGAAAGAACAATTAAAAGAATAAGAAGTAGAAAAATAAGAAGAAGAAGAAGAAGAAGAAGAAGAAGTAGTAGTAGTAGTAGTAGTAGTAGTAGTATTAGTAGAAAAAGAAAAATAAGTAGAAAAGGAAGAATTGGAAGAATTAGAAGTGGAACAAGAAAAAGAAGAATAGGGGGGAGAGGAAGACATAGAAGAAGAGGAAGAAGAAAAATAAGAAAAAAAGTAGAAGATGATGAGGAGGAGCAGGAGGAAAAAGAAAAAAAGTGGAAGTAGAAGATAAAAAAAAAGATGAAGCATCAAAAAAAGAATAGGAAGAAAACGATAATGAAGAATGATATGAACAAAAAGAGAAAGAATAACAAGAAGAAAAAGAAGAATAATAGGAAGTAAAATAATAGAAAGAAAAATTATGAAAAAAATGTAGAGGAAGAAGAGGAGGAGGAGGAAGAAGAAGAAGCAAAAGAATAAGAAGAGAAAGAAGAAGAAGCACAAGAAGAAGAAGAAGAAGAAGAAGAAAAAGAAGAGAAAGAAAAAGAATCACACCAACAATAAGAAGTAAAAAAAAGAAAAAGAATAAAAAAAGAAGAGAGAAGATAAAATAGAAGAAATAAAGAAGAAGAAGAAGAAGAAGAAGAAGAAGAAGAAGTGGAAGAAGAAGTGGAAGAAGAAGTGGAAGAAGAAGTGGAAGAAGAAGCGGAAGAAGAAAAGAACAAGAACAAGAACAAGATGAGGAAGAAGAATAGGAAGAAGAAGAAGAGAATGAAAAAGAGGAAGAATAAGAATAGATGAAGAAGAAGAATAAGAAGTAAATAATGATGATGAAGGAAGAAGAAGAAAATGAATAAGAGGAATAATACATAGAATAAGAGGAATAATATGTAGAATAAGAGGAGGAAGAAGTAGAGGAAAATGAAAAAGTGGAAGACTATTAAGAGGAAGATGATCATGATGATGAATAATAATAATAATAATAATATGAACATGAAGAAAATAAAGAAGAAGTAGTAGTAGAAGAAAAAGTTGAAGAAGCATAAGAAGATGAAAATGAATAGGAATAAGATGAATAATAAGAAGAAAAAGTACAAGAGACAGAAGAAAAAAATTAAGAATAAGAAGAGAAGGAAGAAGAAGAAAAAAAAAGAAGAATAAATGGAAAAAATAAGGGAAAAAATAGGAAGAAAATGGAGAGGTAGAAGAAGAATAATAATAATAATAATAATAATAATAATAATAATAATAATAAAAGAAAGTAGATGATGAAGAGGAAGAAGAAATAGAATAAGGAGAATAAAGATGATAAAGAAGAAGAATAAAACAAAGAAGAAGAAGAAAAATAATAATACTAATAATAATAGGATGAAGAATAATAATAATGGGAAGAGGAAGAGGAAGAAGAAGAAAAAGAAGAAAAAAGAAGAAAAATAAGAAGAAGAATAGGAAGAATAATAAGAGCAACAAGAAGAAGGTGAAAAAGATTAAAATTAAAAGAAGAAGAGGAGGAAGAATTTTAAGAGGAATCAGAAGTAGAGCAAGAAGAATGAGAGAAATATGAAAAAGTAGAAGAATATTAAGAGGAAGAAGAAGAAGAAGAAGAAGAAGAATAATAATAATAATAATAATAATAATAATAATAATAAAGAAGATGAACAAGAAGAAAAGAAAGAAGAAGAATAAGTAGGAGAAAAATTAGAAGCATAAGAAGATGAAGAATAATAGGAATATGATGAACAATAAAAAGAAAAAGTAAAAGAGAAAGAAGAAGAAGAAGAAGAAGAAGAAGAAGAAGAAGAAGAAGAAGAATAAGAAGAAGAAGAGTAGGAATAAGAAGAGGAGGAAGAAGAAAAAAAAGAAGAAGATGAAATGGAAGAAACAAGGGAAAAAATAAGAAGAGGTAGAAGAAAAAGAATAGGAGGAGGAGGAGGAAGAAGAAGAAGAAGAAGAAGAAGAAAAAAAAAACAAGAAGAAGTAGAGGAAGAAGAGGAAGAAAAAGAAGAAAAGAAGAAGAAGGAGAAGGAGAAGAAGAAGAAGAAGAAGAAGAGGAAGAAAAATAAGAGCAACAAGAAAAATATTAAAAAGAGAAAAAAAATTAAAAGAAGAAGAGGAGGAAGAATTATAATAGGAAGAATAAGTAGAAGATGAAAAAAAATTTTGAATAAGAATAAATGGACGAATGTGTAGAATTGGAAGAAGAGGAGAAGATAAAGAAGTAGAAGAGGAAGAACAAAAAAGATGATAAAAAAGAATAGGAGTAGATAAGAAGAAGAAAAAAAAAAGGATGAAGAATATGAATAAGAAAACAAAAAGTTGATGATAAAAAAGAAGTTGAAGAAGAAGAAGAAGATTAGGAAGTAGAAGAAGAGGAAGATAAATAAGAGGAAAAAAGAAGTCGAGTTTGAAGAAGAAGAAGAAAAGGAATAAAAAGAAGTATAAGAAGAATAAGAAAAAGAAGACCAACAAAATTAGAGGAACAACCAAAAAGATAAAGATGAGGAAAAAGAGGAAAAAGAAGAAGAAAAGGAAGTATGAAAGAAAAGGAAAAACAAGAGGAACAATAAGAAAAAAAGAAAAAGAAGTTAAAGAAAAAGAAGATTAAGAATAAAAATAAGAAGAATAAAAAGTGAAGAAGAATATGAAAAATTAGAAGAAAAAGAAGAAAATAATAAAAAGAATAAGAAGAAAATGATGATGATGATGATTAAGAAGAAGAAGAAGAATGTGAGAGCATAAAAAGAAGAAAAGGAAAAAGAAGAAAGAAAAAAAAAGAAAGTTGAAGATAAAGAAGAAATGAGAAGAAGAAGGGGAAGAATCAAAAGAAGTAGAACAAGAAACACAAGAATAAGAAGAAAAATAAGAACCTGAAGAAAAAGAAGAAGAATAATAATAATATATTGATGAAACCAATGATGAAGAAGAGGAAGATGAAGAAGAAGAAGATATCGAGGAAAACAATAAAGAAGAAGAGGAAGAAGAAAAATAATAACAAAAAAATAATGAGAAAAATAAGAAAAAAAAAGAGAAGAATAAAAAAAGAAGAAGAAGAAAAAGAATATGAGGAATAAACAGAAGAATAAGAAAAAGAAGAAGAAGAAGAAGAAGAAGAAGAAGATGATGATGATGATGAATAAAGATAAGAAGAAAATGGAAGAAAAAAAAGATATTAAATAAGTAGAAGAAGAGTAATAAAAATAAGAAGAAGAAAAAAAAAAGAAAAACAAAAATAATTGAGAAAGTAGTAGTAGAGGAGGAAGATGAAGAAGAAAAAGAAGAAGAAAAAAAGAAGAAGAAGAAAAAAAAAAGAAGTAGAAATGAAACAAGTAGAAGTGGAAGAAGATGAATAAAAAGAAGATCAAGAGAAGTAAAGGAAGAAGAGAATAATAAGAAAAGGAAGAAGAAGAAGAAGAAGAAGAAGAACATAAATAAAAAGAAGAATAATAAGAATAAGAATAAGAAGATGATGATGATGATGAAAAAAAAGATGAGTAAAAAAAGGGGGAGAATAAAAAGGTGAAGAAGAAGAAGAAGAAGATGATGATGATGATGATGATGATGATGAAAAAAAGTGGAAGAAAAATTAGAAGAAGAACAAGAATATGAAATACAGGATGAAGAAGAAGAAAAGGAAGTAGGGTAAGAATAAAAAGAATAAGAATATGAATAAAAAGAAATTTAAGAAGAAGTAGAATAAGAGAAGATAAAGATGATGATAAAGATGATGAAAAAAGAGGAAGAAGAACTCGTAGAAGAACATGAAGGAGAAGAAGAGAAAGAAGCACTAGATGAAGAACAAGAAAAGAAAGAAGAAAATAAAAATGAAGAAGTGAATGAATAAGAAGTGGAAGAATATGAAGAATATGAAAAATAATAAGAAAAAGAAAAAAATTAAATAAAAGTATATGAAGAAAAAAATTATGATGATAATGATAATGATTAAGAAGAAGAGGATGAGCAGGAAGAAGAACAACGGCTATAAAAAAAAGAGAAATAGGAAGAGGAAAAAAATGAAGAAGAAGAAAAAGAGAAGAAGATGATGATGATGATGTTGTTGATGATCATGATAATGATGATGATGATAATGATGATGATCATGATGATGATGATGATGAAAATAAGAAAATGAATAGGAGGAATAATAATAATAATAATAATAATAGGAAGAAGAAGAATAAGAGGAAGAAATAGATGTATACAAAATGAAGATAAAGAACAAAAACAAGAATAGAATAACAAAAAGAAGAATAAGTAGATGTATAGGAAGAAAAAGAAGAAAAAGAAGAAGAAAAAGAAGAAGTAGTAGTTGAAAAAGAAGAAGAAAAGATGAAGAAGTGAAAAAATGAAATATTGAATAAGAAGAGATGGAAAAAGAAGAAGAAGTGGAAGAAGAGGAAAAATAAAAAAATAAGAAAAAGAATAACAAGAAGAATAATTAGGAGGAGGAGGAGGAGAATGAGAAATAAAAGAAGAACAAAATGATGAGGAAGAAATATAATAAGAAAAAAAAAAGAAAATAAAAAAAAAATAAGAAGAATAAGGGAAATAAAAAGTATAAGATCAAAAAAAACAAGAAGAAGAAGAACAGAAAGAAGAAAAAGAAGTAGATGATGATGAAGAAGAAAAAGAAGGAAAAATAAGAGGCGGAGGAGGAGGAAGAAATGAAGTAGAAGAAGCAAAAAAGAAGAAGAAGGATAATAAGAATAAGAAAAAAAAAGAAAGAAGAAGAAGAAGAAGAAGAAGAATAATAATAATAATAATAATAATAATAATAATAATACAAAAAGAAAAGAAAGAAGAAAAAGAAGAAGAAGAAGAAAAGTAGAAGATGAAGAAGAGGAAGAAGAAAAATTGGAAGAAGAATTATAAGAATAAGTAGAAAAGAATAAGAAGAAGAATAATAATAATAATAATAATAATAATAATAATAAGTAGTAGAAGAAGAAGGAGAAGAAGAAGAGTAAGAACTAAAAGAAGAGGAAACAAAACAAAGAAGAAGATGAAGAAAGATAAGAAAAAGAAGAAGAGGAAGAAGAATAAGTGTAAGAAGAAAAAGAGGAAGAAAAAAAGAAGAGGAAGAATAAGAAGAAGAAGAGGAAAAACATGAAGAATAACAAAAAATTATGAAGAAGAAGAAGAAAAAGAAAAAAAAGAAAAAGAATAAATAATAATAATAATAATAATAGTAAGAAGAAAAATAAAGAAAAGGAACAAGAAATAGAAAAAGATGATAATGATGAAGATGAAAAATAAGAAGAAGAAAAAAGAATATTAAAATAAAAGAAGAAAAAAAAGAAGAAAATTATAAAAAAAGAAGATGAGGAAGAGAATGAACAAGAGGAAAAAGAAGAAGAAGAAGAAGAAGAAGAAGAAGAAGAGGAAGAAGAAGAGGAAGAAGAAGATGAAGAAGAAGAGGAAGTAGAAGAAATAGAAGAAGAGGAGGAAGAAGAAGAAGAAGAAGAAGAAGAAAAAGAGGAAGAAGAAAAAGAAGTAGAAGAAGATGAAGAATAAAAATAAAATAAGAATAAAAAGAGGAAATAGAAGAATATGAAGAAGAAGAATAGGTAGAAGAATAACATGAAAAAGAAAATAGGAAGAAGTAGAAGAGGAAGAAGAAAAGATGAAAAAAAGAGTAAGATGTAGAACAAAAAGAATAATAAGTAGAAGAAAAAGAAGTAAAAGAACAAGCACCCGAATAAAAATAAGAAGAAGAACCATAACAAGAAGACATAGAAGAAGAAGCAAAAAATAAAAAGAGTGTGAACAAGAAGAGAAAGAAAATGAATAATAAGAAGATGATGTTGAAAAAGAAATGTTGAAAAAGAATAATAATAATAATAATAATAATAATAATAATAATAACAAAAAAAACAAGAACAAGAAGATGAAGAAGATGATGATAATAAATAATAATAAAAAGAAAAGAAAGAAAATGAGAAGAAAGAGAGGAATGGGGTGAAGAGAAAGAAAAAGAAAAGGAAGAAGAATAAAATGAGGAAAAAGAAGAAGAAAAAGATAATGATGATGATTATGATAATGAAGTAAAGTAAAAAGAACAAAGAGGAAGAAAATGAAATGGAATAAGATAAATAAGAAGAGGAAGAAAAAGAAGAAGGATAAAAAATTAGAAGAAAAAGAAGTGGAAGAAGAGTAAGAAGAAGAAGAAGAAGAGAAAGAAAAAGAAGTAGAAGAATTATAAGAGGCAGAAGAATAAAGGGGAGAAGAAGAAAAAAAAAGTGGAGGAAGAAGATGATATTGAAGAGGACGAAGTAGAAGAAGAAGAAAAGGAAGAAGGAAGAGGAAAAAAAGAAAATGAAAAAAAAAGAATAATATGATGATGAACAAAAAGTGGATGAAGAAGAAGAGTAAGAAGAAAAAGAAGAGAAAAAAGAAGAAGAAGAAGATGATGATGATGATGATGATGATGAAAAGAAGAAGAAAAGAAACAAGAAGAAGAAGAGTGAGAATAAGAAAAAGATGTACTCAAGGAAGAAAATATAGAAGAAGAGGAAGAGAAATATTAGGAAGACGAAGAAGAGGAAGAAGAAGATGATGATGAAGAGGAAGAAGAAGAAGAAGAAGAAGAGGAAGAAGAAGGAAGAGGAAAAAAAGAAAATGAAAAAAAAAAGAATAATATGATGATGAACAAAAAGTGGATGAAGAAGAAGAGTAAGAAGAAAAAGAAGAGAAAGAATAAGAATAAGAAGAAGAAGAAGAAGAAAGGAAGAAGAAGAATAATAATAATAATAATAATAAGTGGAAGAAGTGGATGAAGAGGAAGAAGTAGAAAATGAAAAGGTTGATGAAGAATAGGAAGAAGAATAAGAAGAATAAGAAGAGGAAGAAGAATGAAAACTAGAATAAGAAAAAAATATGAAGAAGAAAGAGAGGAAGAAGAATAAGAATAGGAAGAACAAGTGCAAGAGGAATAAAAAGGAGAAGAAAAAGAAGAAAAATGAGAGGTTGACGAAGAAAAAGAATAAAATAAGCGAAACAAGAATAAGGCGAAGAGAAAGTAGTGGAACAAGAATAAGAAGGAAGAAGGAGATAAACAATAAGAAAAGAACAAGAGAAAGAAGTAGATGAAGAAAAAAAATAAGTGAAAGAAGAATAAGAAGAAGATGATGATAATGATGATGAAGAGGAAGAATAAGAAGAAAAATAAAAAGAATAAAAAGAATAAGATAGAAGTTGAAGAATAAGAAGAACAGGAAGAAGAACAAGAACAAGAAAAAAAAGTAGAAGAAGACGAGGAGAAGGAGGAGGAGGAGGAATAAGAAGAAGATGTAGAAGAAGTAGAAGAAGAGGAAAAAATAAAAGAAGAATATAAGGAGGGGGGGAATGAATAAAAATAATAGGAAGAAGAAGAAGTGAAAGAAGAAGAAGAGGAAGAAGAAGAAGAAAAAGAAGAAGGAATGAAGAAAAAGATTTTGATGATGATGATGAAGTGGAAGAATAAATTAGAGGAAAAAGAAGAAGAAGAAGTGAAAGAAAAAGAATAATGACTAGAAGAAGAAGAAAAAAAATAAGAAGAAGAGCAAGAATTATAAGAAGAAGAAGAAGAAGAAGAAGAAGAAGAAAAATAAAAAAAAAAGAAGAAAAAGAAGAAATCAAAAAATAATTAGAAGACAATAAAGAAGGATAAAAAAATAAGAAGAATGTGAAGAAGACGAAGAAGAAGAAATTATATAATAATAAGAAAGAAAAGAAGAAGAATAAGAAAAGAAAGAAGAAGAATAAGAAGAGAAAGAAGAAGAAGAAGAAGAAGAAGAAAATAAAGAAGAAGAAAAAGAAGAAGATAAAGAAGAAAAAGAAAAATACGAAAAAATATAATAAAAAGAAGAAATGAACATGTAGTAAAAAATGAGAAAGAAGAAAAATAAGAAGAATAAGAAAAATAAGGAAAATAAGAAGTTGAGAAGAAGAGGAAAAATTTGAACTAGAAGAAGCAAAATAGGAAGAGGAAGAAGAGGAAGCACAAGAAATGGGAAAATGAGTAGAGGAAGAAGAAGAATAGGAAGAAGAAAGAGAAAAATAAAAAGAAGAAGTAGAGGAAGAAAAAAAAGAAGAAGAAGAAGAACCAAAAGAAAAAGAAAAAGAAGAAGATGAAAAAGGAGTAGAGGAAGAAGAAGAATTGGAATAAGAAGAAGAAGAAGAGAAAAAAGAAGAAGAACAAACAGAAAAAGATGAAGAGGAAAAACAAGAATAAGAAGAAGATGAAGAAAAGGAAGAAGAGGAAGAAGAAGAAGATGATGATGATGATGATGATGATATTGATGATGATAAAAAAGAAAAAGAAGAACATCAAGTAGAAAGAAAAAGAAAGAAAAAGTAGAACAACATGAATAAGAATTAGAGGAAGAACAAGATGATTAAGAAGAGGAAGAGAAAGAAAAATTAAAGAAAGATGAAGAGGAATAAGAAGAAAAAAAAAGAAGAATAAAAAGAAGAATAAAAAGAAGAAGAAAAAAATGAATGATTAGAAGATTAAAAATAAGAATAAAAAGAAGAAATAGAAGAAAAACAAAAAGAAGAAGAAGAAGAAAAATAAGAATAATAATAATAATAGGATGAAGATGAGGAGGATGAAGAAGAAAAAAAATGAAGAAGAAGAAGAAGATGCTGATGATGATGATGATGAAAAGATAGAAGAAACAGAAGAATATGAAGAAAAAGAAGATGTAGAGAAAGAAGAAGAAGAAGAAGAAGAACAATATAAAGAAACTGAAGATGAAGAAAATGTAGTAGAAGAAGAAGAATAACAATAAAAGGAACAAGAACTAAAGGCAAAAAAAGAAAAATAAGACTATGTAGATGATGAAGCTAAAGAAGAATAATAATAAGATGAATAAGAACTAGAAGAAAAAGAAAAAGAATAAGAAAAAGAATAAGAATAAAAGAATAAGAAAAAGTAGAAAAAATAATGATGATGATGATGATAAAGTAGTAAATGAAGTATAAGAAGAAGTAGAAGAAGAGGTAGAAGATGAATAATAAGATGAAGAATAATAATAAAATAAGAACAAGAAAATGATTAATATAAATTATAATTTCACGAACCCTAGACCTTAATTTAGTTTGATTTTGGTAAGAGATTCAAGTGAGGTACAAGTGAAGCAGTCTTATAAATCATAGATTTTTAATGACAATCTTCATAAGAATCTTATAAATAAACTCTAATACCACTTTATTTTCGTTTATTTTTTTAATCTACCATAGAGATGAGAGGTTTAAGAATTGTGACTCCCAACTCTACAATTTAGATTATGTCTTACTTTACTTGCTTGCTCATGGATCCACAAGGATGTGAAAAAATCTTCTCTAGGGTTATTGTCATGTTTTTCTTTGGCATTGATGCATGAAGAAGAATAATTATTTCTAATAATTATTTTTTTTCATATTTTATATTATGTATTTCTGACATTTGTCCAAAAAAAGTCATGGTTTCTGAAAGATGCCACAACTTTGGCATTGTTTTCTTGAGCCTGATGTCATGACTCTAGGATGTGATCACTACTTTGGAATACTTTCGAAATAATGATCACTAGGAACATAAAGTCATAATTCTAGGAAGTGTATTTTACTTGTGTATTTTGTATCTTTAACACAAAGTCATAGTACTAGAATGTCTATGGTTTTGACTTAATTCTTTCTTTTACATCAAATGACCATGGTCATGGGAATGATTATGGCTTTGTCATTTGTCTTTCTTTTGTATCATATGATCATGGTGTGTGGAATGATCATGACACTAGAAATGATCTTGGATTTGTCCTTGGTTTTTGTTTTATAACAAATGGTTGCACATCTAGAAATTACCACATTTTTGGTCTTTCTCTTTCTTTGTATAAAATTGTCTTGATATTGAAAATATTAGTACATTTTTCCTTGGTCTTTCATATATATCAAATGTCTATGACATATTAAATAACTATGACTTTTGAATTTAGCTCATACATCCAGGTATCAACATTACCAATTAGCTCATACGTTCAAGTCTCAACTTTGTATTCTCTTGACAGAAAGAGTCATGGCCTTGGAAAGTAGTCGTGTTTGAGTAATGCCCTCTATGATCTTATATGTCCAAAAGTTCTAGAGCTATATAATTAACGCAACTTTAGCATATGTAGCTTTGGCTTTGTAGATTTTATAGCCTAAAAATCATTACTTTGAGAAATGACCACAACTCTACCATGAGAATGCGAAGTTTTGGTAAATATAAAGTCATATTATTGAAAAGATACTATGATTTTTAGCACTGGTGAGATACTTAGTTACTATGATATAAAATTAATATCATAACCATTTTAATTATTACAATATATATATGGTTGTGACTCCAATATAATTTCATAACCAAAACGAATGTATTGCATTGTTAAAAGACATTAATGAGATGGTAGAGTCATTGAGTACAAAGATTGTCGTGTGTAAATAAG